>CM044009.1:84292279-84470929 GCA_024085815.1 Flaveria linearis
ACACCCCTGGCAGGTGTTAGCTCAACTGTGATGCGGGTTCGCTACCCCGAAGGATGCACACAGGATCAATCCTTGAGATTGATATAGAGGTGAGTGACTTGGTGTCACAACAGACTCACAGGAATGTAGGTCAATCTTCGTGATTGGCTTAGAGGTGAGTGACTTGGTGTCATAACAGACTCACAGTATGTAGGTCAATCTTTGTGATTGACTTAGAGGTGAGCGACTTGGTGTCGCAACAGACTCACAGCTTAATTAAAGAGGAATGATAAAAGTACGAATTGAACGATGATGAAGATAATGAAAGTATTACCTATGTGTACGTACGATGTATGATCACCTGTGAAAATGAGGAACGGTTTTTGAACGAAAAGTAAAGTATTTTAACTATAAAACTAGAACTCACTCAGCAACGCTGACTTTTATGTATTTTCCAGTTGGCAGGTGACAGGTTGCTGAGGATGGCATACAGGGGTGGCTACTTGGTGGGCAAGACTGACATCCATTATGTTTTTGACGATACTGTTGTTTTGTAATCCATTCAATTAAATATTTTGTGACTTGTTAACTAAAATGTATTGCTTAACAACGGTGTTTTAAATGAATGGATGGTTTTTGTTTAAATAATTCCGCTGCTTAAAATTATATTATGTATGTTTTATGCTGTGAATGACCAACTGTGAGGTGCCCGGGAAGGGGGCCTTACAAGTTGGTATCAGAGCTAAAGTTTAAGTGAAACGGGTAAATTTTCAAAAATAAACCTTAACTTAAACTGAGAATGGGACGGAAAGAGGGATGTCAGCCCGAGTAGCCATGTGCCATCAGGTATTGCTTTCTTAAAAATCAACCAGACTTATGTGTGTGTGCTATATGGATTATGTGTTCTTAGCAGATTCAGGTACTGATGTAGTCAGGATAGGGAATGCTTGGGGTGTGAAAAGTAAAGTAAGTGGCTAATCACAACTAGCCACTGTAATTAGAGACTTACTATACTTGACATAAACTGGGCTGTTTCCTTGAATGACTGTTTTAGTGTTTGAATCTTATAGTGCATAGGAAAATGGCTGGGAAGAAACCTTCTAAGCCTGCTAGAGGTAGAGGTCGTCCGCGTACGACTAGGAACAGTACTAAAGCTCCTGAGACGACTCCTGTGAACCCTGAGGTTCCTAACCGGAATGAAGAAACCGAGAATGCGAGCCTGAATGCCTCAGCTAGGGAGGCGATTGCTGATGAGGTACACCAAGTCCTGCAGGCAGTTATGCCATCTGTGGTGACTGATGTTATTCGTGCTGTGAGGAATGAGGAGAGAAAGGAGAAGGAGGATAGGAGAGGGTCAACTGGGAAGGAAAGCAAGGGAGGAGAGGAACGACCAGATCCAGAGATAGTAGTATCTGATGAAGAGGAAGATGATGTGGTAGGGGTGACAACCAAGGGATGCAATTACGGGGCATTCCAGAGGTGCAGGCCCCCGACTTTTGATGGAAATGGCAATGCTGCGGCTGCCCATCGGTGGGTAAGGGAGATGGAGGCGGTACTCGAGATCAGTGAGTGGCGGGAAGATCAGAAGGTGAAGTTTGCCACCCACTCCTTTACTGACTCAGCCCTATGTTGGTGGGACAATATTGTCCAGGCTGAGGGCAGAAGGGCCATAAGCAAGATGAAGTGGTCCGAGTTGAAGAAGCTGGTAATTGAGGAATTCTGTCCTCACAGGGAACTCGATAAGATTGAGAGGGAGTTCCTACAACTCGAAGCGGGAACCATGACCCACCAGCAGTACACTGCCAAATTCAATGAGATGGCGAGGCTGGTGCCGGATCAAGTGATGCCGGTGTCCCGAAAGATTAACCGGTACATTCAGGGACTACCAGCCGACATTCGTAGGCACTTGATTGCTGCTCGGCCAAGCACGTTTAGGTCGGCAGTGGATTTGGCTGGAAGACTCTACGATGAGAGGGAGGTAGCAGATGCGGAGGTGAAGAATGCTGGTGGGGGTGACCCAAACTGGAATGGGAAGCGGTTCGGGCGTGGTGGCTTTACCCCGAACAACAAAAGGATGAGAATGGATGACCGTAGGGTGGGGTCATCAAGCTCGAGGCCCAAAAGGTGTGGCAAGTGCGGGAAGGAGCATACGGGTGAGTGCAAATCGGGACTCAACGTATGTTTCAAGTGCGGAAAGCGGGCCACATCTTGAAAGACTGTAAGGAGCTGAGGTGTTATAACTGCGGCGAGGCGGGCCATATGAGCAAAGACTGCAGGAAGCAGAGGGTGGAGAGTTCCGGGGCAAAGAAGACGGCCGGGACTGAAGGGCAGAAGGCGAGCGCCAGAGCTTTTACCATGACCAGAGAGGAGGCTAGGACGGACCCCGATGTTGTGTCAGGTACGTTTCTAGTAAATCAAACTCTTGCTTCGGTGTTATTTGATTCTGGTGCTAGTAGGAGTTTCATTTCTGCTACTTTCTGTGTTAAATTGCCTGCTAGTAGTAAATGCATTGATGAGCCCTTTGATGTAGAAACCGCTATTGGTAAGTCCACTAGAGTTACTGATATGATAGAGGACTGTACCATAGAGTTAGAAGGCCATAGGTTTGCTGCCAAATTACATGTGATGCCCCTAGGAGGATTTGATGTAGTGTTAGGGATGGATTGGTTAGCAACCTACGAAGCGAATATCGTGTGCCGAAAGAAGATGATTAGGCTGACGGCGACTGACGGAAGTCCGGTGACAATATATGGCGATCGGGTTACGACGATTCTGAAGGTGATCTCGATGGCGGTGGCGGGAAAGTGTATGAGGCGCGGATGTAGCGCCTACTTATGTTATGTAAAGAATGTAGAGACGCCAACACCACAACTATCTGATGTACCAGTTGTGCGTGACTTTCCGGACGTGTTTCCCGAAGACTTATCGGGATTGCCACCTGACCGAGAGATCGAATTCCAGATCGACCTGATACCGGGTGCCCAACCTGTCGCAAAAGCACCGTATCGCTTAGCTCCGACGGAGATGAAAGAGTTGATGGAGCAACTGCAGGAGTTGCTTGACAAGGGCTTTATTAGACCGAGTATCTCTCCTTGGGGTGCTCCGGTCTTGTTTGTGAAGAAGAAGGACGGTAGCATGAGAATGTGTATCGACTACCGTGAGTTGAACAAGCTAACGGTAAAGAATCGGTATCCGTTACCGAGGATTGACGACTTGTTCGACCAGCTCCAGGGTGCCAGTTGGTTCTCGAGGATAGATCTTCGATCTGGCTACCACCAGTTGAAGGTGATGGAGCAGGACATTCCTAAAACAGCTTTTCATACGCGTTATGGGCACTATGAGTTTCTCGTTATGTCATTTGGTTTGACCAACGCGCCAGCTGCTTTTATGGATTTGATGAACCGAGTGTGTCGGCCAATGTTAGATAAATCAGTAATTGTGTTCATCGATGATATTCTGATTTATTCGAGGAGCGAAGAAGAGCATGCCAGTCATATTCGGGAAGTGTTAGAGACTTTGAGGAGGGAGAAACTATATGCTAAGTTCTCCAAATGTGCGTTTTGGCTACGCGAGGTACAATTTCTGGGTCACGTGGTAAATGCAGAGGGGATCATGGTGGACCCAACAAAGGTTGAGGCTGTGATGCAATGGAAATCACCAAAGACGCCATCCGAGATTCGTAGCTTCTTGGGGTTGGCGGGCTACTATAGGAGATTTATTCAAGACTTCTCCAAGATAGCCTCACCTTTGACAAAATTGACTCGCAAGGATGTAAAGTTCGTGTGGGGTCGAGAACAGGAGGATGCTTTCGAGGAATTGAAAACGAGACTGACACAAGCTCCTGTCTTGACATTGCCCGAGGGAAATGAAGACTTGGTGGTCTATTCGGATGCATCTTATTCTGGGCTAGGTTGCGTGTTGATGCAACGTGGAAGGGTAATAGCCTATGCATCCCGACAACTGAAAACCCACGAAGTCAACTATCCCACACACGATCTAGAACTAGCTGCGGTGGTTTTTGCGTTGAAGATATGGCGGCACTATCTATACGGGACGAAGTGCACTATCTTCACAGACCACAAAAGCTTGAAGTATTTCTTCGAGCAGAAAGATTTAAACATGAGGCAAAGGCGATGGTTGGAGCTCATAAAGGATTATGACTGCGAAATCCATTACCATCCGGGCAAGGCCAACGTGGTGGCCGATGCCCTTAGCCGAAAAGAAAGGCCTGAGCCGATCCGGGTAAAGGCATATCAGCTAATTATGACCTTAGATGTAATGACTCAGGTTAAGGAGTTTCAAGACGAGGCTTTGAAAGAAGATCGTCTTAACTCCGAAAGGATGAGAGGCCTAGTTACGGAATTGGGTAAGAACACTCTTGGTGTTAAGACCCGATTTGGGCGAATGTGGATTCCTCGATACGGGGATCTACGTGGTAGAATTATGGACGAGGCCCATAAGACCCGATACTCCATTCACCCCGGTGCTACCAAAATGTACCACGATATGAAGAAAGACTATTGGTGGCCGGGTATGAAACGCGACGTAGTGGAGTACGTAAGTAAGTGCTTGACTTGCTTACAAGTGAAGGCGGAACACCAGAAGCCCTACGGGAAGATCCAACAGTTGGATATACCCGAGTGGAAGTGGGAACACATCACCATGGATTTCATCACGAAGTTACCACGTACCTCAAAAGGGTATGATGCCATATGGGTGATAGTTGACCGCTTGACAAAGAGTGCCCACTTCCTACCGATCCGCGAAATGTACTCATCTGAAAGATTGGCGGATCTGTTCATCAAAGAAATTGTAGCTCGTCATGGTGTACCGGTGTCTATTGTGTCTGATCGCGACACCCGGTTTACCTCTTAAGTTTTGGAAGAGATTTCACGATGCAATGGGGACGAGACTACACATTAGTACAGCATATCACCCTCAGACAGACGGTCAGTCTGAGAGGACGATCCAAACACTCGAGGACATGCTTCGGGCGTGCGTGATCGATTTTGGAGGAAGTTGGGACGACCACCTGCCGTTAGCAGAATTCTCGTACAACAACAGTTATCATGCCAGCATTGGCATGCCACCTTACGAGATGCTATACGGTAGGAGATGTAGGACGCCCGTATGCTGGGGGGACATTGGGCAGAAAGAGTTAGGAGGTGTTGAGGTGGTCGAAGCTACGACTGAAAAGTTGGAAAAGATCAAGGCCTTCATGAAGGCGGCGAAAGATAGGCAAAAGTCGTATGCTGACAAGAGGCGAAGACCGATAGAGTTCAAGGTTGGTGACCGAGTCATGTTGAAGGTCTCGCCCTTGAAGGGAATCATTAGATTTAGGAAACGAGGTAAGCTAAGCCCGAGATATATAGGACCTTTCCGAATTATCGCACGAGTAGGAGAGGTGGCCTATCGACTTGAATTGCCAGATGAGTTAAGTGGAATTCATCCCACATTCCATGTATCCCATCTAAGAAAGTGCTTAGCTGATGAAGACATGGTTGTACCACTGGAGTATATTGAGGTGGATGAGAGGCTCAACTACGTGGAGCAACCAGTGGCAATCATTGATCGTAAAGAAAAGAGGTTAAGGAATAAAGTGGTTCCTCTTGTGCGTGTACAGTGGAAGCACAGGAAGGGATCCGAGTCTACGTGGGAGACTGAAGAAGAGATGAGACAACACTACCCACATCTGTTTAAGGAATAACAGGTTTCGGGGACGAAACCTATATAAGGGGGTGGACTTGTAACACCCGTAATTTCTTATTAAAGAAATTAAAAAGAACAAAATAGAAAGAGAAAAGAAAGAAAGCAAAAAAATCTACTTTTGTTTAAGGGTCAAAAGTGCCAAATGGGCAAACTTTCTATTTATTTTGATACAAAAGGTGGTATGGTCACCCACACATGTTCACATCATCACCAACTTCGGATTTTTAGAGAGAGAAAGCACAAAAGCAGAGAATTCTCGGGATTTTTGAAGAAGAATCTGAAAACTAGAAGTTTTTGGTAAGAAATCTCGAGTTCTTGAAGTTTTAGATGATTCTAGAACCGTATGTGTGCTTATAAATGTGTTTTGTGTGTTCGGTGGTATGTGTGTGTGTGTTTTAGGTGTTAGAAACAACTGAGAAGTTCAAGGAAGAGATATCAAAACCCGAAGACAAACTAAGGTGAGTTTCTAGACCCCTTTTTACCTGTTTTAAACGTTTTGGGGTTGGAAAATGCATGTAAGTATGTTTTATAAAATTTGGGTTTTATACCCGTATGATTTGAATGTATGAATGTATGTGTTTATGTTAAGTTTTGCCTAGAATCATGTAAGCATGTTTAGAACTAGGCATTATGATGTTTGGGACTTGGAATATGATTTAGACACATGAACAGGTTACAAATATGTCTGAAATTTGGACTTAGAATAATTTACAAGTTAATGAGTCCAATAGTGCTTATACGCCCAAGGAAGTGCCTTAGATATAGGCTAAGTGGGGTAATGTGTCCAAGCCTGTAATATGTCCAATAGTCCTAAAACGACCAGACTCATAAGTCTGAAAATTTGCTAAGTATGGGGACTTACAAGTCCCAACAGAACTCATAAGTCCCATAGTACCCATAAGTCTGAAAACTAAGTAAAGGGTGAAAAGTCTGAATTCTGGTCGTATGACCAGAAAATATTTTCTAAGTATGGGATGGTACGACCAACAGGGGTGGGTTTAACGAGTGAAGTCTTTGGACTTATTTGTTTCTCTTGAGCTTGGGTGTTTAGAAGATGTGGATGTAGGCCCATTTAGTTTTCTTGTTCTTCAAGCTATAAACCCTCATTTGTTCTTTACCTACATACACACACACACACACACACACACACACACACATATATATATATATATATATATATCATGTCTTAGGTATTCTAAGTCCTTGTACTTGACTAATAAAATATCCCCCATGTGGACGTACTCACATGTTAGATACTGAAACTTTAATTTGATTAAAACAAGAACAAACAACATTGTTGGCCTGATTCGAGAGGGGCTAGTCTCCAAACTTTGAATACAAATTGGAAAACATTTAGAAATACTAAGCAACATAAGAACATGAACATCCTAACATTAAATAAGCTAATACTAATGCATAAAATAAAGGAGGTAACTGACCCACTCACTAAACCCCTTGTTGTTATTGACTAAGACCTGAGTAAATGGCCAGGGGTGGGTTTTATTTACCCATTGGATCCACTGTGTTTGTATCATCACACCTTACTATGTCTTGATTTCTTTTTTATGTGTTATTGTGTTCATTATGAATCATTTGTTCTGCTACGCCACTTGATCATTAACAACCCTAGTTGGTGCATAAAATCTGTCGGTGTCCACAACAACCGCTGGACACCGTAGCCACAACTCATCGCTTTTACCTAAATTTGCTCTTCTAAACCATATCAACGCACAATAGCCACTTGAAACCCTAACCACCACCATAGGCCAATTCCAAACTAACCTACACTCCTAAACCCTAGCTGCTCACAATAGTGTTGCTTTTCTCACCTATAGTCTAGAAGGTATTTGCATGTAATTTTATACTTTATATAAAGAGCCCTTATGTAACCGTATTATATGCACACACACTAAAACATACATATTATATACACACGCAGAGAGAATACATTTAGTGCATAGGATTTCATCAAGTCTCAAATAAGAGATTACAAAGAATTCATAGGTGTAGGATTGGCGGGTTATCCACGGGTTACACCGGGTTACTAAACCACCAAGTTAAATAATATAACCACTCTATAACTAACTCTAACAACCTAACTTATATTAATCCTAATTATACAAATTGTCACACTAACTTAGGATAACATATTTAATCAACTAAATTTAGTTTAACTTTAACACTCCCCCTTAAACTAAGATTTGTTCAAGGCCTTCAATTTCTTTAACTTCTCGATCAACCTTCCTTTTCTTTTTCATTGTTGCGTTTTTCCTTAATCATCTTAAGTGGCTTGTATACTGTTGAACCCGTTCACCATTCTCGCTTTTTCGGACCCCGACCTCTTTCTTGCCCACGTCCAAAGACCTCTAGAATACAACTCTTCAACAACAATGCACACATTTATGATTTTCGTTAACCTTCTATCATCGACTGAGAAAAAGAAGCTACTTGCTTCTTTCATTCTTGCACCCGCTAAACGAGATTTGTTCCAAAGCTATCGCCTTTTGCTTCTACCGAATCATACCCGTTTTTTCTGCACTGCTAGTCAAACTTATTTTGTCAAAAGAACAAGCTTGGTTTCTTTGATATCCTAGATATGATTAAACCTGCCTTGCTATTGAAAGTCAAACTCGCCTTGGTTATGATAGTCAATCTCGCCTTCTGCTAATGACAATTAATCCCGCTTCTCCGCTGTTGTCAATCAAACCCGCTTCTCCGCTGTTGATCTCGATTAATCCTGCTTTACGGCTTGATCTTTAATCCCCGGACCAAATTTCTTAACCGTTGTTCTTCTTTGATTTATGGATATTTTTCCAAAAATAATCCAATTTACTAAACGATAAACAACATTAAAGTTTTCTCAAATCTCTATTTTGACTTTTCTGGTCAACTTTCACAAAAGTTTATGTTGATATTGCATGTCTTCAAAAGCCAAAGTATTCAAATTTGACTTCGCTGTAATGAGATTCAATGTTGCTAGTAAGAAATAAATCAATAATTGAATTGTTTTGCCTTGAATATATTGCCCTCTCTCAATATGCCTGAATCTACCAAAAGTCGCCAGCAAGCATCAATTTAAACCACCAAATAAAGCAATATCCATTGAATCAATATCTAACTTCTGACGTGTTTTGATTGCTGATATGTCAACTTTTGTTTCTGTCTTTAATTTTGACTTTTCCTTGGTTGCCACTGCAAATTTGGATTCCTGTAATCGCTTCCGTTTCGATCTCAAGATTGATACCAATCAATCAATTTCAATTTTGATAAGTTTTGATTTAACTTTCTTATCAAAACATTCTGATCGATTCCAATTCTTCAGATGCTTCTTTTTACAAAGTTTTATCTTACCGCTTCTGATTTCAATGTTTAATCAGTCGCCTTCACTGAAAATCATTTTTCAATCGGCTATTCTCTTTTACACAATCAGTAGTTCAATCATGATCAGGTTGATGATGTTCTTGATCCATGTTTAACAATCGTTATTCTTTTCGATTTGTAAAGGCCTTAATCGATAACCGCTCTGATACCAATTGTTGGGATCAAAGGGATGAATCACACACACTAAAACACACACATTATATACACACACATAGAGAATACATTTAGTGCATTGGATTTCATCAAGTCTCAAATGAGAGATTACAAAGTATTTATAGGTGTAGGATTGGCGGGTTATCCACGGGTTACACTGGGTTACTAAACCACCAAGTTAACTACCATAACTACCCTATAACTAACTCTAACTACCCAACTTATATTAATCCTAATTATACAAATTGTCACACTAACTTAGGATAACATGTTTAATCAACTAAATTTAGTTTAACTTTAAGACACTTTTAGCCCTTTCTCTTGGTCCGTCACTGTTACAAGTCACTAGAGAAATCTTTTCTATGAGCATTACAAATACAAACTTAATCCTGAAACTGGTTATTAAGAAAGATGGAGTAAATCCAAAGAAACGCGAAAGTTCAATTTAAATTAGGTCAAGACTTTTGCAGATTTTGGCAGCTGCAATTATAGAGGTCTTTTAGGAGATTTTGTAGTCTTCTATTAGTTGTTTCAGTTAAGGTACGAGTATGAGTCATAGAATGATTTGATTTTGTTTAGGTTAAATAGGGGTGTTTGGTTGATGTTGTAGAGATGTAAAATTCTGATTTATATAATAAAAGAGTCGAACATTGGTTTGTCCAAAATCTCTTGTTCATCTTTTGGTTATTCTTGTTTTTATGAGTGATCTGGGCCAGCAAAAGCTTTATGTGGTTGCAGGAGAATGTAAAAAAATTATAAAGCATAACATTATTAGATTGCTGAATATATAAAGGAGGTGTATGTCTGAAAAACAAAGCACTATTAAGCACATGTAGAAACATTATGATAACTTACCTGGGCCTCAAAACTTAAACTTGGTTTAGATGAGTCAGTTTGATTGGAGTCAGGAGTACTTATGGAATTTGACATTTTTTCAGCTTTATCCAGACCCTTTCTTTCAGTGGTTGAATAAAAGTCGTCCTGCACCACGACTTCTACACCATCTTGAATGGACACTGAGAAACTACTGTCGTTACTCAAGTATGTGTAATCCGTTAAGAGCAAAGCATTCTGACATAAAACTTATCATCAGTTCCTCAGAAGTTAGGAATCATATAATATTGTAGCACTTTCAAATGTTCAATGTGGTTTGGCCCAAAACTTGGTACATATAAAGATTATTTCGTGTTAGAATGTAAATCATGCAACCAATTAGACAATCCAGACCAAGGAAGGATATTGCACATTACCCTTATACCATAGAGACATGATGTTACTTAACTGTTACTATGTATGATCATCTGGCTACATATTGTTGGGTTAATCGAGTTTGTTCGCAGGTCAAAATGGGTCATGGGGCAGATGGCTAAATGGATCATTGGGTCAACAAAAGAACGAGTCATCCTTTATCAATTTGGACGTGGGTTATGGGAAGACATGGTAGTCTTTATTTTGCTTATTATTAGGAATTTCAATTAAATGTATGTAGTTACTCCACGTACTCCATGCTTACATGGATTTTAGGTCTGGTGCTTCATTCTAAATTGACTAGGTTTCTTTCTTGTATAATGAAATATCATATAATCAAATTAAAGAACACAATTTATGTGTGTAGTGTGTGTTTACTTGGGGCCTGAGACAACTTTTGGTATCAGAGCCCCTTTCGGCTGCAGGCTGAAGAATGGTAGTTTCGATTCGGTTGAAACAGTAGTGGTTTGTTATTGTTCACTGCAGTGAAAGGCAGCATCAATTAGCGGTGAAGTCACACGCAGGAGACCAGCAACAGCAGAAGACAGATATGGCGAGGTGTTTCGGGTCAGCTTTTGTTGTGGGGAAGTACCGTTTGGGACAACAATGGTGACTCGTGATAAACATGTGTGGTCTGTGGCTGTTAGTGTGCTGTTAGTGGTGATCAAAGGGGGGTTGACTTTTGATCGGGTTTTGCGTGTGAAAAAAGAAAATTTTAGAAAAGGGAGAAAGCAGCCTGCAAGGTAGCTTGCTCGGCTACCGTGTATGTGAAAAACATCAAGATGTGCTAGGGAGCTTGGGTGCTTGTTTTGCATGGGCATGAAATCAGAGAGCAGCAAGGTAGCTTGTTTGCTTGCTTCTTTTGTGTGCGGGTGATCGGCTTGTTCATCTGAAAAAAAAAATTCTAACCAGATTGCAGAAAAAACTATCATAAAAAAACTATCATAAAAAAACTAAGCAGGTGGCTTTAGATTTGGTTCATTTAGCGGGTGAAAGAAAACGATAGAAGTGGGTGGCTTTGTTTTATTGATCGGTGGAAGAAGGCTCTCGGAACAAGTTCGAGTGATGACTTTGGACATGACCGAGGTGGAGGTCGGGGTGTCCCGGATAGGTCAAGTTAAGGAAGACTTTGGACTTGATCAATTGAGATCGGGTGTCCGGGAGAAGTCAAGGTGAAGGATGTTTTGATGGGGTCGCTGCTGTGAAGAATGGCGTAAACAAACACCGATTAAGGGAGTGGTTGTTGGGTTAATTGAGTTTGTTTGTCATGGGGCAGCTGGTTAAATGGATCATTGGGTCAACGAAATAATGAGTCATCCTTTATCAATTTGGACGTGGGTTATGGGAAGGCTTGCTAGTCTTTATTTTTCTTATTATTTGGAATTTCAATTGATTGTTTGTTACTCCACATACTCGATGTTTACATGGGTTTTAGGTTTGGTTTTTCATTATTATAACTAGACTAAGTTTGTTTCTTATAAAATGATGTATCATATAATCAAATTAAAGAACACAATTCACGTGTGTAGTCTGTGTTTACTTGGGGCCTGAACCAACACATATCTCCGTTACCTGAAGACTTCCTCATAAGAAATTTTGATGAGTGTTTTACTAGTCACATTGGGTTCATTCATTCCGATTCTTCAATTTGACATTTATATAAGTACAAATTCTGTAAAATTTAGGAGTCAGGTTTAAAAAAAATTTACTTCCTTAACATGATTAAGCAACTATGTATGTTTTACTTCTTGTTCAAAATCAATTTTAGCTTTTAAAAGATGAATACATTAACTTTTTTATTTATTTTTATTTTATTTTATGTTACTAAGCATATAAACCAGGAATAGCTACTTCAGAGTTCAGATTGCAAGATTGTAATGCAATTACCTTGATCTTCACATTTACAAACCGAAGTCTTTTACCCCTTCCAATAACAATTATGGGTTGAAATTCTGAAGATTGAGACTGCTCAAGATCTTCATTCAAAATTATAGTTTTCCCGTGACCGTCATACGTATAGTCATCAACACCTGCTGTATCTACAACCAACTTTCGGTTTGGGGACAGGTTGACCTCATCTTCAGTCTGATTATAGAGTGCATCAGATAGGACTATTGTGTCGGTTTTACTGATTGGGTCATTCTTAGGATCCATCACCTCCTCCTTTCCGGTTATTGCTCCCAAGGATGGTACAAAAAACTCACCAACTGCTAGAAGAAAATCCAGGACAACAAGAACTCGAGGCAACTGAATCCGCACCACAAACAATTGGGATGATGGGCGACATCTGAGATCCACCAATAACATGGTTGAGTGTGGTGCATCCACATTGGACATGGTTACAGCTCTTACGAGGCCACCTTTACTAGAAGCTTGTTTAAGAACATCAGTGCTTGTCCCCAGCATTAGTCGCATTTCAGGTCGGGTATCAGGACGAACGTCCAAAATAGAAAATCGAGGAATGGTGATATAAAGATCCATTTCAGAAAAAGAAGTCATTCGGTAAGAAAACCACATGCCCTCCAGCTGAGACAAGAACGAACATCTTAAAAAACACAGATATAGCTACAGAAATATGCACAAGAAAATATGATAAACCAAAAACATGGGTTTCTCTTTACTTACAGTAATATGTGCTAAAGGTGAATCCTCTTGGACGCCATTGCAGAGCTCTAGCAATGCATAATCAAGCTGAACTGCCATAATGTTAACGGTACGTGACAAGAAGACTTGACTTGTCATGTTAACCTTATCAGTCAGCATCCGTATTGTATCCAAACCCGAGTCGGTATCACGGAAATTAGGAGGAAGATTAGGTTCTTCACTCAAGTTCATGGTCACACAGCTAGAAATTACACTATATTCTTTGTCAGACACCACAGAGTGCAACGAGCCTATCTGTTTTCAAGAACAAATTCATAATGAGTTATGAGTTTGACACTCGACTATATTATCAATATATAAGAAAATAAAGAGCCAGTAACTTTATTTTCCCTGACATATCATACCCTCTAAAACACAATTCCCAAGAGGAAGATAAATTGATGACTCGCATACGTTATACATATTGTAACTTTAATAAGTTCCCAAAGTGAAGATATATTTCAAGAAGTACAAAAAGTTTGTCTTAATATCGTCCAAATATCTTAGGTAATAACATCCAACCTTTACTTCCAATGCAAAGTTTGGTACTTTGCGAAAAATATCTCTTAAACTGCGCCTCACAAAAATGTGAATTTCACGGCCTTCTCGTATCATTGGTTTCCCTAAAACACCATTTACTCCAACAGCCATGTTGATTCCAAAGATCTGCAGCAGTATATAACACCTTAGTTCATGTTATCTTCCAGTATAGTGCTACACATGAAGAGAATCCAACAATATTACCTTTGCATGAAGAATGTCAAGATGGACAGCTGATGGATCATCCACAAGTCCATGCCAACTAACTTCATTTGTCACAAACAGATGCCCTAGATCAAGTTGCAAGAAACTGCACCCATAATGGAAGAACTATTATCAAAGCTATGCCATTTTCACAGCACATAGAAAAAATCATAGAAGAACAATCCAACAACACAGATATGAATGTTATCTCAGATGAGAACAGTAAATAAAAAACAAATGAATTTGTGCAACTAATCAAGTGCATGGGAAATGAATTTAAACCGGGAAGAAATGGGAACATGATTAAAAACGATATTCAAAAGAAAGGCAGGCATCATTGATTCACGTAATTTCTTTTCATCTAATGGGGAAGGCTGATGGCATATATAAGTTGAACTATAGGAGCCTCAAATGCAAACAAAAATCACTACTTCAAACCGTAGGATCAGGCCCCTTTGATTTATTAACTTTGATTTTATGCAATAATAAGAAAAGAATGCAACTTTATACGTGAGAAAACTACTTTGCAAAAGAAGGAAAATTAAGAATGCATAAATATTTTATTCACAAAAAAGAAGGTGCCTTAAATAGGCATACACCACAACAGACGAGAAATATTCATATTGCTAACAAACAAACTAGACCCATATGCTTCTATATTAAAGCCACTCTCCAACGTAAACCTCAAACTCGGTCAACCATGACTTTCTATCAATTTATTTAATTACTAACTAAAACAAACTAAAATACTAATTAATAAAAATAGACCCGTCAAGATTAAACCCAACATTCACCCCCTCAATTTTGACACTTTACCAAAGCAATGCTGATTCTTCCTCGTGAGACAAACCGTGTATAATGATTTGGTAATTGATTGATTATTTAGGAGCATAATAGTCTCTGTGGATCGTCGGTCCACCGGGGGATTTGCAGTCTATCTGCTCTATTCTATAGGGTTTCTATTGTAATATTCTGCTCTATATATAGAGCAAAATATTACAATATTAACTCTAGCTCCACCGACAGGCCTAGACGGATTGGAGTTATGTCGAATAAGAAGGCCAAGGTTGGTCGTGACTTTCAAATATCGACGTATATGTTTCACGGCTGACCAATGATTGTCCGTCGGGGCATGCATGAATTGGCAAACTTTGTTTAAAGCATACGCAATATCCGGTCAGGAAAGAGTGGCATACTAGAGAGTCCCAACAATTTGACGATATTGTGAGGGATCTAGAAGAAGCGGACTGTCATCATTGGCTAAGGATTGAGAGGTGCTCATTGGTGAAGAAACAGGTTTGCACTTAGAAAGGACGGAGCGCTGAAGAATGTTAAAATATATTTTCGTTGAGAGAATAAGACATTTTCGGCATGATGAATTACTTCAACACCCAAGAAATAGTGAAGTTGGCTAAGATCTTTTACCGCAAATGAAGAATTAAGTTGTGTAATGATGTTGTCAATGATGGAATTGTTGTTTCCGTGATGATTACGTCGTCCACATAAACACGAACATAGACTAAAGTAGAGCCTTTCTTGAGAATGAATAGGGATGGGCCTGTTCGGGATCCACAAAAACCAAGTTGGTGAGGAGCGGTTGAGAGGCGATGAAACCAGGCTCGCAGTGCTTGCTTGAGTCCATACAAGGAATGGTGTAGTAAGCATAAATGATTTGATTAGCTAGGATCAACAAAGCCTAGAGGCTGTTTCATGTATATAGTTTTTAAAATATCCCTATGTAAGAAAGAATTTTCCATGTATAGAGACCATTTATGAGTGACAGCCAAAGATAACACTACACGAATGGTGGTGGGTTTGATTACTAGATTGAAGGTCTATTGATAATCAATGCCATGCTGTTGATGAAACCCTTTTGCCATGAGCCGCGCTTTGTAGCGAGTAAGTTTGCCATTTGCATCAGACTTTAACCTGTAAACCTATTTACAATCCATAAGATTAGTACTTTGATCATAAGAGACTAATGACCATGTTCTGTTTTTAGTGTGCGCCTGAAACTCTTGGGTCATGGCATGACGCCACTCTGGATATTTGTTGGAAACAGTAAAGGAGGTGGGAACAACAAGAGAGGCAGGAGGGGCGGTGGCAGTGCAGGTTGATGGGTTAGGGTTTAGGGTTGTTGGAGAGGGTGATGGTGTGGATGGTGGTATAGTTGAGGGAGAAGTATTATTCTCTGGTGATGAAGTGTTGTTCTCAGGTGAGGGAGGTGGTGGTGGTGGTGTAGTTGAGGGAGTTGGGGTGGAGGTTTCTATTGGAAAACCTGGTGGTGGATCTAGAAAAATGGAGACATATGGGGACGAGGTGGAGGTAGTTGGTGGTGGAGAAGGTGGAGCTTGAAAGGGAAAAACATGTTCGTTGAAGTGAACATGCCGGACAATGTAAATGCGTCCGGTGGTGACATCAAAACATCTGTAGCCATGGTGTATTGGACTGCAATCGAGGAAGACACATGATGTTGAATGAAAAACCGTTTTGTGACAGTTATAGGGATGTAAGTAGGGAAAACACTAACAACCAAAACCCAAAGAAATGAATAATTAGGGTTTCCATTAAAGATGCGGTGAAAAGGAGATTTGTTAGATGAGACACGAGATGGGAGGTGGTTGATTAAATAGACCGTAGTCTCAAAGGCAAAGTGCTAGAAACATTGTGGAAGGTTGGATTTGGCAAGAAGAGTGAGACCAGTTTTAACAATGTGACAGTGATGACGTTTGAGAATACCATTTTGAGCACTAGTATAAGGACAAGAATGTCGATGACTAATGCCAAGAAAGGTGAAGAAAGATGATAAGTTACGAAATTCCCTTCCCCAATCGGTTTGTACACTTTTCAGTTTGGTATTAATTTGTCTTTCAACCATCGTGACAAAAAATTTAAAAAGTGGAGTAAACATCCGATTTACGTGCTAAAGGGAAAAACCACATAAACAGGAATGATGATCTACACATAACATAAAAAACTGACATCCATTAATAGAAAAGTGGACGAGGGCCCCCAAACATCACAATATCAAGTCTAAAATGTTATTGCTTCGAAAAGTCGAAGATGACAATGAAAGTTTAGAAGATTTGCATAGTTGGCATAAAGTACATAAAAAGGAAAATATTTTTTGTAGAAACAGGTAAGAAAAAAATAGAAACAATATTATAAAAAACATGTTGGTATGGATGACCAAAATGTTGGTGCCAAACCATGGAGGATGCTCTGGTGGCGGTGAAGGCAAACTTTGGAAGAAACTTAAGCAAAGGGAGTTTGAGAGAGTAGATACCATCCTCACTTGGACCCATGAGAAGGGTGGTGTGTGTAGACTCGTCCTTCACAATAAAAAAAGAAGAATGAAATTCAAAGAAAACATTATGTTCAAGACATAATTGTTTAACATATAAGAGATTCTTTTTAATGCTTGGAACATGAAGAATATTAGAAAGATTAAAGGTTTTAGTGGGTGAAAGGAATTTTGATGGGCTGATATGAAAGATAGGAAGAGGATTACCATTACCCACATGGAGTGAGTCATTACCATGATAACTTCAGAGTGGTCAAGGCTCAATAAATCAGGAGTTGCATGGCTATTAGCCCCCATGTCAAGGAACCAGGTGGACTCCAGTGTTGATCCAGCATCCGGGAAGTTTGTAAAGTTGGCATGTGTAAGGGGTTGTTTGATTGTGCTGACTGAGTAAGATCTGACTAAGTCAGAAGCTGACCCAGTAAGAAGTTCTGACTGAGTCTGCATCTGACTGAAACTTGGCTGTTTGATTATGTATCTGACTGACTATGCTGAATGAAAAAAATAATCATATTACCCATTGTTACTCATTATTTTACTCATTATTTTATTATTATAAAGCATATGTTTAAATAAACAAAAAGTATAAAATAATATTTTTAAATAAAAACCTAATAGAGACAATTTTTAGTCTCTATAGATAATTTTCCTTTACCAGTTCCTTTACCCCAAACTCCCCAAACCATCTACCCCAAACCATCTACCCCAAACCATCTACCCCAAACCATCGACCCCCAAACCCCCAAACCATCGACCCTTCTCAATCGGCACTTTAATCGACCCCCAAACCACCGCCGCATCACTGGTGACGCCCCCATCACTGCCGGGGTTCGCGCAGGTGGGGTTCGCGCAGGTGGGTCGCGCAGGTGGGGTTCGCGCAGGTGGGGTTTGCGCAGGTGGGTCGCGCAGCTGGGTCGCGCAGCTGAGTCGCGCAGGTGGGGCGCGTAGGTGGGTCGACCGAGGGGATGACCGAGTCAGCGATGTCCAAGGGGATGACCGAGTCAGTGGGATTTTCCGGGTCAGCCGACTCGGTCAGCCACAACAAACGCACTGACTGGCTGACCGAGTCAGCCGGTCAGTGGTCAGAGGCTTGGTAAGAGCTATCAAACAGCCCCTAAGTTGTCTAGAAGAAGAGGAGCCATGATGATTAGGGTATTGAGATGGGAGATGACCAATACCACATCGATTATAGTGACCATAAACCATGTTATGAGTTGATGCCTAGGAAAACAACATGTTGGAGCTGTTGTCAAGAATGTCTCGGATTCTGCTGGTAGAAAAACTACCACAAGAAGCTCCTCGGGAATGTCCATGATGATTGCCTTGGTTGTTGTTGAAGGATAGAAATGAGTAGAAGGCATGTGGCTGAGGAGTAACAGATTGAAGCTGGTACCCTAATTGACCTGCTATTAATCGTAGGCTGCTTAGTTGAGATTGAATAGTACTAAGGTTAGGTGACGGAGTTTTAGCGGTCATGGCAATAAAAGCTTTCGGGTTAAGGGTAGCATATATGGAACTTGAGTTATTGGTGTTGATCATGTAATCATGATCATAAAGCCAACCATGCAATTTGTTGAAGGTGATGGGTGGATGACGGGCTAGCAGGTTGGATTTCAGACTATTGTACTCCTCTTTGTGACCAGAGATGACAAGCATCGTAAGATCCTTATCCTTTATTGGGTCATTGATGTTTGCTTGAGCGGTGGCATACTCTTCTGCTCGATTAAGATAAGCAGTTGGGGTTTCATCGCCTTTCATCATGATTCGTAGGAGTTGAGTCTTGAGGGTGTACTCACCAGATGATGTATTTAGAGCATAAGCACGTTGCAATGAAAGCCAGACTTCTTTGGATGTTTTGCCTTGAACATACTGGAAAACAGCCTCAAAGATGGTGGAAGTGATAAGCATGCGAACATGTGCATCGTTGGCTATCCAACGTGGATAACTAGGGTTATCACTGTTGTACCAGAGGTTTCGGTTTTAGGAAGGCATGGTATAGTTCCATCCACGTAACCGAATAAATAGTTAGAGATTAAGAATGGCTCGATCATAGCCTTCTAATATTTATAGTCTGTAGGAGAGAGGGTGAAGGCAAATTTATGGTAATTGAGAGCCCTTTTCTCTGCTGATGTAAGCACAACAATGGTTACCAGTTTGTTTCGCTGATTTGATGAAGGATAGGAAGGGTTTTAGTAAGGTTTTTGGTGTAGAGTTTGAGTATGGCCAGAATTTCTTCATTGCAGCAGGTGAATGATAATATTAGGGTTTCATAAGGTTTGATTTTCTTGGCTCTAATACCAAGACAACCCGTGTATAATGATTTGATAATTGATTGATCATTTAGGAACATAATAGGCTCTATAAATAGAGCAGAATATTACAATATAAACCCTTTAGAATGATAAATGTAAAATACATATCAAGATATTAGTCTAACATCATGGATCAAGTTTGCTTCATTATCTTTGTTCTTCCATTTTGTGCACTTCATATCTAAGGTGTCCAAAAACTACAGAATCATAGCACCAGATTCCACTCTTATTGTCTTGACCTGATCCTCTTCCTCGACCTCTTTCACCTCTACCACAACTTCTTTCATGATCTCTTTCTCTACCATATTGCTACCACTATCACCATTCTTTTGCTCACTAGCCATCAAGAGTTGCCCTTGTTCTCCCTTCTTCTCACCATGGCTTTTGAGTCTTTGTTTATAAGCCTTAAGTATGCCAACCGTTTCAAAAAATAGCACCGTACCCAACTCGAAACACTGTTCGATTGAAGACACAAACTGAAGGAATGACTTTAGCATTACATCAAGTATCCTTCTCACCATTTCTTCTTCCTCAATTTCATGCCCTAGACACCGCAACTTTGAAATCAATCCGCTCAACTTAGTAACACAATCATCAAGGAGCTTTCCTTCCTTCATCCTCAATTCTTCAAGCTCTCTTTTCAACATTGCAACTCGAGCCATCCTCACCTGATCTACACCCAAGTATTTTTTTTGTGTCATCTCATACTTTCTTCAAGTCCGTGTGACTCGACATTTGCAACACCATCTATTCTGGTATTACTTGAAACAAGAAGGCTAGAGCTTGTTTTGACTTCTTAGCATCTGGTTCTTCTGCAAGTGTCTTTGGTTCTACCGTCTCCAAAAGTTCATGTGCATCCAAGATGGACTTACCTTTGATAGCCCACACTAGATAGTTGGTTGCGATCAAATTCGAAACTTGGTAAGACATCGAATCTGCTTCTTCTGTTTGTACCATCACCATTCTTCACTTCCTTTTTCTGTTTTCTTTCTTTCGGTCTTTACCTTCTTATTTTCTCGGACTTACTGATACAGTCTTCTTGGTCTCTTCGATCTAGAGTTCTTTAAACCGCAAGTCGAAAAGCGAAGATAGGCGCATAGTTCAGTGATCTACAAAATGGTCTCTTGGTCTCACGCCAGAAATTTTCCTGCCACGGTCTTCTTCTCTGACATCAGTATCTTTTTGTCGATCTTCGCTGCTACAGCAGCGGTCTTCACAACTCCGTTCTTGATTCACATGGAACACCCTTTTCTTCTTTTAATGAAGCCCTGGAGCTCTATTACAAAATGTAGGATCAGACCCCTTTGACAATAATAAGAACAATAATAAGAAAGAATGCAACTTTATATGTGAGAAAAGTACTTTGCAGAAGAATGGAAATTAAGAATGCAGAGATATTTTATTCACCAAATAGAAGGTGCCTTAAGTAGGCATACACCACAACAGAATATAGGAAATATTAAAATAACTAACAAACAAACTAGACCCACATGCTCCTATATTAAAGCCACTCTCCAATGTAAAGCTCAACTCGGTCAACCATGACTTTCTACCAGTTTATTCAATTACTAATTAAAAGAAATTAAACACTAATTAATAAAAACCAACCCATCAAGATTAAACCCAACACAAACTACCTAAGATGAGTTCTGATAAATACTGAATGCCAAAATAAGAATCAGGATTGTATATGCTATCTTTCACAAACGAGGTTAACAGGTTAATCAACTTTTCTAGGACCAGAAACAAGATATATATGTCATAACATGATGAGTACCACACCAAAAGAGAATGATTAAACCCCATTAATTTGATTTTAATAATAGCAACTGATTCTATTTGTCAAAGGGATAAAAGAAGATTATTATGTAATACGACCAAAAAGATAGAAGCTTTGATTCAGAAACTAGTATAAATGATTAAATGCATGTATATGCTAGCTGGAAAAACAAGCAAGAAAAGAAAAGGAGACATAAACACAAAGTAGGCCAATGTTTTGTATGTATTTGTAAGTAATGCACGAAAACATGGACAGTTCTTCTAAACCAATCAGATTAAACGATTAAGATGTTGATATCAACAGGGGTGAAGATGACAATTTAAATTGGTTTAACTTTAAGACAAGAATTCAAAGACCATAATAGAGCAAATGAGCCCAGCATAATTGTCCTAACATAAACCTTATTATTTAACTATCAGATTATCACCATCAAACACTTGCTTCTGAATTAACAAACAATAGAAGTACTAACTCATTGCTTGAGGAATTCCGTGGTACTACTATTATTGGAGTCTCTAACGAGAGGTCCAGCTTCACTGCAGCAGATCCATCCATCTCATACTTATGAATCAACCATTCAAAGCCTCCAACTTTGTCAACGAACTTGATTGCTTCTTCTGTATTGGGAGCCGCTAGCGCCACAAAATATGCAGAAAGCTGCAGCATGAATTTCATGATTGAAATAAAAACTAAATAAACAGTACCACAAAGCCTAAAAAGAAACCATGCATTAGAGAATTTGAATGACACCGAGTCCAAATATCATGGTCATATGAGAATCAAGATCTCTCAGAAAGAACCATGTACTGAGAGCTTAGTCACAAAATCGAAGTGAACAGAATATGTCCGAACCTCTTGAATGAACCTGTTGAGAAAAACAATACGAACAGCCGAAAGTTTTCCACTTAAGCTATAATTATATCCTTCATAGTCATCATCATCAGGACTGTAGGACTTGAATGTGAACTGATAATATATATAGAGAGAGAAGAGCAGTCAGGGTAAAGTAAGCAAACAGTAAATTCATAGTGAATTATGTTAGAATGTAAATATTTATTGACAAACATATAAGTGTTACTTTCACATTGTCTCTTGTCAGAACATAAATAGACCCATTAATTTACATAGTCAAGTAAAATTATCAATTGGCCCTAGGGTTTGATTTAATATGTGTTCCCTTGTGACAACCCTAAAAAGAAAGGTTAAACGAGTTAATATTTTAAGAAATTTATATATATATATATATATATATATTACATTATTATGAATAATATATATAATATCTTACATATGTATTACATAAGTAAACTATATATATGCATGTATGTATTATTTACATTTGCATGCTTGCATGCATGAGAATTATGTATGCATGAGTACACTTTTACGTATGCATGTATTAGTTAGGTTATCAAAATATTGTGTGATCAAAGATACCTCAACATTACGAGATCAAGTAAACCATGTTACAATACAATAAAACATCAAAAGTACTTTAACATCAAAGCAAAACTAAGCAAACCTTAAACACCCAAAACATCAACTTAAGTATCAAACTCGGATCATTAACCTAACAAACTCACCCGGTTAAGCATCTAAACATGATTAGGCTTGCATTTATGGAACTAGTGATTCATATATCTCTTTGCTCGACACCTAGCTATACACTAATCACCTCCCTAAATATGCCACATAAACTATCATCATTACTAGTGGTTTGTGTGGCAAGCTCTAAGACCACATTGATGGATCTTCGGCCAACTTGCATGCATTAGACACTAAGCATGACCTTGTAATGCCACTTAGTGAACCTATAGTTGACAACTCATCAAGTCTAGATGAGAACTAATGATGACCTTCTTTCCTTTATACCCCTCGATCAAAAATACAACATCACAACCGCCACCTTCACTTCCTCTCGGTTTCTACCAACTCAAACGCATACCATCACCACCTTCACCTTCGGTTTTTATATCAACCACCACAAGCCGCCATCTTCCACACCCTTGGGCTCTCGGTATTGTTCACAAACATCTCCATCGTGAAACACCACAAACCATCAAAACCTACACATCTAAACACTCTCTCTCTCTCGGTTACCATCAAAACACCACACCAAGATCACCATAAACCACCACCATTAAACCGTCACCTTTCACTCTCTCCCTTAGCTCTCAAACAACCATCATCAACCACCACCATCCTCTACACTCTCGGTTCTCCCTATCAAACACATATCAACCGTGACCTCGACAACTCAACATCTCTTGCATCGGTTTGAAGGAAAAATCAAGATCTTGGAGCTCAAAACACTCACTCAAGTCGGTTCATCAGAAAAAGTAGCTACATCAAGGTTTCATACTTTAAATCTATAGCTAAATAAGTTTGTAAAATATATATGTGTGTTTAAACACATATGATTAACTCTTTAGTTAAAACCTCAAGATTCTTTAGAAACACTCATAACCACATGATTTTCATCAAAACTCAGTATAAAAAGGGTCCAAAAACAGAAAGTTGAAACATTTATAAAAATCAAGGAATTTAATACAAGTAAAGGAGTTTAATTTATATGTAACCTTGATAAAATAGGTTTATTATTTAAAGGATTGAGATTGTGGGAATAAATATTGAATATTTGTTATAAAAATTATGAAATAACAATCTGCAAATTTTGGTGTAAATATAATAAGTAAAATAATTTATACAAATTATTTAAAGTAAAAGAAAGGAAATTATCAAATAGAAGAACCGAACCCGTTAAAATTATATAAAAATTTTATAATGATTTTCATGTATTACAGAAGCTCCAGAATTAATTTTGTAATTTAATTCCTTTTTATGACTAAAATATGTATTTTTAAATGATCTGTAAAGGAAAAATCGAAAGAAATATTTAAACAGTATGATAAATATCAAAAAATTCACATAAATTATAATGGGTTTAAACCAATAGAATGTATAAGGTTCATAATTTTTGGAGTTGTATATATATTGTTTCTAAATTTTGGGATTATTGAGAAAGTTACAGAAAAATATTTACTGTGAATTAAGTATCAGAAAATTTATGAGATGATATAAATTATTGGAACAACATTCTGGAAAAACTTGGGAATTTATGGGCGGCAGTACCTATTTTTGATGATTTATGGTAATATTATAATAATTTTAACAAATTATCTAAAATAAATTGGAAGTTGGAACTTTTACATGATTATTGATATTATTTGATAATGTTAGTAAACTTTTGAAAGTTTTAAGCAATCATAAGTACTATATTAAACTTCCATCCGAGTTTCTAAAAATATTAAAGAAAATTATGTATCTAACTTATAATTAATTTTATAGGTTATCGCTAGAAATAAAGGTGAGACTCATAGCCCCATTTTGGTGTCTATAAAGTTTTTAGGGGAAAAAACATACTGTTTTTATGATTGATGCATTATTATGAAAATTTTTTAAGATATACTGTCATTTATGATACAACCATTAATTCGGATGTGGAACCGTTGGATAATATAGGTAGCGCTACTTAGGAAAAATTTCCTGCACCAACAGGATGAGTGTTGTGATGCTATATTATCTGATTTTATGAATTATGTTATGATAGTTATGAATTATCAGATTATTAAGTAAGGTTTGGTTGTATTTAATGCATCAAAAATATTTTGTTTGGAATTAAAACTATGATCTCACCAATTTTATATTGATTATTTTAAGTATGCTTTTCAGGTAATCATGACTAACAATATAGAGTTCTCTTTTGATGTTTATAGTGGCTGGGGAGAAGTGGTGGGAAGAGTTTGTGTGAACTTGACTGTTAACATCTATGATTTCATTGTTGCGGTGGATGCTCATTTCCATCGACTCTGAAGATGTAGTAGTTACATAATATGTTTGTAATAGGATTAGGTCAAATTTTGATTACTTATATATGATGTAATCCTAACTTAAGCTATCTTGGGATAAATAAATGTATTATGTTATGTTATGATGTGTTTTAATGTGTTAAAGTTTACTTCTTTTAATCGGCGCGTTTTGAACAAGCAAGTCACATCCAAAACGCTTCATGCTTCCGTCGGGATGTGACATCCCTCCCCTCTATATCCCCTTGTACATTCTTGTTAATAATATACTAAAAGTGTGAATTGGTAAAAACTCAATTGATTTTCATTCAAAATAGACTGAAGAGAGCTAACAATCAGGCCTAATTCTAAGGAACTATCCAATAAATAATACAACATAATACTGTGACAGTTTTACAAAATATATAATAATAAATACAATAATCACAGAAATATGTGTATCATATATTCGGTTAATACACCCCCTGAGTTTCAGCAGTGGAGGATCGAAGGCAAAGACTGGACTTGAAGCGGTTGAAAAGCTGTCTGGAAAGGCCTTTTGTGAAGATATCAGCATATTGTAAATCCAATGGAACGTGTAGGACACGAAAGGGCACCAATGTAGACTTTTTCATAGACGAAATGAATGTCAATCTCAATGTGTTTGCTTTGTTGAAGTTGAACCAGGTTTTCGAGAGATACACGGCAGAAACATTACACATAGAGTATAATGGTGGCATCATGAGCAGGGACATGTAATTCAAGAAGAAAGAAGAAGGTTTCTTTGCCAGCTAGTTTCGGCAGCTGTGTTGGCGACACCTTGCCACTTTGATATTCGACCTCGGTATTGCAGCGCGATATGGTGGGTTGGTGCTTAGATGACCAAGAAACAAGATTCTCCCCAAAGAATACAAGTTATCCGGAGGTGGATCACCCAGAATCGAGACACCCCCCAATCTGCTTCAAATAAGTAGTGTATTTTGTAGATTTTGAGGGGTTAATAAGAAAGCCTTGATCAAGGGTACCCTTACGGTAATGTAAAATATGTTTCAAGAACTGAAAGTAAGGCTCCCTTGGTGCATGCATAAAAAGGCACACCTGCTGAACAACATAAGAAATGTCCAGTCTGGTGAAGTTAAGGTACTGTATGGCACTTGCTAAGCTCCTATACAATATACCATCAGAAAGTGGAGCACTAGCGGTGCACTAGCAGTAGCACTAAGTTTAGAATCAGTGTCTACAAGAGTTGAGCATGGCTTGCAATGTTGCATGTTAGCTCGTGACAACATTTCAGCCATATATGCCACTTGAGTGAGAAACAACCCATCTATTGTCTTGGTGACTTGGATGTCGAGAAAATGGTGTAGATTGCCAAGATCTATCATTGCAAATTTAGACGACAAAGAAGAAATAATATCTTGCAAAAACTTGCCATCAAAAGTAATGAAAATAATATTGTCAAAATACAGCAATAAATAAGCCATGTGTGAATCCTTTTCGTAAACAAAAAGGGATGAGTCACTGATGGTGGTGCAAACACCACATCATAGCATGGGGAGCCTTTTGAGATCGTAGAGTGACTTTTTAAAGTGACACACATGAGTACGGAACTGCTCATCCATAAAACCAGGTGGGTGAAAAATATAAACAGACTCGTCTAAGTTCCAATACAAAAACACATCTTTGACATCCAGCTGGTGTATGGGCCGGTTGCGGGAGGTAACAAGGCTAAGAACAGTTCGGATGGTAGTGGGCTTTACCATGATACTAAACATGTCAAAGTAGTCAATGCCAACCTATTGTGATTTTCCTTTGACAATGACACGGGCCTTATAGCGTTGTAAAGTTCCATTCGCATGAAATTTATGACGAAAGAGCCACATACATCAAATGACAAGGGCATACACAGGTCTAGGAATCAACTCCCATGTGTTATTTTCCATTAATGCCATGTATTCTTTGGTCATAGCACCATGCCAACTTGGGTCGGACAAGGCTTGAATGTGAGATTTTGGAACAGGGGAGACGGTGATGGAGGTGGTGTGGAACACGAGGGGATCGCGGGCTTTAGAAATGCTATCTTTAGACCATGTGGTCATGGGGGGGGGGGGAGGGAGGATTGTCGGTTGTGGAAGTTGGTATAGTGTCGGCTAGAGTAGTTTGGGTAGCTGGTGGTGTAGCAACAACAGTGTTTGAGGGCTGGTTGGGATGGAGGACTAGTTGGATAGGGGCTGTTATGGTGTAGGGTTGATGGATAGGTGCTTTTAAGTGGCGTTGGTAGGTGAGGATGGGTTCAGTAGTGGGTGTGGGTATGTGTTAAGAAGGAGGAGAAGTAGTGGTAGGTGTAGTGGATGGTGTTGGTGATAGAGTGGGACTCAAGTGAGGGGTTGGAAAATTGAAAGATGATGAATCTGTAAAGATCATGGGGGTGGGATCAGAGTCGAGGAATGAGTAGTCATGACATTGAGATGGCTTAGAATAAGGAAAAATTGATTCATCAAAGACTACATGGTGTCAAAAGATGACTTTTCCGATAGTGGGGTCAAGACATTGATATCCACGATAGTTAGCAAGATATCCGAAGAATATGCAATAGGTGGAACGGGTGGTGAGTTTGTATTGGTGGGTAGGAGATTGGTTTGGGTATCATGCACAACCAAACATACGAAGGTGATCATATGATGGGTGACGGAGGTAGAGCACGGCGGTTTGGGGTACTATTGTGGCGAAATTTTAAGGGTCAAATGTTGTTAAGATATGTGGAGGTGTGAATGGTTTCCACCCAAAATTGTGGGGGTAGAGAGGCATGAACAAGAAGGGAAATCATGATTTCATTGATCCGACGGATCATTCATTCCGACTTCTTGTTTCGTCGGGAGGTGTGAGGACATGAAAAATGGAAGTATAGGACTTGAGAAGTGGCAAACTTTTTAAATTGATGATTCTCAAACTCCCCGCCATTATCACATTGGAATTTTTTAATCTTGCAATTGAATTGGGTTTGGATGTACACATGAAAATTTGGAATTTTGTAACTGTTTCAGATTTGAATTTCATCGGGGAAAACCATGTATTGTTGGTGAAATCGTCAATCAAGATCATACAATATTTGTAACCCGCATTACAAAGAATGGGTGACGTCCACAAATCACAATGAATTATATCAAAAGGCATGAAAGTACAATAAGTAGACAGGTGAAAAGGTAAACACTTATTTTTAGCCAACTAACACATTGCAAACATGAGCACGACTAGTCTTATTACAAGAAATTAAACGTCTTGAAGATAAAAAATCCATGACGAGAAGACCCGCGTGGCCTAGTCGATCATGCCAGTCAGAGGCGGATGAAGCAAGAAAACTTGAAGTAGAAGGTGAAGTTGAAATGGTAGCACGTGTTATGAGAGGGTACAGAGGCTCATCACTGTTGTGTCGGGTCAAGATCATCCCATTCTTGAAATCCATCATAGAGAAACCAAATAGGTCAAATTTCACTGACACAAAATTATCAATGGTTAATATTTTAATGGAAATTAGGTTTTCATCATGTCGGGTGTGTAAAGGACATTGTTGAGATGACGATGATTGGGTAATGTGACATTTCCAGACCCAAGAATTGGCAATTTGTGACTATTTACAACAAATATATACTTAATGGAACTAACATTATGAGATCTAGAACATATACCTGGATCCCAAGAGGTGTGGTGAGTAGCACCGGTATCCATGTGCCATTGAGTATCCCAGGGTCAAGTGATAGAGCCTGGAAAGCAGGTCCCAATTCAGTTAGTTCAAGGGGATTCACCTCAGCAAGGTTAGCTTGATGCTGCTATCGAGGGGTGGAGCCCGCTGCTGTGCAATTTCCACCGGTAGTAGGTTGAGCCGGTGGGTGATTACGCCTGGTCCACCAAGAGGCAGCCCATCCAGGTTGCGTAGGAAATGGGCAGGGGGTGGATTGGCCCACAAATTAGTCCACATGTGTGACTGGGTTAGAACAGAGGGTGAAACCCAACAAGCTTGGCGACCAGGCTGCTGTTATGTCAGTCTAGATGAAGTAGCCCAAGAAGACTGTGAGGAACGGCCCTGTCTATTACCTGTGTACCGTCGAGGAGCACCTTGGCCGCCCACTCGGGTGTTACAGTTCTGATTGTTGAACCGAGGGGTGGTCACATGGCCTGGGGAGGCTGAGACGACTGAACAGTTGCAGCAACAATTGGTTCGGGTTCTCGGGCAGCCTGGTGTCAGGCTTCAAGCTGTAACATACTGCAGGCTGTCTCCCAAGTTGGCATGGACTGATTAAGATACGTACCAATGTTGTTAAACTTACGGGGAAGGCCACGAACAAGTTGAAGAACAAGGTGACTTTCAATAACAGGGCTGTCAACATCAGATAATTAGTCTGCCAATTCTTTTTGTTTTTTGTAGTAGGCATCCAAAGAGGGCATAGATGCTAACTTGAGGTTGATGAAAGAGTGCTCGAGAGTAGCTGCTCGGGATCCCTTGTTGTTCAAGAATAAATTTTTGATATGATTCCATGCTTCCAAGGCTGTAGAATCAGGTACGGCTACCCGAACAAGGAGTTCCTTGGACAGGGTTCCTGTTGAAACCAAGCTTTTATAATTTACAATTTGAAGCTTGAATGTATTTTGTGATTTACGAACAAAGAGAAAAAAGAAGTATGAATACTGCCAAAACAAAACTCTTACTTCCTTTATTCAATAAAAGAGGCCTATATATAGCCTTTGTCATGAATATATAAAAAGTAACAATATAAACTATTTCAACAGAACCATTCTTCCCCAACATGTACTTTGATTCTCTTTATGATTCGGTCAACCCACTACCTATTCTTTTTTATTTAACCAACAATAAAACAAACTAAAATACTAAATAATAAACATCAAATAATAAAACTAAATACTAAACAAAATAATAAACAAAGTCAAGATTAAACCAACTACCTATTCTTGACCCGTTCTTTTTTATCATCAAAGAAGTGTCGGTTCTTCCTCTTGAATTAAATTAGCTTCATTATCTTTCTATTTCCATTTAGTGCACTCATATGCAAAATGCTCAAATTCTCCACATTCAAAGCACCGGAACCCGCTTTTGTCACCTCGACCCAAGCCTCTTCCACGTCCTCTTTCACCTCTACCGGAACCTCTTCCTCTTCCATATTTTCTTTCTTCACCATTTGAACTAGAAAGCAATAATTGACCTTGTTCTCCCTCCTTCTCACCATGGCTTTTTATTCTTTCTTCATAAGCCTTAAGTATTCCAACCGCTTCATCAAATAGCATCGTATCCAATTCAAACATTGTTCGATAGACGCCATAATCTGAAGGAACGACTTTGGCATTGCATCAAGTATCCTTCTCACCATTTCTTCTTCCTCAACTTCATGCCCAAGACTCCTTAACTTTGAAACCAATCCGCTCAACTTAGTAGCACAATCATCAACGAGCTCTCCTTCCTTCACCCGCAAGCCTTCAAGCTCTCTTTTTAACGTTGCAACTCGAGCCGTCCTCACCCGATCTACACCCAAGTATCGTATTTTTAAGCCATCCCACACTTTCTTCGGGTCCGTGTGACTCGACATTTGCAGCACCATCTCTTCCGGTATTGCTTGAAACAAGAAGGCTAGAGCTTGTTTTGATTTCTTAGCATCCGGTTCTTCCCCAAGAGTCCTTGGCTCCACCGTCTCCAAGAGGCCATGTGCATCTAAGATGGACTTAACCTTAATAGCCCATACCAGATAGTTGGTTGCGGTCAATGTCGGAACTTGGTAAGACATCGAACCTGCTTCTTTTGCTTGTACCATCGCCATTCTTCACTTTCTTTCTATGAATCGACACGGTCTCTTTCTTTCTTCTTTCTGTCGATTTCTTTCTCTACTCTTTCTTTCTTACAATGCGATGCCCATTCTTTCTTTCTTCTTTCTTACAACGCCGCCTTCTTTCTTTCTTCTTTCTTTGCTGATTTCAATCAGCCTCTTTCTTTCTTCTTTTCTTTCTTGCTATCTCGTCACATCAAATCACCGGTCTTCTGCTTTCTCTCTTCAATCGAACATGGTATGAGCCCTAGGCTCTGATACCAAATGTTGAAACCAAGCTTTTATAATTTACAATTTGAAGCTTGAATGTATTTTGTGATTTACGAACAGAGAGAAAAAAGAAGTATGAATACTGCCAAAACAAAACTCTTACTTCTTTTATTCAATAAAAGAGGCTTATCATGTCATACACACCCACGTGAGAATATATAAAAAGCAACAATATAAACTATTTCAACCTAAAGAACCATTCTTCCCCAACGTGTACTTTAATTCTCCTTATGATTCGGTCAACCCACTACCTATTCTTCTTTATTTAACCAACAATAAAACAAACTAAAATACTAAATAATAAACATCAAATAATAAAACTAAATACTAAACAAAATAATAAACAAAGTCAAGATTAAACCAACAGTTCCGTAGATCCACCGTAACACGATGGCATCGATCTTGTTGGTTTCAGGTCCCCTTTAGAAACACACACTACGTTCACACAATTAGAACAAGGTGTGTATTGAATAGACAAACAAATAGCATAATATGACAACTACCTAAAGACTCGGACTTAATAAACAAGTTAGACGATTTATTCAAAGAAACCTACGTATAGCATGCATAACATGCAGATAAACCACGTGCCTCAAGACTCCTTCAACTTTATTAATCCTCACATGCATGGGAATATTAAACCAGTTTGGGGTGTTTGTTCAAAGTCTTCCATAAACCCACGTTCAAATGAAGTATTTGATGACATGCGACCTATTAGCCTTTGACCCCCTGAACCGTGACTCGTGAACGAATCTGATTAACCCAACATTCACTCTTTAATCGGTTTGTTTACACCACTCGTTCATAGAAACATTCCCATCAAAACAGCCTTCATCTCGAACCCTCTCGACCTTTTAACGGACACCCGACTTCACCTTCACCGATCATGCTTGTTCAAAGAGACTTCTTCCACCGATCAAGAAAGCAAAGCCATCACCTTCTATTGCTTTCTTTCACCTACAAAACGAACTGAATCCAAAGCCACCTGCTTTGACGGATTGGGATAACATCCGTTGTTCACGCACTTCCGTCGGTAAAACTCTTATCACGAAACAATCCGATCAAGGTTTTTTTATCACCTTTAACAGTCCCGGAACAACAATTTTTATCACCGATCACCCCCGTCATCCCAAACGGTACTTCTTCCACGACAATAATTGAACCGAAACACCTTCACACTCCATTTTCTGCTGTAAAAACACTCCCGAAACAGCCTGATTTCCTGCTGCGTTTGCCCCATAGCAAAGGGCTAATCGTCGACGGTCGACTCTCAAACCGGCTTTCTTTGTCTCTCGATCCCTAGGCTCTGATACTAAACGTTGGTTTCAGGTCCTCTTTAGAAACACGCACTACGTTCACACAATTTGAACAAGTTTTCTCTGTGTATTGAACTTCTCACAAAATTACAATTAAAAGACTCTTAAACAGACAAACAAATAACATAATAAAAACTACCTAAAGACTCGGACTTAATAAACAAGTTAGACGATTTATTCAAAGAAACCTACGTATAACATGCAGAAAAACCACGTGCCTCAAGACTCCTTCAACTTTATTAATCCTCACATGCATGGGAATATTAAACCACGTTTGAGTGTTTGTTCAAAGTCTTCCATAAACCCACGTTCAAATGAAGTATTTGATGACACATGACCTATTAGCCTTTGACCCGTTGAACTTGACTCGTGAACGAACCCGATTAACCCAACAGATCTCAATCCAAGAAGCATAATCGGGGTCATCTTGCGTCAGGGGCTGAGTTCTATCGATGTGATGGAGGACTTTGTTTCCTGGAGCATGCAGATGGAAATGTCGAGTATGAGACCTTCGTACCGTCAAGAACACGCACCTTCTTCTGGATATCAGTTACGGTGTAGACAGGGTGTAAGGTTACACCAATGGTTTTGGGGGGAGGTGGGTTGGTGTTTCCGTAGCCATGATCCAAGAACAGCAGCAACAACCAAGTCCAAAGACAAAAAAAGAAAAAAACAGCAGCAATTGGTACCTTTGAAGATGGGGAGAGCAGCAGCAAGCTGTGGTCCGAAGACAAAAACAGTGGCGGCAGCTAGGTATAGAGAAGGAGCTCTGATACCATGTGAATTGATAAAAACTCATTGATTTTCATTCAAAATAGACCAACACATATATATACATTAAGAGAGCTAACAATAAGGCCTAATTCTAAGGAATTATCTAAGGAAATAATTCAGAAGAATATTGACTATGATAGTTAGACAAAATATGTTGGGTTAATCGTTTATTTACCGAGTCAATGGGTACATGTCGTTAGTTAGTGTTTTAAGTTACTCTGAATTCATTTAGATGGGCATGGAATAATTACAAAGTTCTCACGTAAACTGCATGGTTGGAGATGTTGAGGATTCTTATAATTAATATTTTATGTTTTGCTTAATAGTTTATTAGTTGGAAATGGTAGTCTAGTTTGACCGAATCTCATGAAAGTATACGTTGGAAGTGTGGATCAATAGGTTGTACCAATTCTTTAGGAGCATGAGTATTTTGTTTGTTTGTTGAGTCTATGTATTAGGATATTTATAGCCTCACTGTTTAATGAATAAAGTAGTCTTTCATCTTTCTTTTTTATCTTCTGCAAATATACTTTCATATATACATACTTACGTGAGTTTGTGTGTGTTTTGAGTGAGTGTTTGTGAGGGGCCTGAACCAATATTTGGTATCAGAGCGGTGTTTGGTTGAAGGGGGTGTGAGGCGTTTTTGATCGCGGGTTGAAGCATCTCAATTACAGCCCCGGTTTCTTTTAATCAGGCTTGTTCTTGCAAGAGAGGGAGACTAACCAGGGTGCGGGAAAAACGAGCAGGAAGATATCAAAGCAGGTGGCTTTGAGTCGGTTCGTTTTGCGGGTAATAGAAGACGACATAGGTGGTTGTAACTTGTTTTCTTGATCGTGGAAAGAGTGCTCCCGGAACAAGCTTGAACGAAGGGGTTGGGGCTGTCAGAAAGAAGAAGGAAAAATGGCGTTGGTACCTGCTAAAGAAGGTGGTTCATTGACATACCAATGTCCGGTTTGACCGCTACAAACCATCCCGTGTGGGCAGTGAATGTGAAGTCGATTATGGATGCATATGTAATATGGGAGACAGTCAAACCGCGAGCCTTGGGTGAAGAACCGGATGCAAAGAAGTCGAAACAAGCCCTCGCTTTCTTGTTTCAAGTTATACCCGAGGATATGGTTTTGCAAATGGCAAGTTATACCGACTCAAACAAGTGTGGGATGGATTGAAGACGCGGTATTTAGGAGTGGATCGGGTGAGAGCGGCTCGACTTGCAACATTGAAAGGGGAGCTTGAAAGCTTGCGTATGAAGGAGGGTGAAACAGTTGATAGTTTTGTGACTAAACTTACCGGATTGGCTTCAAAGGCGAGAGGTCTCAGTTATGAAATTGAAGAAGTTGATTTAGTAAAAATTTACTTGACTCAATGCCTAAATCTTTTCTTCAAATCGTGGTTTCGATTGAACAATGTTTCGAGTTGGACTGGATGTTATTTGACGAGGCCGTTGGAAGATTGAAGGCGTATGAGGAGCGGATAAAAGGAATCGAGAAAACTAAGGACATTCAAGGTGGTTTGTTGTTGGCTAGTAAAGAAAAATCACAGGATTGTGAACTTTGTGGTGTTGGCGGTTCAAATTGGGGAGGCTTTGGACGTGGCCGGGGACGAGGTCGTGGGTCCGGGAAAAATCGTGATGATAATGAACATGTCCAGTGGGATAAAAGTCACATTAAATGTTACAATTGTGGAGAACTTGGTCATTACAACAACGAGTGTCCAAAGTGGGAGAAGGAGTTAAACTTGATTGAGAAGGAACCGACGCTGCTCTGAACAAGAGAATAAACGATTACGAGGGTGATTGTTGGGTTAATCGTTTATTTACCGAGTCATGGGTACAAGTTGTTAGTTAGTGTTTTAAGTTACTTTAAATTTATTTAGATGGGCATGGAATAATTACAAAGCTCTCATGTAAACTGCATGGTTGGAGACGTTGAGGATTCTTATAATTTATATTTTATGGTTTGCTTAATAGTTTATTAGTTGGAAATGGTAGTCTAGTTTGACCAAATCTCATGGAAGCATACATTGAAAGAGTGGGTCAATAGGTTGTACCAATTCTTTAGGAGCATGAGTATTTTGTTTGTTTGTTGAGTCTATGTACTAGGCTATTTATAGCCTCATCACTGTTTAATGAATAAAGTAGCCTTTCATCTTTCTTTTTATCTTCTGCAAATATACTTTCATGTATTCATACTTACGTGAGTTTGTGTGTGTTTTGAGTGAGTATTTGTGAGGGCCCTGTACCAACAAAATATACAATAATAAATACAATAACCACCGAAATATGTGTATCATATATTGATTAATAAAAAGAAAAAATAATTGCATGTGCTAAATCTTTCTTTGAACGCCCTGCGCGCGTGGACTCTGTTTGGCTTCCATGTACCTGAAGAGTCCCTCTCTATTACGCTTCTAAGTACGCAGTGAGTGCACCTCTGCTATGTGTTGAATAATCAATTTTCAAGTACCTAATTCATTTCACAGCCCCATAATCAAACTCATTACCTTCCAACTAGCCACCCTACAATATACGCCGCCTCCCCAACAACACCCACCTCGCATGCACCACCAGCCATTTCTGCCCCTTGTTCATATGCAAGGGCCTGAGGTGCTGTCTCAAAAAAAAACTTCTACGTCTTTTGTCATGCAACTATTCCACCCCAACACCTAAAGCTTTGTTTTGGTTTGACAAATTTTTTTTCGGATCACATACCAACTAAGGCTTGTGTTTTCAAGGCTGTTGTAGCTATCAGACTTTTAGGTGCCTATTAAGAAGGGTTGCTTAATTCTCAGCGTCATTGTATCCTTGGTTTTAAAAAACGGGAGGTGCCTCTAAGGCGTTTAGAATGCTATAAATTAAATCGGACTGAAGAGAATAACTGAAAGCTATGAATTACAATATAGACCTAGATAAACCTATCTAGGAACCTAGATAAACCTAATAATAAACTAATAATAGTTAGTGAATGAATAATCAACCAATTATCTTTTATGGCATCATTGCCTTAAGGCTCTAGATCACTCTCTTACCCTTCTTCTACCATCTCCATTGCACCACACGTAGAACCCTAGTCGACGCCACTAATACAAGTCGGGTGGTGTGCCATCACTACAGGCGTTGCCATGCTGTCAGGCAACCATTTATTTTTTGTTCTTTTTTCTCTGTTTCCATTCTACTAAAGTCTTGTCTTCAGTTTAATATTTTGGTCACAATTCTACTCAATATTCCATACCTTTTGGCTGCCAACCTAACTCTAGTGTTGTTGTAGCACAAGTCGTTGGCCTTTTCCCCTTTCTTTCGTACACCGGCCGCATCAAACATACTTGTTTTCCTCTTTGTTAATGAAATCATCAAAATCTTTCCTTTATCTACTCATTGTTTAATAGAATGATCTTGTTTTCTTATCTACCTTTGCATTTTAATTCTTATTATCCTTTTCCTTCGGCCCTTTTTTTTATCTTTCTTTGATTCTTTTTTTTCATCATGGTGGAATGTTTAGATATTCTTTATTGGATCCATGTTGTCTGTCTCAATATAATATTCTTCAAAGTTATTATTTAAACAAGATATTTCGACACCCACCAAATTGTGCTAGGTTGTTGAGACTCCTCTCTGATCGTTCCTTCTCCCATGCTTCTTTGTTGTCCCATAAGCGGTCAAAATCTCTCTCTCTCTCTCTCATTCTCCCTTTCTATTTATCTCTTTGTTATTCATCAAATACTCAAAACATCTGTCTCCTTGTCTGATGATATGGCCGGGATTTGCTTAAGGTGACATAAAACAGACACATTTATGTTGGGGAAGCTTTTTGGTGACAAGACCTGGAGATATCAGAAATGAGAATGCTTATATAAAAAAGCACGATCGCCTGCCAACCGTGCCTCAAACTGGATCTCGATCCGGGTGTCCTATTTTTTATGTTGTTTATGATTTGTTATGGTGATGGTATTTTCTTGCTTTCATCACTGGATCTGTTCTTTCTCTTGCAACACTACTAGATAATAAACATGAAGATTTTGGATTTTTGACAAAATTTTTGTTGCCCAGATTCAAGTTTAACAAACAAGAATTGATCAATAACTAACTTTCATAAATTGAATTTGATTACAGACTTCATATATATATATATGTATATATATATGTATATATATATATGTATATATATATATGTATATATGTATATATATATATGTATATATATATGTATATATATGTGTATATATATATGTATGTATATATATATGTATGTATGTATATATGTATATATATATGTGTGTGTGTGTGTATGTATGTGTGTGTGTTTATTGAACAGTTTAATATTTCTAAGTTTGACATAACTAACCCTCTAACTATAACAATGACACACTTTGACTCTAAACTATACTTTAACTATTTGACATAACGGGTCCTTGAAGTTGTGGAGTGATTAGTTCTTCATTCTCCCTCCTAAGCACAAACATCTTTAAGCTTATCTTCCTACAAATCTTTAACTCCAACCAGTTCCCTCATAATGTAAAATTTGAGTCTTGGTAGTGCCTTGGTTAGTATATCTGCTTTCTGCAATGTTCCACTTATATGTTCAACGCTGATTTGATCCTTTTCAACGCATTCCCTGATGAAGTGATAACGAATGTCAATGTGCTTGCTTCTTCCATTAAATACTGGGTTCTTCATTAGAGCAATGGCTGAAACATTATCAACATATAAGTTAATCTTTTCTTGCTTCCATCTTGTTAGTTCACTAAGTATCCTTTGTAACCATAGTGCTTGACATGCTGCTGCTGTAGCTTCCATAAATTCATATTCACAGGATGATAACGCTACGGTAGGTTGTTTCTAAGTACTCCAGGTGATGGGTGATTCTCTAAAGTAGAATACCATGCTTGTGGTTCCTTTGCCATAATCTGTGTTTACTCCATAGCTGTTATCATCGTATCTAGTTATCTTATAACCTCCTTGTCTATGGTAAGTAATACCATAATCTTTTGTTCCTTTGATGTAGCGTATTACTTGTTTGATTGATTTCATGTGATGCTCTCTAGGTTCTTGCATGAAACGACTTCGTAGTCCGACTGAGTAACTTAAGTCAGGTCGTGTATGCAGTAAATATCTTAGACATCCAATCAAACTTCTGTATTTGGTAGCATCTACCAATCTTTCTTCGTTAATCCTAGTTAACTTAGCTCTTGGATCCATTGGCATCTTAGTTTCATTGCAATCTTCCATTCCATTTTCCTTGAGAATCTTATTGATATAACCAGTTTGCTTAACTGAGATTGCATGCTTAGTCTGAATGACTTCTATACCAAGGTAGTAAGTTAACAATCCAAGATCACTCATTTCAAATTTCTATTCCATTTGAGTTTTGAAATGCTAGAGCTCTTTCTTTGATGTTCCAGTTACAATGAGATCATCCACGTAAACTCCAACGATTAGAGTTAACGTCTTAGTCCTTATTGTATAGACGGCTTGTTCCAATGCGCATTTGTTAAATACAAGTGACTTAAATGTGTGATTTAACTTCATGTTCCATGCACGTGGTGCTTGTTTTAGTCTATACAGAGATCTACCTGGCTTGTAGACTTTCTTCTCATGTCCTGGTATCACAAACCCTTCAGGTTGTGAGACATATATTTCTTCCTTGAGTCACCATTTAAGAATGCAGTCTCTACATCAAGGTGATGTACTTCCCATCCATTATAAACTGCTAAAGCTATAATTAGGCGAACTGTTTTAATTCTTGCTACCGGAGCAAAGACTTCATCGAAGTCTATTCTGTGCTCTTGATCCTTTTGCTACTAAACGTGCCTTATGCCTATTTATCTTGCCACTTGCGTCCTTCTTGGCCTTAAATAGCCATTTTAATCCAATGAGCTTGTGGCCTTCTGGCAAGTCTGTCAACTTCCAAGTGTGGTTCTTATTAATTGACTCTAACTCCATTTTCATAGCTTTAATACATTTTTCATTTCTTGTTGCTTCCTTGTAATTTCTAGGAGCTTCTTCTACCATCAATAGTTCATTTGGTTCTATTATTGGTGTGTGTCTCATGACACTGCTCATACTTTTGAAACCATATTTAGGTGTATGATCGTATCCTTGTAAGCTTTCACCAGTAGATGTGTAAGTGGATTCAGCTGAGTTAGGTTCATAGGCATATGTTGGTGGAGTGAATGGTGTTGTAGGAGAGTTTGGTGTTATAGGATCTTCTGTCTCATTATCATTACCATTATCAGGTACTCCTTCATGATCTAGATGTACATTTTCATTATGTACTTGTGAAGCTATAATGTGTTCTTCACCTATAATGAAATCTGTCTCATCTTCTTCTTCACCTCCAACCTTATTCATGTAATTCTTCCAATTCCATGAATTCTTTTAATGAATTTAACGTCTCTACTGACGCATATTTTCCTTGTTATTGGATCAAATAATCTATGAGCTTTTGATCCTTCTTCATTTCCTAAGTATACCATTGGAATGCTTCTGTCATCTAATTTCTTTAGATGTTATGATGGTACCTTAGCGTATGCTGTACAAGTTGGGTTTCCTACTCTTAAGTGTTCTAAGCTGGGTTTCCTACCCTTCAATGCTTCATACGAAGTGCTATCCGTTAGAGCTTTGGTTGGTACTCTATTCAGTATGTAGATAGAGTGTGTAATTGCTTCACCCCAAAAACTTTAAGGCATATTATAACCTTTAACATGCTACGTGTAGTGGATAACATGGTTCTATTCCTTCATTCAACTACTCCAATTTGTTATGGTGAGAGGGAGCTGTAAGCTGTCTAGCTATTCCATTATCCTTGCAGTACTATGAGAACTCAATTTGGTTCCAACTTAAGTTTCCATCTTTTTCTTAAATTCCTTAAAGATCTTAAAGGCTTGATCTTTAGATTCCAGAAAGTAAACCCACATGTAACGTGTACAATCGTCTACAAGTAAGAATATGTACTTCTTTCCTGAATTCGTAGGTGGTGATATAGGACCACATAGATCTCTATAGACTAAATCCAAAGGATTCAAAGATTTGAACTTACCCTGATTGGGGAATAGAGCTCTATTGTATTTTTGTAGTAAGCATGCGTCACAGACTTGACTAGCATGATTTATTCTTGGTATTCCTTGAACCAAATTCTTCTGAGTCATGGCTTTGATGGCATCAAAATTCAAATGACCCAATCTATATATTATTCTTAAGATTTGGAATGTAATAGACGTAGGATGTGATTCTTTGTTCCCCATTTTTACATTCTAGCAATATAGAGCCTTTTCCTTTAATTTCTACATAGGAGCCGTCTCCAAAGCGAACTTGCCCTGAGACCTTCTCGTCTAGTTCCTTGAAATGTGTAAGATCACCAGTCATATGGTTGTCAGCTCCATTGTCTAAGTACCATTGACTTTCATTGGTAATCATAGTCTTCTTAGGTTGTATTTCTCTTTGACTTAGAAATACTTTTTCCTTTTCTCCCTTATCTCCCATAGTTGCCATCAGGAGTGTAGGTTCTTCATCATCCTGCACCAAGTTTGATTCTGCTTATGCATGATGGGTCTGTGGGCATTTTTTTTGTAGTGCCCTAAACTTGTTGCAATTGTAGCACTGAACCTTGCTTAGGTCCTGAGATGGCTTTCTCCATCTATTGTTACTTCCTTTAAACTTCTAAGAGGAACCTTCCTCTTTTTCGACTTGACTAGTCTTTTCACCACCGCCAGTTTCCTTGAAATGACTTGAGCCTGCCACGTCCACGGCCTCCCGAGCATCCTCCACGACTATTATGAGTATCGTGACGTGTGAATAGAAGTTTATCTTGTCTGCTCACTGGACCTCCTCTCCTGTTCTTGATCCTTTCTTCGTAGGTCTTCAATCTTCCAATGATAACGTCTAAAGATACGGTAACTAGGTTGGTGTTTTGTTCGATTGATGCTATGACATGGATGAACTTATCAGGTAAGGAGTTTAGGATTTTTCTTACTAGGTTAGGTTGTTCGAGCGTCTGGCCTAGTTCGTTAGCGCTAGTGATAATATTATTAATCTTGGCAATGAAGGAGTCGATGGTTTCTTCATCGTTCATTTGTAACAACTCATATTCTTTCATGAGTGTTTGTAGACGTGTCTTCTGCACTCGGTCTATTCCTACGTGCCTTGTCTTCAATGCTTCCCATATTTCTTTTGCGGACTTGCAACTTGCAATTTGTAACACCATGTCTTCCGTGAGTGCTTGAAATAGATACGCAGTCGCTGCCTGTCTTTCTTGACATCTATTTCTGTGTCTGTACTTGGTTCAATTTGATCCCATAGTCCATTGGCTTCTCCATACAGTGTAATTAATAGATTTCAATAATGGACATTGATAGTGGGATAGACTAACTTCCTTCTGTATTATAACAGTGTTGGTGTTACTAGGGGATTTTGTTTCTTCACACATGGTGACTTATCTTTTAATCTTAAAACAATAGGAATCTATATAGAAGATCTATTCTATATTCTTCAATACCAGGGATTCCGAAGTAATCCTTACTTCTAGGGAAATCTAATCTAATCAAGAAATCTAAAAATAATCAAAGTGGAACGAAAAACCTGTTATGTGCAGTTTGCTTTCTGTCCGGGTTTGACTTTCTTGATGCCTACGCAAAGACCTTTTGCATGTGAATCCTTCTTTGTATGACAGCCAAATTAACAATGACTTGAACCAGAGTAACCCTCCAATTTTGGTTCCGGATTCGATGAAACAGTCAAAAGACAATTGAAGTGAACCACAATAAAAAAAACCCAATTGATTTTGTTTAATTCTTGAAATCGATGGGACTGCAGGGGATAACAAAATGGCCGGTTCTTCGTCCTGTGTTTCGAACTTCTGGCTTCATGGCAACAGGGTGTTCCAATTGGTGATGGCGCTTTGAAACTTGCAGACAATTGAATCAAATCGATGATTCAATTTGTTGATTCCAGAATTTGCAATTGAATAAATCGATGTTCAATCTTCCTTCGAAGGTGATGAAAGTCAAACAAAAACGATGGCTCTGATTCCAATTGTTGCCCAGATTCAAGTTTAACTTACAAGAATTGATCAATAACTAACTTTCGCATATTGAATTTGATTACGGACTTCATATATATATATATATATATATATATATATATATATATATATATATATATATATATATATATATATATATATATATATATATTTTATATATATATATATATATGTTTCTTGAACAATTTAATATTTCTAAGTTTGAAACAACAACCCTCTAACTATAAAAATGACACACTTTGACTCTAAACAATACTTTAACTGTTTGACATAACGGGTCCTTGAAGTTGTGGAGTGATTAGTTCTTCAATTTTCAACTTACGTCTGATTTCCTACCGTTGTGACTAACAACCCAAGATATCATCAGGGAAGCAAGTTTACTTGATTGCAAACTAGTGGACACTTAAATGGATGTTGATGTTAAACTCATATCATCAAAGGGATTAGTTGGAAGAATCAACTATGTCACAACCCAACAAGACATCCCATCTAGTGTGAATGTTTTAATTAGTTTTTGAATTCTACAATTGACTCTCGTTCGAAGTCGTTGATAGATGACTAATGGAATAAACTAAAACTAACTTCATTAAATTTACAAAACTAGTCGGCCCAGATCTGAGACGTGGGTACGGGGTGTGACAGGTTGGTATCAGAGCCACAGGTTTTAGCGAATTAGATACTTGCCTTAGTGTAACACCTACGAAATTTTCGTATTATTTTGTCAATAAATAATGATAATTATGTTTTAAGCGTGATTTCATGACTATGTTTTTAGATAAATACTTAATATGCAACTTAATAGTTAAGCTATGGATAAAACTTAATAATTAAGTATTAGATAAAATTTAGTGCCTAAGTTTAGATAAAGAATAGAATAAAACTTAACAGCTAAGTTTTTGATAAAGCTTAATAGCTAAGTCTTAAATAAAATATAAAACTTAATAGCTAAGTTTTGAATATAATATAAAACTTAATCTCTAAGGTTTGAATAAAATATAAAACTTAATTGCTAAGTTATGGACTTAATAATTAAGTTTGGATAAAACTTAATAAGTAAGCAATACTTAATGAGTAAGAAATATCCATATATAAATAGACACTTCTAGCTTCATTTCATTTCATAATCCTTTTCCCTACTTTCACACACGAAACTCTCTACTACCTTTTAAACACCACAAAGATAACTCGAGATTAGAAAGCCGGTGTATATGCTCTAGACAACAAGTATAGGAGTTCTGAATTAATCAAAGGTGTTAGAAGCTCGTAACTTAATCCTTAAGTTACTTCGAGGTTCAGATCAAAAGCTTATCAAGTTTAGAGGCTCTGTTCAACTTACCAGGTGAATACGTTTAATACTTTCATAACATTCAAATGATTTTATTTTGCGAAAATGGCATTAGTACGTTAACCATGTTAATGCATACAGGTATTCTGCTAAAATATTTAGACCAGAAGTATATGTATGTTTGATTAAATTATATCCTGGGGATGGGTGAAATCCCATATTGGGGCTGGTTCAGACTCAGTGCAGATCCGGAGAGTCCCGTAGTAAAACTGCCAAAGCACCAATACCAGTATATATGGAGGGGGGCTTCCAGTTGAAATAGACTGCTAAATGTGTGGTTTACCATTAATTTATGATTAACTGTTTATCATATTCATGCCGAAATATTTTTGTGTCAAATTAAATGTATTCACCAGCCTTTCGCTGATGTATTATTTTCAAACATTTTAAGGTAAACATGATTAAATATGTTTAGTCAGGTGTTAGTGCTAGATGGACTATGAATCCTAGACATGAAAACCCTATAATGAACATATTAGCAAGAATAGTGCTGGAAGGACTAAGTTTCCTAGGCATAGAACTTGTGGTAAGTTTTGAATATCTGTCAGTAGATAGAAAATTTTGTAAACATTGTGTTGAATAATGTTATGTAAAATTATGGGTATTTAATCCCCAACGTATATATGAATGTTTGTTTTTATAAATCATCAGAGTTATTTTATTTTATGAAATAAATTGTAAAATGTTTTTCCGCTACGTAAACGTCTTTCAAGACAAACAATAAAAAGTGAACAACAGGGTCGTCCCTCCTAGATTTTTCCTGACGCATGCCTATCAATGGTGAGATGTTGGAATGTTCAAGAGTTTTGAGTTCCTGGACACATGCCTTGCAGCCTATCCTTTGACTGGGTCTAACAAGACCCAGAAACAAAACAAGAATTGCCCACAAGAGGTAGATCAACCCATGATATGTATCGATTCTTCCATCCTGGAGAAACAATTTGTCCTCAATATGAAGGAAAAGAAGGTACTAGCGGGGTCGTCCCTCCCGGATATTTGCTGACGGCCTCAATGGTGAGATGATAGAATGTTCTAGAGTTTTAAGTTCCTGTATGCACGCCTTGCAGCCTATAATCTTGCCACATAACAGTGAACTCCAAATACATCTTGTTCCGGTTGGCTTTAATTGTATTTAGAGTGGCCAACCATTGAATTCATAAGACTACCTCGACAACCTCGAGTGAAAATGGGTGGAAGTGTTAGGTGATTTGAATGGCCCCAATTTGCTACACGAGATCCTTGCAAATTTGCTTACAAGGGATGTTGTCACCGTTGCCAATCTGTACCCCAAAAGGAGGTATTGTCTATGTGGGCAGACTAACTTTGCTGACAAAAGTATCAGCCACAAAGTTGTGGGCTGACCCACTATCGATCAAAATTAGTACCTCAGAAAAATATATGGTACCCTGAAGGATCACGACGGGTGTTGGCCATTTCCCTAGTATGGCATTAATGCTGATTTTAGCCACATCCTCCTGATTGAGTAGAGGTCCTTTGGCTGTTGTATCATTGCAAGCAAAGGTTTACCCTTGAACATTAATAGCTGAAAACTACGTGTGTTACGACAATGTCTTGGCCTATACTTTCCCCGCAGCGAAACCAGGACTATTTTTCAGTCTCAAAAATACGAAAGGACTGGTCTTGCAAAGAGGTTATAGTGGGAGTGATGGTTAAGGAGGAGCTTTAAATCAAACTCTTACCGGTTCACGTTTGTCCTAGTTTGGCTTTATACTCCATACCCAAACTCATTGCCTTGTACATGGTGGACGGTTTATGAATCCTCACATCTGACTTTAATTCATCCTTTAGCCCATTTAAGAACACCCCTAACAGGAAGTGATCCGGGTAGTTATTTACCCGGGCTGATCTCTTTGCAATTTCTTGATAGTATTCTTGTATAGTACTGGTTTTCTTGATACTACAAAGAAACTCGTCTTGATTTTGGAACTCCACCACCTAAAGTTTTTGTGCAAATTGAATTAGATCTTCCCAGTAGGGTAACTATTGATCGATAGATAGCTATGAGATAGATAGCTATGAGTACAATCCCAATGCTTCATCTTCGAGATGCATGGCAATGATATCTACTTTGTCTTCTTTAGTGATGTTATGGTACTTGAAATACTTTTCGTCTTTAAGAATTTACCTCTTATAGGATCACCCCCGTTGAACACTAGGAACACACTTTTGATAGCAGGGCTTTGCCTCCATGATGATTCTCTATCCTCGTGCCTTGAAACGCCACTGAACTTCTCCTGCTGGGACTTCAAGGCTGCAACACCATCTATGAGCGACTGGACCGAATCTAACTGGGCTAAAATTGCTGTCAATTAAGCGGCTATGGGATCAGGGTGAGAGCCGCTGTATCTAGTGGTGGATCGACTACGTGCTCACGGGGTATGCTGATCGCATGTTCACGCTGGTGATGACAGGAGGAACATGGGTGAAGCTTGTCTAGGGTTTGTGTCATACCAATGTAAAGTGAACTGCATTATTTGAATAATTACACTGGAGTGGGAACAGTCAGTATATTCAAGTGAAAAGAATATTGAAAAACATATCTTTGGCCCGCGGGCTATTTACAAGTACACTTAATTATACAATAGTAATAACTATAATTAAAAAAATACAATATAGTCAATTCACTCCGAAAAAAACATTAGGATGGTACAAACACAACTTCTCATGTCTAGAATTTTTATTAAAACATTACCTTTTTGCATCAGGTTGGAGATAATAAATACCCATGCTCCAACATGAGTGTAGATTGTAAATATATGAATTAAGCCTATTATGTTAATGGGTTGTAGGGTTTAGTTCAGTATACGCATAATATATACCTTGTAGCAGTTTATATTTTATTTAATTTCCTTACCTGGATAAGGGAATCAGCACCCTGATTACGTATGTCACAAAGCCATCCCCAACAATGATTTGCACCTAGTGAAAGATCATATAGCCTAAAGTTCCCTAGCGTACCTTCAACAGATATAGAACTGGGGTGAACCTAAGACAAGCATTTTTTAGTGAATTAGAAACATGACCCAATGATAAGTATTTATACAAAAGCAGCAAAGGCTTCCCTATTAGAGCAGTAGGCACAAAATATAGAGACTCACCTTAAGATCCAAGAAGAAACTTTCTTGCACAAGCATTGCAAGCGGAGAGCTGTTCTCTTTGTTAAAAAATACAGTGACACTGTCAACATTCATGTTCATAGAAAATACAACTCGAACTTTCCCATGTCCCAATAATCCCTTGACTTTTGCTTCCCCGTGTTCTTCACTCTTATGTTTCTGCACTAAAGCTTCATTCTCCTCTTCTTTTGATGAAATTCTACCACTACTTGCATTGCCCATATCAATGCCTAAACCTACTAAAGCAACAATAGTCGGGCGGTTGCAGAAAAATTCAAATTTTGACATGTGGATGCTCATCTGGAAGTAATTTCACAACGCAAAGAGAACCACTGAAGACAAGAATTTGCATCAATTTCATTAGTATAATTGTCATAAATTATGTACCTGAGCATCTGTACCGTCATAATCAGGGGATTGAGGAGTCCGTTTCAAGAAGGTAAGTGATACAAATCAGACTCATCAATGTCTTCTGCTTCAAAAAATATATCTCCAGAATTGCCTCTTGCTTTTCCATGATCTTTCTCATGAACCAAAGCTTCAGCAGAATCAGACAATGATATGAAATCAGTCAAGGCATCTGCGAAAGTATCATCTTCCTTGGCCAGACCTACCATTATCTCTCCCACCTGAGGATTTGTAATACTTGTGGGATCAAGAGAATGAAAGTTCTCCAAAACAGAGTAAGCTAAATAGTGTGGACCCGTTGAAGAATTTTGAAGATCATCCTTAATTTTTAACAAGTGCAAATTCATCCTGACTGTTAGATCCCCTTCACAAGATGCAACATACACCTGCAAGATATAGTTCCAAGTACATGAATAACTCTTTATAATATAACAGTTTCATAAACAAAATGTTTCAATAAAGTATGCAATCAATTTACTAGCATCAACTAAGATGACACTTCATGCAGTTAAAAAAATTGTCGGTTGTAACAATTTGCCAATGAAGCAACTAAATATAACAATCCATTATAAAGCCTGACATTAAAGAAGACCATCTACCATGATACGATGCTTCTAGCGCACATTCTGTATGCATGCCTAAACCTCAAAAAGAAATACCTTAACAGCAACGCAAAACACTAGGCAAACTCTCATATTAAGGTTTAACTAATTTTACTTTTCTGGTTTATTGGCGAACTTAGAGTCAGAGAAGAAAATGAAATTGTAACTGTATAGTCTAACTTTCAACTTATATTATATTTTCAAAAACACAGTTGGTTCAGGCCCCAAATTGAACACACAAAACTCAGGAACAAAATGCTATTTACTGCTTCAAGTCTATATTCTCATTCATGCTAAAATGAACAAATAGATAATTAAAAAAAACTAACGGATCTAACCCACTACTAAAAAACATGAATGATAACCCACTAACTAATGACTTATTCAACTCAATTAATAATACTAAAACAACAAATAAAACCACATAATAAACCCATTTGACCCGTGACTTCCTATCAAGATTAATCCCAACATTCTTCCTTGTGTATGACCAACTCTTCACATGAGCTTAAACACCACCGAAATAAACCACAGGTCTGTTTGTTTGAGGTGCTTCAATCCTTGCTAATATCACATAGATGCCCCTCAAATCATTTTCAATAACTAATTTCACTCTTCCTTGCTAGCTTTAGTTTGCGCCCAACAGATTGCCATCACGTCCTTTTTTTCTTTGCAATGCACCGCCAACCAAGCTTCCTTTTTATATATTGTTTGTCTTCTCCATGATAATAAGCTAATCACCGCCTCAAACCCTTACTTCCTTCTATTTTCTCCTTTTAATTTGTTTTCTTCTAGATCACTTCCGAACACTTGCACACAAAACCAAATTGGCAAGAACCCTGGCTGCTCCCAAATTCTCCTTTTTTTTCTTTCGATTACACAACCGTGCTCAAAAAACCAACAAAGAATTACAATCCTCAACACTTTAGTCTTCTTCTTCACTTGAGTCGATAAACCACACAGATTCTTCTGGTCTCTCTCTCTCTCTCTCTCTAAATCGAACAACCGCACTTGTCTTCGTCTTCTTGGTTTCACATAGAAATCGCATACTGCTCCTCTTCTTCTCTCGATCACATAGATCATTCATGATTTCGGTTCGATCACACAGATCTTCAGCTCTTCTTTCGATCATTCAGATCAGTTTCTTCTTCTCTGTTGATTCACATGGAATCTCCTCTTGTTATCGCAGAACACTTTTCTTGGTTTCTCCTCGGTTCACATAGAACAATCTTGTACGGCTCACCCAGAACCCTTCACGATCACACAGATCGTCTCTTTCGTCTCACTCAGAATAGTATTCGGTTCATGCAGAACCTCTTCATCAAAGCACTCGAAACAGCCACGCAGGCTTGTACACGTGATCACAAAGATCAGCCACACCTCTCGGTTCACCCAGAACCCTTTTCTGCCTTCTATGTCGTCTCCTTTTTGCTGCTCAGTTCTTCTTTGCTGCACTGTTTCTTTCTCGACTTCTGCCCTACAGCCAAGGGCTGCTTTTCTCTCGTAAGACGACTCTCAAACTGGAAGACGCCAAGCTCTGATACCAAATGTTGGTTTAGGCCCCAAATTGAACACACAAAACTCAGGAACAAAATGCTATTACTGCTTGAAGTCTGTATTCTCATTCATGCTAAAATGAACATAAATAGATAATTAAAAAAAACTAACGGATCTAACCCACTACTCCTAAAAAACATGAAAGATAACCCACTAACTAATGACTTATTCAACTCAACTAAACAACAAATAAAACCACATAACAAACCCATTTGACCCGTGACTTCCTATCAAGATTAATCCCAACACACACAACTCAAGGCCATACGGTACCTTTCCTCCTGCAGCAAGAACTTCAAGAATATGAGCCTCCACAATGTCATCCTGCTCCTCAGTTCCCACCTGCAAGTTTAAACAATATCCGTACATCGGTGTCACACTCGCAACTTTAAATTAGAAGATGATATAGGAAGGAAAGAGACATATTACTAGAATGCATATTGAGCGTACTTGGTACATTATCAAAACAACTACACCTAACCTTCCCGTATAAATATCTTTGTTTCCACCAAAGTTCCATTAACAATAATTTCTGCGATCTTCATATTAGTAGAACGTGGTTCAGAGAGTTCTGCAACAATATCACCTTTCTTTCCAAGTATGTCAACTGATGACGTGGCCTACACCGTAAAACACAATAGTTTGTGGTAAAATCGGATGCTACCAAAACAGATCAACAAAACTGATTAATTTGTATCATACAGAAGCACGGTAGGTTGCTTGTACAAGTCCCCTCAACCAACTAGCCTTCTCCTTCTCATTCCTGAACTTCACAACCAACGTACTAGATGACTCTAAAGCCTTCAAAAAGTGGTAACAAAGAAATAATATTAGATTAGCCCACATTCGTCGCGTTAGCATGCATACGAAAATCAAAAGAACATTGAACTGCGAACTTTCAAAACCAATAGAATTAGCTTTCTAGGTAATAAACAAAAAGAAAAAGGCAAACTGCAAACAGACCTTTTGGATGTCCGTGCCTCTAATACACAGAGCTATACAAGAAGAAAGACCACCAACACTGTTTGCAGGTACTTCGTATACATGCTTACCAGCCATGCTGCAGCATTTAGTTTAGACACTATAAGTCTACAGACCCAAATAGCCTCTTCTTAAAAAAATCACTAAAGATAATACAAGTCATATCCTTATAAGAGTAGCAGCAATACTCAAAGTATAGAAGGAAAAGATGTGCACCTAGAGCAGCGCTGATAGTTTTGAGATGTAGGAGATTCCAGCAAATAAAGATACAGTCCAGACAAGACAAGATATGAGGGCTGCCATGAAGCAACTGAATAGCCAATTCCCTAAATCATTTGAAGATGAAGAAGATGTAAGTTTCTATGCATCAGCTTGACAAACATCTTTTGAAGGAAAGATAATACACATACCCTCCAAACCAGTACTTGAACATCAGTTGCAAGATCAGGGGAACTCCATGGGGCATGTTCAGCTTGATAACCTTCTACAAGCTTTGTGCTACTTTCAATTGTACCAGACAGTATCTTCAAAAGTTCCATAAGCAGGCCGAATCTAGATGGTGAAAGGTGAATACCAAGTGCAGGAACTTGGACAGAGACACGAGTTGACGGATGACATGGATGCGGTACTTTAATCTTCAGTTGTAAAAGTACGAGGAAAGCGTTATATAAAACAGTGATGTATATTGCTCCAGTCAATTGAGAAGGAATGAAATTGAGGTAATTCTACCTGATCCACGATAACAGTGATCCCACATCTATCAACAAGAGAATATGAATGACAAGCACCACCCATAACAGGATATGCAGAAGGCTGAGTACTATGAATCGTAGACTCCAGGTCACATGTCAGAATGTCAGAATTTCCATCTGTAAAGAACGCAGCTATATCCTTTCCAGAGATACAAAAACGAGAATACAAGTTTTGCTCTTGATTATCATGGTGGTCCTCCTGTAACAAAAAGTACTTTACTCTTAATGTGACATCAAGGAAACATAAAATATACAAAAGAACTTGAGTAGCATACCTCTGTTCGCAATGTAAAATTACCGAAGTCCAAAAGGAAAAGACTATTATACTCAGACGAGGCACTTGTCCTTATAGGAACTCTAATTTTTGGAGCATCAAGATCAATATCAAGAGCGAATCTGTAAGATTGAAGACATGATACAAGTAAGAGATTAATTTACAAGCTTAATTAACCATTGTGTGTATCGAATCTGATAACATGATATTAGCAATCCACATCAATTGCAACCTAAAATAGAAAAAAATAAATCAAAAAATAAGAGACAGGTGTATGTTTCAGTACTATAATCACGATGAAGACATTCATTACAAAGCAATAAGGCTCACAAGGAAAGCTGTTTCATCAAAAAAGAGTTGGCAAAGACCAACCAATATTTCTCCTTGGCTTATATCGTTTATTGGTTTTGGAATTCAAGTGAATGTGTTAAATTATTGTCCATGCCTATACCATTCCACACACCATCCTTCACCCTTGTATTAATGACCTACAAGTACAGACATTGCAGATGTTTTAGAGCAAGCATGCTCCATAACAACTTCCAAGACTTGACTAAATAGCGCTAGTTCGTATAAGATGGTAAAAGAGTGAATTACTATTATTGAATCATTAGGTTACAATTTATAAAGATCATAAGAAACCCTAGAAACATAACTAGACCTCTGAACTAATGCTAATAATCCTAATTATATTGTCTAGTATTGTAAGATGGTCAAAGACTCATTGAATATTATTAATAAGCGTGGTTATAATATATAAAGAACATAAACCTAACTAAACATGTGGGCTCATACTAATAATCCTAATAATATTGTCTAATACTCACCCTTAGTCGTAGCGGACTTAACCTTACTTCAGTTGCGACCAGGAAAAACAAAAAAAATAAAACAATAATAATAAGATAAACATGCTTTGATAGACTCGACCATCCAAACTTTGCCAACAAACTAATATCGTGCTTGATGTTGGCATCCATATTTTGGTTGATTGTGTTATCCAAAGTTTGTTTGATAGTTCATTGGCTCTTGATTCTTGGAAATATAAGTCAATAACTAGCCAAGCCAGTGACCGTGGTTAGGCAGCGGTCTCTTGGATACATATATCAAGAGATAAGATCGGTAGATTTAAAAAGAATAGAAATACTTAGAAAACTGTAGCTTGAGATCGATGGCCGTGGACCGTGGACCGTGGTCCTTGATGCGGCTAAAACACCGATAAACGAAAAAGAGAAAGAAAAAGAAAATGAGAAGGAAGTGACCACTAATTCTGGAGTAATTTAAGAAAGAACCAAGAGAATGATGATGAACGGCCAAGAGAATGGATATTAGATTTGAATCATCAACTGATAACGAAGCTTTGTCCATAAAAAACTAGAAATACAGAAAAGAATGAAACAGGAAATGAAGGTGGATAGGGAGGTGGTGACGAGTGGCAGCACACCGGCCTGTCTAGGGTTTGAATTTGGTGGTGATGGCTAGGGTTTTTTTTTAGTTTTGTGTGTCGCGCAAGGAAGACGGTGATCAGAACCCTAAGGCTCTGATACCATGTAAAATGATAAAAAAACTAATTTAATATTATTGATAAGTTTGGTTATAATATATAAAGAACATAATACAAATCTTAAAACCTAATTGGGTTGTGGGTTCGTACTATTAATCCTAATAATATTGTCTAATAGCTCGGAATAGATAAATATCTGTTGGAGTAATCCTACAATTTGATGTCTTTTGGATAAAATCAGTGAGTGAACACAACTAAACTAGACTCCTTCCCTATTTGTATATTAAGTTTACTTGATTCCAAAATTTATTTAAGGTGCTAGCTGCTTAGCTTTACTTATTCCAATATTAAATTTGGCCGACTGAAACAAAAATAATTATTAAAACATACTAATAGCCCCTATAAGTATTGATTAATTACACGATTATTCCAATAATCAACCTCTTAATCTTGCAATGCACTTCTCTTTCAGAGTAGAGCTGGTCCATCCTCATTCGGGTCAAGTTCACCTCATTCCTTTTATAAGTAGGATAATTTGAGGCAGAATGTCCTAACTCGTCACATTGGAAACATCTCATCTTCGAACAGCTTTCCTTTGCTTTTTTTTTCAATTTCTTTGTCTCCGTCTTCACCCCCCATTTTTTCTTGACTGCGACTCTAATCTCGATGGTCAGACTCAGCCATTCCTTTTTCATGATCATACTTTATTCTTTCCTTTTTATTGGCTTCCCAGTCATCATATGTGAGGAGTAATTATAACTTCTAATCAATTGTTCTTTTTCTTCAAGGTTGATGGGTTCCTCATAAGCTATGAGTCGATCGACAACATCGTCATACCCGAAAGACTTCAAATTCACTACTTGCTCAATAGAAGCAAACATGTAGATATACTTCTTACGCAATCCACTCATAAACCTTTTGACTAGTTTCTCTCTTTTTACCATTGTTCAAAGAGAAGTAAACTTTAACGCAACCCCTCTAATATTTTTTTGCGAACTCAATGATTATACTTGGTTCTTACATCTTCAAACCATCAAATTCAAACATTAGGTCTGAAGTCTTGCTTTTTTACATATTCAGTACCTTAGTCGCAAGAGTTTACTGCTACCCACATCTCTTTTGCTGAATCACGGTTGCCGTTCTGCAACAGAAGCTCTTGGGGTCACCCTTGGAATAGTAAAACTGCTGCAATGGAATCCTTGTAGACTCATCAACAATCACTCCCGAGTTAATAAGATTCCATACCTTGTAAACCTTGAAGATAAAATTCATCTTTACAGCCCACACAACGTAGTTTGTATTAGTATGAATTGAACATGGAAGACTCGGCATGTGAACCTTTGTAACAGCAACTAGGTTTGCTTCTTCTGCCATGGAACCGGTTTGTTTTCTTAAACTATAAGTGGTGTCTTCGGGCTTGAATCAATCTTGAAAGCACAAGATCGACTCCCTCCTAGTCAGTGGCGAAGCATAGTTGGGAAGGGGGGCTTTTTTTTTATCGGTAGTGTTAAACTTTAGTCCGGTAGTGTAAATTTTTGGCTCGGTAGTGTAAATTTTTATATAAAACTCGAGCTCGCCCCCCCTAAAAAAATTAATTTCGCCCCCACCCCCCTACTCCCGTGTTCAAGCTCCGCCACTGCTCCTAGTCATGTTTATAGCTTTTGTTCGAACTTGGTTCCTTACCCTCCAACCTTTTTTTCGTTGTTCTTGATTTGATAAACAAAACTATTTGAAATGATTGCTTATTGCTAATCGTAGACTTATTTCATCATTGTTTTTTCCCTATTGATCAAATATCTATTAATGTCTTTTTGGATCATAACCGGTCAAAAATAAACCTGATGGAGTTTGTAATCAACTATCAATTTGATTGATCTCTTTTAACTGATAATAAGAACTGTTACAAGAATTAACCTTAACTCCCTCCTTATTTATAAACCAAATTTATCTTAATCCAAACAAAATAACAAACCTAATCCTAAATGAACTCAAAACCTTCTATTGACCACCTTTCTTGAATTTGACAACTTAAACACAAGCAATTTTAAACCATACTAATGGACCCCTATGAATATTGATAAATAAAAGGATTATCCCAACAATAAACAAAGAAAACTTTATTATGCGAAGCGAAAACTCACTCAAAAACTCGTAACAATTATCCAAGCCTCTACCAAGCCCTACATATATAGATCTAACACTAATTTGGCGAACAAGAAACTACTATATTAATTACAATATAATTAGAAAACTAAGCCAACTTAACCGACTTGTCAACTTAGGACCCTAACTTCACTGGCTTGTGAACCGGATAGGAAATTAATGCCAATAAAATCAAGTCTTGATTGGTGTTTTTTTTAAATGAGTATGGATATTCTATCAGAGTCATTTAATTATTTTATTTAGGTTATAATTAGTTTAATTATTTCATAAAGAAGAGATTGACAAAGTAATTAAAGAACCATGGTTGATATTGTTATCAGCCAAATAGCGATGATTCCTACCAAAGCAACCACATCTCAACATATAACTATTAACGGATATGCATATATCTGCATATACGTATATATTATTTTAATATTCATCGTATTTATCTTGTATATCTTTATATTCTTTTAGATTATATCCTATATTTAGGTTATTGTATCCTATATATACATATTTGTTTAATGAGAATGATGATAAGTTTATCACAAATAAGATGGTATTAGAGTTTTACTAAGCTAAATGTCACGCACCGGTTATACTTCAAGCCACAATGGTCAGGATTCCGGAATTTTCCAGCAAGTTTTCAAGACTTCAAAGATTCAAAAGAATTATTCACCAAAAATATCTCAAGATGTATCTAGATTTAATCATATAGAAAATCTAGTTGATTAGTCTAAAGATTAGCCTAGAACATTCCTTGTAAATATCTTAGATACTTAATTACAAATATCTAAGATATTTAGTACTAAGATATTTCTAGATTAGGAATGATCTAGATTCTTAAGACAAGTATAAATAGGTGGTGATAGTTTCATTCCAAACCACCTCACAAAGTGTTGTAATCAAGCTTCCTTGTATCCAAGTTCTCAAGTAATACAAGTGATCTTTCTTTCAAGCTTTCTTGCGATCCTTCTTACAATCTCTACAAGTTGTTGAATCGCTGAAAACTTGGTGATCTGGTCGAGATCACGGCTGACTTAGTACGATGACTAAGTGCCGCACGAGAGTTTGGGAATCACTCCGTGACAAGTGGTATTAGAGCACGTCGATTCATTGGGGTGGCGACTGAATCGGAGAAGATTATGGTCACAAGTGCTGCTGGAGGAGAAGAAAATCCTGGTAGTGAAGGAACTTCCCATGGAAACAAAAAGAGTCGTGGGGTGTCAAAGGACAAGACCCTAGAGAAACGAGTTGCTGAATTGGAATCAGCAATGACAAGCCTTGGAACCCAAGTTGACGACGAGCTACAACGAATAGAAAGCTTGGAGACTGACTTTCCCGAACTTAAGGAAGACCTTAGAGCTGCTATCGAGGTACTTCGCAGAGAAGTAAAGGTCATAATAAACGATGTAGTCAAAGAGGTTGTCAAGGATGCACTCAAGCAGGTCCAAAAAGACATGGATGAGCTTTCAGTTGACACACATCGCAGCCTTATCAGCTTGGAAGCAAAGGTGAATGATTACAGCAAAGTCGTGGCCACAGCAGGAGGCAACATCATCAACTTCGCACCAAGGATCGAAGTCCCTAAACCAACACCCTTCATTGGCAAGTGAGAGGCAAGGGCTGTAGACAACTTTCTATGGGAGATGGAACGATACTTCGATAGTGTGAACATCTTCGACGATGCTACCAAGATCAAGACAGCCACGCTCTACTTGAAGGACATCGCGGGATTGTGGTGGGCGACGTAAGCATGGAGAGATCGAAAGAGGTATGTGCACCCTCAACACTTGGGCTGACTTCATTACGGAATTAAAGAAACAATTCTATCTGGAAAAAGCTGAAAATAAAGCAAGGAGCCGGTTACATAAACTAAAACAAACCGGCACCCTCAAAGACTACATCAAAGAGTTTATTACTCTTGTCCTTGAGATTCTGGATATGTCTGATAAGGACTCCCTATTCTACTTTCTCGACGGGTTACAACCATGGGCCAAGACGGAGTTGGAACGACGTAGTGTTCAGGATCTCTCTTTGGCCATCGCTGTAGCCGAAGGACTGATCGACTACAACCGAAGGGACTCTAAACCCAAGGACCGTAGGAGTAACCACGAGAAAGGTGGGGGAGATAAATCAGCCCAAACAAAAGGAAATGTTGCACGTAAGCCACAACCCAATTGGAAGTCCCGAGAAAACAAACAACTTACGACAGATTATAAGTGTTTCATATGTGATGGACCGCACAAAGCTCGGGACTGCCCAAAGAAATCGAGCCTACATGCTATGATCGCAAGGGAGGATGTTTGCCATGATGAAGGAGGAGACATTTGCATGGGGTCATTGCAAGTGCTAAGTGCAATCAAAGCAAGAGTAGAGGCTCGAACAACGCCGAGTAAAGGCCTACAATACGTGCAGGACACGTCAGGGTAATCAAGTACGGGCCCTTATAGATACAGGAGCTTCTCATAACTTCATGACCGTCAGAGAAGCTCAACGACTTGGTGTTAATTTTGTTAAAGGCAATGGCACAATGAAGACTGTTAACATTAATGCCACACCAATACACGGGGAGGCAAAGGATGTTCAAGTAAAGATTGGAGAATGGTCGGGGACGATCAACTTCACAATAGTAGAGATGGATGATTTCAAAGTAGTTCTTGGCATGGAGTTCTTCAACAAGGTACTAGCCTTCCCTATGCCCTTTGCTAATTCCTTATGTATCCTTGACGAGGGAAGGACCTGTATGGCAAGCACGGAGCAGGGGTCAAGGAGTGGGCCTAAGACCCTTTCAGTCATACAATTCAAGAAGGGATACAACAAGAAGGAGCCATGTTACTTAGCAGTAACAAGGTTGGACGACAAGATAATTGCCAGGGAAGCTGTACCGAAAGTAATCCAGGACGTACTTGAAGAGTACAAGGATGTCATGCCAACCGAGTTACCCAAGAAGCTCCCTCCATGAAGAGAAGTTGACCACGAGACCGTCTTGGAACCAGGATCCAAGCCCCCGGTAAGGGCCCCGCACCGCATGTCTCCACCAGAACTAGAGGAGCTACGAAAACAACTAAAAGAGTTACTGGATGCTGGATATATCCATCCGTCTAAAGCCCCATATGGTGCACCAGTACTATTCCAGAAAAAGAAAGATGGGTCGCTTCGCATGTGCATCAATTACCAGGCACTAAACAAGATCACGGTGAAAAACAAGTACCCGATTCCACTAATCGCCGACTTGTTTGATCAACTTGGAGGGGCGAAATACTTTTCAAAGCTAGATCTGTGATCAAGGTACTATCAAGTAAGGATTGCCAAAGAAGACGAAGCCAAGACAACCTGCGTCACAAGGTATGGCTCATACCAATTCTTGGTAATGCCATTCAATCTAACGCTCCAGCCACTTTTTGTACTCTGATGAACAAACTCTTCCACCCCTTCCTTGATAAGTTCGTAGTCGTATACTTGGACGATATTGTTATATACAGCCGCACAATGAACGAACATATCACCCATCTGCGGCAAGTACTCCAAGTATTACGAGAAAACGAGTTATATGTTAAGCAAGAAAAATGTTCATTTGCCCAAGAGGAGGTTGAGTTTTTGAGCCATAAAATCAAGGAGGGGCAACTTATGATGGATGACGCAAAAGTTCAGGCAATCTAAGAATAGGAGGCACCAACCAAAGTACCTAAGCTACGATCATTCCTCGGGTTGGTCAATTATTACCAGCGCTTCATCAAGGGCTATTCTGCAAAAGCCGCCCCACTAACCGATCTACTAAAGAAAAACAAAACTTGGGATTGGGATGCACGGTGCCAACAGTCCTTTAAGCAATTAAAGGAGGCTGTCATGGCAAAACCAGTTTTACAATTACCGGACATTACCAAGCCTTTCGAGTTGCATACTGATGCCTCGGACTTTGCAATTGGGGGAGTACTTATGCATGAGGGACACCCAATCGCATTCGAAAGCCGCAAACTAAACGACACCGAGAAGAAATATACGGTACAAGAAAAAGAGATGACAGCCATTATTCATTGCCTTCGGACATGGCGGCATTATCTTCTTGGGTCCAGGTTTGTTATTAAAACCGACAATGTTGCTACTAGCTATTTTCAAACACAAAAGAAGTTAAGCCCAAAGCAAGCTAGGTGGCAAGATTTCCTCGCCGAATTCGATTATGTCTTGGAATACAAACCGGGGAGAGCTAACGTCGTGGCCGACGCCATAAGTCGTAAGGCTGAGTTTGCTGCAATCACAAGGCCTTCATCTGACATCCAAGACAAAATCAAAGAAGGTTTAGAACAAGATTCTTTTGCCAAACACCTGGTCTCCTTAGCTCGTGACGGGAAGACTAGGAGGTTTTGGTTAAAAGGAGACTTGTTATTTACCACCGGAGACCGGCTGTTTATACCTAGATGGGGCCAACTAAGACGAATGATTATGAAGGAATGTCATGACTCAAGATGGGCCGGTCATCCCGGAATAAAACGACATTATCACTTATCGAATGTACCTTTTACTGGCCCCAAATGAAGGATGACGTTGAAGCATATGTAAGAACATGCTTAGTCTGTCAACAAGACAAGAACGAGCAACATCTACCTGGGGATTGCTAGAACCATTACCGAAACCCAATGGGCCATGGGAAAGTCCTTCATTACTTGTCTACCGAAGTCAGAGGGAAATGGGAGCATAATCGTGGTCGTGGACAGATTTTCCAAGTATGGAACATTCATTCCCACCCTAGCCGATGCAACTGCAGCCGAGACAGCAAGGTTGTTCTTCAACCATGTGGTGAAGTATTGGGGCATTCCACAAGTCATTGTGAGTGATCGCGACCCGCGCTTCACAGGAAAATTTTGGTCAGAGTTATTCAAAATTGCAGGGACAGATTTGAATTACTCAACCAGCTTCCATCCTCAAACCGATGGACAAACCGAGCGGGTCAACGCATTACTAGAGATGTACCTTCGACATTATGTGAGTGCCAACCAACATGAATGGGCAAAACTTCTCTACGTGGCACAATTCTCTTACAATATGCAACGAAGTGAGGCAACCGGTAAGAGTCTTTTTGAGATAGTTACAGGACGGTAACCACTAACTCCAAATGCTTTGGCCGCCTCTTATGATGGAAGTAGCCCTGCTGCTTACAAGGCAATTAGAGAGTGGTATGAACAGGCGGACTTAGCACGAGCTTCACTTAATAAGGCGGCTAAGAGGATGAAGAAATGGGCAGACAATAAGAGGAGGCACGTCGAGTTCTAAGTTGGGGACCAAGTCTTGATAAAACTGTTGCCACAACAATTCAAGTCCTTACGAAGTGTGCATAAGGGACTCGAAAGGAAGCACGAAGGCCCCTTCCCCATAATCGCACGAGTAGGCAAAGTTTCTTACCGTCTCCGACTACCCCCCAAGTTAAAAATACATCCGGTCTTCCATGTGAGTCTTCTTAAGCCATACCATGGAGACATGGAAGACTTAGAGAGAGGAGTATCCAAACGAGCTCCAATGGCTGTAGTAATATCTTTTGATCGAGAAATTGCTGAAATTCTATCAGACCGTACTATCCATAAGAGGGCGTGCCAAGCTACAAGGAGTATTTGATCAAGTGGAAAAACATTCCTGACTGTGAGACCAGCTGGAACCAGAGGATACACTATGACAGTTCAGAGACGAGATCAAGAAATACCACGAAGGAAGCACGACGAGGACGTTGCGAGCTTAGGTGGGGGAGAATGTCACGCACCGCTTATACTTCAAGCCACAATGGTCAGGATTCCGGAATTTTCCAGCAAGTTCTCAAGACTTCAAAGATTCAAAAGAATTACCCACGAAAAATATCTCAAGATGTATCTAGATTTAATCGTAGAAAAATCTAGTTGATTAGTCTAAAGATTAGCATAGAACATTCCTTGTTAATATCTTAGATACTTACTTACAAATATCTAAGATATTTAGTACTAAGATATTTCTAGATTAGGAATAATCTAGATCCTTAAAACAAGTATAAATAGGTGGTGATAGTTTCATTCCAAACCACCTCACAAAGTGTTGTAATCAAGCTTCCTTGTATCCAAGTTCTCAAGTAATACAAGTGATCTTTCTTTCAAGCTTTCTTGTGATCCTTCTTACAATCTCTACAAGTCGTTGAATCGCTGATAACTTGGTGATCTAGTCGAGATCAAGGCAGACTTAGTACGGTGACTAAGTGCCGCACGAGAGTTTGGGAATCATTCCGTGTCATAAAGCTCTTACCCTAGCAGTCGATCAAATCCTAATACATCCCAGCCACCAATCAGCCTCGCTGCAGTCCTCTTTTCTTCTTTACTTCTTCGGTACAGTAACCATGGGTGATGACAAAACCTTCTCATCCAGAAACCAGTGCCTTTCCATCCGCTGTATTCGGTGTATTCTATTACTAACATTCAGAATAAAGTTTATATTCTAAGTGAACTCTGTCACTCAATGACTTCATCTTGTTTTACCTCGACCATGTAAAGAGTCCACTCTTCTTACCATGAGTGATGACTAATTTTCCTTTTAACTACCTTCCATTTATCATTACCGAACACGAGTAAGTCACGAAGACGTATTCAAAACTATGCCCCGCATGCCAGTGATATCTAGAGTCTTATTATTTATTGGTCGTACCTTCCCAAAGTTTTAAGGTCCTAGATTCTCCATCATCTCCATGCAATACGTGACATGGAATGAGGCCATTGAATCCATAACCCATGAATCTATAGCACTCTCGAAGCTACAAATCAGAGCATCATCAAATTCTTCTAGTATGACATTTACCACTTTCTTAGTGGATGTAGCTAACTCAGAGATGGAGACTATGTTAGGGTACAGAGTAGTGGGCTCTGATCGACTCTGATACCATGAGATTGGGTATAACTTCATTGAATTCAAATGTAAATCATGACACAATATAAGTACTGAGAGCCTCTAACAAACCTAGAGCTAAACTAGGAAACATAATAATATAGAATAACTCTATGCTAATTAGCTAATTATAATAAAATAGGTAATTAAATATTCTAACTAATATATACAAATTATGTAGTGAGGATAAAAATGAAGGAAAGATAGAAAAATGAACAAGACAAAACAAAAAAGTTCAGGGCTTGGAGTTTAGGATCCGAACATTACAAATCGGAAGCAACCTAAACCTCTATAATGCGCAAGATAAGAAGGTATATAATTCCAATCTTGTGACAAAGTAATAACACAAATTCTTTTATTTTATATTAGTTTTTACAGTTACAATATGGTGTTAGCACGATGCTGAGCTACAATCCATTCATATAATCAATAAACAAAGCACTAAACCATATTGTACAGTAACCAAAGACAAATCATGAGTGGCGGACCTAGGAAATTAATTCATGGGTGTCAAAATTTTTTTGGTTCCATATGTCTACAAATAGGGATTTATTATTAAGTTGGGTTGTTGATATTTTTTTGTCAGATTGAGTCGGGTCACTGGAACTTTTTGTTTAGTTGAATCGGACACGAAATATTTTAAATTTTTTAGGGTAGTTATAAGTTGGTTAATTAAAGACTTTTTTTGTTCCTTTAATAAATAAACGTTGGTCACAGTAACAAAATGTTGGCTACTTTGCTCTAGTATGTATAATCAAGTAAAATAAAAAGATGGTGCACTAGAGCTTAAGTTGACACATTAATGAAACATACAATTAATTAAAAAAATTCATACTACTGATTACCATAATAAATAACACTAAAAAATTATTAAATATCGACATGGTGTCGTTTACCAACATAATTTTAATTTGTTTAAATATAAAATAAAATAATTAAATTATTTAGTTTTCAAGAAATATTATTTAATGTTTCTGTACTTTCAAGAAGTACCATTCAATGCAAGAAATATCAATGTTAATTTATTAAATGTAGTTTAAGTCTTAAAAAAGATCATTTAATTTATTTTGGTTCTCAAGAAAAACACCATTATTATAAGACCTACATCACAACCTTTTTTCCAATTAATATTCTTTCTTTATTGTTAGTTATTCTGTACTCACAGAAAGATTAACTTAATGTAGACTACTCAACCAAAAAAAGAACAAAAAGAAGAGCAAAGAAAAAGAAATGTTTTGCAAAGAAAGAAGGAATATGTAATTTTATTTTTTTGTTTTCTCTAGCTATATGAGTTAACCATTTTTTCCTCTTTTCATCTTCACTATTCAATAACCAACATTTTTTCTAAAATCCTTTCATAAAGCACTAGCAAGTATATGATGAGTATAATTTTAAATTAACTTTTTTTGTCATTGATCATAAAAATTTTCATAGGTGTCGGTATGAAAAACTCTTAGGGGTCGTTTAGGTACCGATTACATATATTGTATGTAAAAAAAAATTTCATGGGGTCGGTTGACACCCATCCTAGGGCCCTAGGTCCGCCCCTGCAGATCATGACACAATGATTGAGACAAACGAGCATGGAAAACAATTTATCCTAACAAAAGTAAATGAAATAAGTGAACCTGCTTTGTTCTTCTAACACAGTTTGAAATTGCTCTTGAGCTCGACGTGTGGCCCTTTCTATCTTATTCTGTGACCATCTTATCAAAAAGTGAGATACTAGATCTCAAAGATATAGCCAAAATTACCGGTCACCTCAACATACCTGTAAAGCAGTTGCTGTTTCAAATGCAACCGTAGGGCTAATAGTTTTGCTCCTATTCATGAATTCCAAAAGGCGATTATAACTTTCCATCAAGACCTATAAAGCAGATCCAAAAAAAGAATAAAAATTACCCAAATAATAAAAAAGAAAAAGAAAACACGAGAAGAAAGTAAATAAGGTGAGGAAAGACATAATTGTAATCACCAAAATCCCAGAAAGCATAACCTATTACATACAAGTACAAAAGTTAATGGTTTGTGCTTGTAAAACATAGACTAGTCTAGATTAAATTAGACACAATTTCCAATGCAGCTGAGTCGAACCAATTCATGTTTTAGATATATTACAGAAGACTTGAAGTTGAAGGAAATAATTATGTAGTCATTCCACTTAACCGCATCATACTGTTTTAGTCTTCTAAAAACCATGTAGCCATTTCCTAGGAACATATAGAAGGCTAAGAGTGCATGGTTCAAGATAGGAGTTCGTGGATACAAAATATTATGGTTACAAACTCTTAGGGAGGGTGCATTCATATCTTAGATGTATCTTATGATTTAGATTTCTCCTCACCTTTTAACAGACTTTCTATGTTAATATCTTAGTGTATTTGTTGTCTGCTTGTTGTTTTATGATGTTATAGAAGTTGTTGCCTATTATTTTACCATTTCCTTTCTTATGAAAATTTATTATAGTCTATACTTTAATGTACTTTATGTTTGTCTACTATTTGGTTTGTAGCCGGGGTCTCTAGATGCAGCCTCTCTATCCCTATGGATAGAGGTAGGTTTTCTTACATCCTATCCTCCCCAAACCCCTCTAATAACTTGCTACGGGTGGGATTTACTGGCTGTGGTTATTGTTGTTGTATATAGAAGACAGAGATAAAAAGGAGCATGTGTGGTATTTTCTGAAATGTTCTTAATACTTCCTTGTAAACAAATAATTTGTCGAAGTGTTGCTTTAATCAGAAATTCAAATCAAGACACCTGTTTATAATTAATTTCAACAGGACATGGGCCGAGACAAAAAACACTATGACAAACAGAATGAGATATCCATAAATATATCTTCAAAATCTTAAGAATCCAAGAGTCAGTACATATACATGTATGTTGGTATAGACCCTATGATATACAAAACTCAAACAAAAATAACTGAGAATGAACAAGAACAAAAGACGGATCAAATGTTTCAATGAATGTTATTCAGTCGACACAAATTACAAACCGAGCTTCGACAAATTGAAGAGAAATACATTTCTATTTTACCATGCACTCCTATTTATTCATGAAAAACAAAACAAACGATCCTAATTTACTAGAATGTGACTGTTGCTCCTTCCCACATGCTCCATGAGAATCTTAACAACCTATTGACCATGTTTTATTTTGACCCACTTAAGTTTTACTCGACCCATTTAGAATTAAATCTACACCCCCCCTTAATTGTGAACATATTCTACTCCAAGCAACTCTCTCGTTTCAACGAACTTAACTCGGGATAGTGCCTTGGTTAGTATATCAGCTATTTGAAGTTCTCCACTCATATTTTGGACTAGGACTTTCCCTTCTTTGACACATTCTGTTACCAAAATGAAATTTAGTATGTATGTATTTGCTATGACAGTGAAACACATGATCCTTCATAAGAGCAATAGCCAAGTTGTTGTCCATATAAAGTTGCACTATTTGTGGTTCTGAACCTATGAGATCAACCAAGAAACTCCTCCAACCAAAGAGCCTGACAGGCTGCTATCCTAGCGGCCATAAATTCAGCTTCACATAACGGCAATGCTACGGTTCTTTGCTTCTAAGAGGATCATGTTATCGGATTCCCTAAGAAGTAAATATATTACCAGTAGTTCCTCGTCTGTCATTCATATCATCCCATGACTGTTGTCATAAAAAGCAATAATTCCTTCTTCCCTTCTTCGTTTATACTTCAAGCCAGAATTAATTGTTCCTTTAACATACCTGAGTATCTGTTTAACAACTTTAAGATGAGTACCCTTGGGTGCATGTATAAATCTGCTGACCACACCAACTAGAAAACCCAAATTAGGTATCTTATGCAACAAGTATAGTAAACTCCCAACTAAGCTTCTAAGGTAAGTCTCATAACCGCCTCATGTTCTTTATGTTCGGTAAGTTGGAACTTTGGAACCATTAGGCATTTAGCTAGATTACAATCCTTTAACCCAGCAAACTCTAGTATCTTCTTGGCATTGTCCTTCTGTGACGATGTAGTAAAGCCATCTCTTTGTTTCACCTCAATAACCAAATAATATGACAAACTTCCAAGACCTCTCATCTCAAACTTACTTTGTATTTCTTCTTTGAACTTATCAATCTCCTTTTCATTTGAGCCCCTGAATAGTAGGTCATCAACATATACACCTACTATCAACGTGCTCACAACACTTTGTCTTTTGTAGACTACAAATCCTTGTGGACATTTATAGAACCCCGGTTTCTTTGGTGTATCATCCAGATGTATATTCCATGTGAGCTTGCTTTAATCCACCGAGTGATCTTATAGTCTATAAACCATCCGCTCCTTTCCTTTAATGATAAAACCTTCTGGTTGCATAGCATATACTTCCTCCTTTAGTTCCCCATTCAAGAAAGCTGATTTTACATCAAGTTGTGACACCTTCCGGTCTTCTTTAATAGCTAATGCTAATATTAATCAAATTGTCTCCATTCTAGCGACCGGAGCAAACACCTCCTCATAATCTACACCCTACTTTTGTACATAGCCCTTTGCAACTAAACAGGCTTTGCACTTTGTCACTTTTCCTATTGCATCTCTCTTTACTTTGAAAACGCATTTTAATCCAATAGGTCTTTGTCCGAATGGTATTGTTGTTAGCTCCCACGTGTCATTTTGCTTGGATTTCTGTCTTCATAGCATCTAGCAAATCTTTAATTTTCATTGCTCTTGGAATTGATTTGGGTTCTTTCAAGGAGAACATAAGGACATGACCTTCTATTTATTCTATCTTGTCATAGAGGTCAGCCAACGATCCATAACCCCTTACGGGATTTTGATCAATGTTAGATTGACTTGAGTTTGTAGAGACATCAGAGAAATGTGTGTTTAAAGAAACAAAATTGGATTGGATAAGGTAACTGATGTTGCTCGTGTGCACTGCATCGGAGTTTCTGTTAGGATTCATGTGATGCAATGGAACAAACACATGAATACGCATAAACGATTATCACGCATGCCGAAAACAGAAAAATAAACGACACAAGAATTTAACGTCGGTGTGACCTACGTCCACGGGCTGCACTAGGGTTTTCTTTATTTGCTTAGTATAAAGATTACAAATACATGACAAGGTATATATAGAGACTAATTATGGTTAACAACTTAGTGAATAAGAAAAGTAAACATGGCTCCAAGCCTAAAGCCTTCACAAACCCAACAATCTTCCATTTGAAGGCTTTATGATAAGTTCTAGTCTGTCATTCAAGTACAAAGCAACTCGGTCATCTAGTAATGTTAATAATCTTTAAACAAGTCTTCCAAGCCTCCAGTTGCTAAAGAACAAGCTAAGACTCCATCACATCTCCTAATTACAGCAACCCCTCATCATCAAGTACAAGAAGGGTCAGTTGAAGCTCCCCTCGAACTCCAACTCAGTCGTGGCTAGTTCCGCCAAAGACTCATCCTCCATCTTAGCCGGTTTAGCCATTCCACTAGACTCAAAGATACACACCATCACTCTTTAAATCCAACAAATAATCACTAGGGAGGAATTTTTTAGTTGTAGTCTTTAAAACCCAATGGCTCTTTGTAACTGTACCCCACTATCACCGAATCCCCTGAATGGTTTAGACTTTTGAACTCGTTCACCTAAAAGCCCTGCTCCAGAATTCACGTTTGCAAAATGAACTCTCTTAGCACCAGATTTAGCAAACCAGATTTTATCGTGCTTAACCGGGATGGGCATACATCCCTAAGCAGGTACCTCAACCATATACAATGACTCATACTTTATACCGGGAGAAATAACCATCTTACCATTGATCACCCTCCATTTACCACCACCAAACCTTACTTCTAGTCCTTGTTCATCCTCCTGACCAACAAAAATCAGAGTCTTCTTTAGCCCTGGAATCACTCTAACATTTTCAGGTTCCATGTAGTTCTTAATGAAGTAACCAACTCAATATCGCCTATCCGCATTACCTTAACTATCTCGTCATTGGCTAATCGTACTTTTCCATAATCTCCATGTTTCAGATTCACCATTGTTTTCCCGTTGTCCATGCCATGAAACGAAGCCCCTAAATCTATGACCAAAAGTCCACACTGTTTTCAACACTGAGTATCAATGCATCATCATCAGAAACACCCCCTTCTTGTTCAGACACCAACTCTTAACATGTCCCACCTCATTGCAGCTTCAACACTTCACATTCTTCCTAGGTTTAGATAAACTCCTTCCCCAATTCCTACTATTTCTGTTGTTACCCTGACCCCTACGAACATTTAACATCTCACTATTTGATGATTCACCCGAGTTCCTTCTTCTATCATCTTCACCCATAATTAGATCTCGAATATCATAAGAGTGAAAATGAAAACAGTAGAGCCTGAACTTCATCTTTCAACTTAATTCCAACAGATACAAGTCTTGTTAAGATTGAATTTAGATTGTTGATGTGAGAGAGTTCCTTCTTTCATCCTTGGGTTCACCATCTATCAAATCAAGAACACCATATTCGCCGCAGACGGTTTCTCATACATATATTTGACAAAGCAAACATCATACCATGAGCCATGGTTTCCTTAATCATGTTAGTTGAAATATTTTTTGTCAAGGCCAATGTAATAACAACACGAGCCTTTTTGTCGTATGATTTCCAATCATCTTGTTCTATTTTCAGGTTTTTCTCCTAGTACCATATCCAAGTTCTTTTGACATAACATCTACTTGCATTTCCCACCAACTGAATTTAAAACCGTTAAATTTCTCGATCACAACATTCCCGTCCTCGGCCATCTCAAACGGCAAACAAGAACCAATTTGAAAACAGTGAACAAACACAGCAATGGCACGGGCCTGAACTTGACGACTATTCTACTGAACACTATCAGTTGGCCGATTTGCTCTAGCAAAGAACTTTTGCAGACAAATCTAAACCTAAAACACTAACCTTTCACAAAATACGGTTCCCCAAGCACGATTGATAATAATAGTCAAAATAATCCAAACTCAAAAAACAAAACCCTATTTAGCCGGTAACCCAAACTCGACCAATGACTGAGTATAAAGCTAATTAGCGGCTCTAATCGGATTTAGAAAAAATAATAACAGTGGCAAAAAAGGGATTTTCAATTCGGTAATAACCTGATTGCGTTGTTCCAAAAAAAATTCAGCAAAAAAAACCCTTGGCCCAGACATTTTGTTCAAGGTCCAAACAACTAAACCTAACTCCTAAGGAGAATGTTATCTCTTTTTCACGTGCACTACAATTAAAAGAAAACAACTTGATTTCTTTTTCTTTTATAACAGCGCAAACCCCAAGGTAAACTCCCATCATCCTTTTTGTTTCATGAACAACAACACCTTTTTCCCTCTAATATTGTAATTATGACGACATGACTTCAAGTAAAAAAACTTCTACGAATCATTTCATGTGTTCTATAAGCCCAAGCTCTGATACCACTTGCTAGTATTCAAGCGGCACAGCAGAACCAACACCAAATACGCACAAACGATTATCATGCATGCAAAAAACAAAAGATAAACGACAAAAGGATTTAACATGGTTCAGTCGGTGTGACCTACGTCTACCGGCTGCAACTAGGGTATTCTTTATTTGCTATATACAAAGATTACAAATACATGACAGGTACATATAAAGACTAATTAGGATGAAACTTAATGAACAAGAAAATTAAACATGGGCCCAAGCTCATAGCCTTCACAAACCCAATAATTTTCAAGAGTGTGCATGGATGAATGATCATCATCTACATGCATGGGTCAAGCGGGACCCAAGCTATTTGTGTGTTGTTCTTGACTTTCTTCAACTCTAGTTTGTAGTTGTTTGGTTACTACTCCGCCTTCTTGACCCCTTGTTTATCCATTTCTCCAATTCCATTTTAAGTTTTCTTCAAATACCATATCTCGAGCAACATGTATTCTTTTCTTAGACTTATCAAACAAACGATAGGCCTTACTACCCGGTTCGGTTCCAAGATATACCATATTTGAACTCCTATCTGCCAATTTTGTCATATGTGAGCTTATTGTTTTCATAAGAGACGCACACCTATGCACTTTTACATGATCAACTCTTGGCTTTCTCCCTTTTAATTAGGCATTCATAGGGTGTCATGTTCTTCATTCAGCAGTACCATCTGTTGTACTTCATAACTAAAGATCATAAGTAACAACACAGGTTCATCATCTTTCTCAGCCAAAAGTGCTTCTTCCCCATTCTCCTTGTTTATTTTACATTCTGAAGCATAATGCCTAAAGTATTGGCAGTTAAAGCACTTTATATGCTTCTTCTCCTTCTGTGGTTTTTGACTTGAAATGCTCTAGTCTTGATGAGAACCACTCCTCCAGTGATCCCCTCTTCCTCGGTTAGAACCTCTGCCTCTCGAGCTAGTTTGACCTCTCTGGTCATTCAATGAACCACGACCATGTCCGGTATCTGATCCTATTTTGTTTGAACCTTGTTCCCCTGATCGACACTCAGACTGTTGGGTTAATCTTGATCAGGTCAAGTCGGGTCATGGGTTGACAATCATGGGTTGAATGGGTCAACAACAGTTTGAGGGTTTAGGTACAACAGATTAGGTTGTTTTGTTTGTGTGTTGGTGTCTAAAGTTAGTGGGCCATTATCTCTTTTTTGTAGGAGCACTATGTGAGTTTTCTTAGTCTAATTTATATGTATTTTGGTTACAAGTAATGAGAAGCAAGAAGTCTTTAAGCAGTAAATCATCTCTTCTTGTGTGTTTGATTTAGGGCCTGATCCAACATTTGATATCAGAGCGCTCGGGTTGAAGAGGCTATTTTGAGAGTCATTTCAAGAGGGGCGCAACCCGTTGGCTGCAAGGTTGGAGATGATGAAGAAGAAACAGTATACTTTTGATTTGTTTGATCAATGGTAACAAGCCTATGTGGTTGTAATTAGGTGTTTTGAAGAGGTTTTAAGTGAACCAAACACGATTTCATGTGAATCAGTGGAGACGAGCAAGAGACAATCTGTCTGATCGTAGAAAAGTTTTGTGCGAGCCCGGAAAATCCGTGTTCTGGGTGAACCGAGATCAAGAACGATCTGTGTGATCGAGAGAAGAAGAAGAGTCGTGTGATTTATGTGTGAAATTGAGAGACCAAGAGAAAGTTCTTTGCGTGAAGTCGTGAACTAGTTCTATGTGAACAATAATAGATGTTCTATGTGAATCTATAGAGAAGAAGAAACTGATCTGCGTGATCGAAAGAAGAGGCGAGATCTGTGTGATCAAAGTAGATGATCTGTGTGGTCAAGGAGTGAGCGGGTCTATGTGATCCAAATCAAGATCGACTTGGGTGAGTCGTAAGAAAAAGTTGTGTGCGTGAAGAAGCGGTTTGCGAAGACGAATGTTTGTGATTCTATCATATAGTACGGTTAAGAGAAGGAGGGGATCTGCTTGTTCTTCGTGTTTGTTTTTATCCACATATGGAGTTGAAAAGAAAATTAAACAAAGCCCCATTATGGTGATAATATTTGCGTGATATCCCCTTAATCGAAGCGATGATCCGATTAGATAGACTGCAATCTCTTCTTGGGAATCGTGCATAGCAAAGAAAAGGGTTAAATAAAAATGCAAGAGGATGATTTATGTGACCATGCAGTTAGTTGTTGAATGGAAAAGTGACAGCCATTACTACAAAGATGTTAATAGATGACGTGCAAAAGATGACGCACGAATAAATATGACGTGCATTTTCGCATGTCATAAAAATTATGTCGTATTATTAAAAATTTATAGAAAAAATGACACATTTTTGCGTGTCATCTTTTCCTGTCATGTTTTAAAAATACGCGACCCTTTTAATTTCCCCCCTTAAATCGATTTTTCCCTAAAGTCTTCGTCTTTCCCCCTGCGCATCCTTCAACCATATCACTAAAAATCGATTTTGCTCACCACATTGTTGCCCTCCATCACCACATCACCGCCCTCCATCATGACATTGCCACCCTCCGTCACCTAATCACCGCCTCGATCACCACATCGCCACTACCGTCGGGCTCTGGCACCATGTTGCCCCTGATCAGCGCCCTCGGACACCACATCGCCCTCGGTCACCACATCGCCGCTACCACCGGCCTCTAGTCCCTCCGTCGATCACCGCCGCAGGCTCAATCGCAGGTGCCCACTTCCCTCATCTCCGGCCACTAGTCCCTCCATCACCACATTATTGTTTTATTTGTTTTGATTGTTAAATTGTGGTTGATTGTGGATGTGTTGTAATTTAGGGTTTCAAGTAGAACTTCTTGGATCTGGTGTATGTTTTAGTGTAGTAATTTTTGAGGATTTTGTTTTGTGTTTGTTTTTTAGGTTTTTGAAGGTTTATTCGTCTTGTTTATGTTATGTAGAACATTGTGTGTATTGTTTAGGTTGTGTAGAAACTAATGGCATCTTGTTTAGGTTGTGTAGAACTTTGTGTGTCTTGTTTAGGTTATGTGGAAACTTATGAGTAATGACATCTTATTGTAATGTGGATACTTTACCCTTACATAAAGGTGCACAAATCGAGTTGGAAATAAGAACGTTGTGTGTCTTATTTAGCTTATGTAGAAAACTAAATAAAAATGCAAGCGGATGATTTACGTGATCATGCAGTTAATTGTTGAGTGGAAAAGTGACAGCGCGCCAGTGGGACGGTCACAAGCCACCATATACATTTTAAAGGAAGGGAATAACCTATTGGGCATGTTACGATGTTGATACAATTAATATTGATCAGTTCGATTGAGATGAAAAAAGCACATGAAATGAGAAGAAAACAAGCAAGAGGATCACAAGCAAGATGTGGAAGGTAAGAACCGAAATCAAACAAGCAAGCGTAAGATGAATTGATTTAGTCAAGCAAGAAGATAGCCTGCAAGGGTAAAGCAAGAGATAAGAACTATAAGTTCTTAGAGCAAGTAGCAAGAATCGAACTTGTGTGGTTCAATCAAGAAGCAAGACCGAGATCAAGATCAAGGGATGAATGTTGGGTTAATCTTGATCGGGTCAAATCGGGTCATGGGTCGACAATCATGGGTTGAATGGGTCAACAGCAGTTTGAGGGTTTTGGTATAGCAGACTAGATTGTTTTGTTTGTGTGTTGGTGGTCTAAAGTTAGTGGGTCATTCTCTCTTTCTTGTAGGAGCACTATGTGAGTTTTCTTAGTCTATTTATATGTATTTTGGTTACAATTAATGAAAAGCAAGAAGTCTGTAAGCAGTAATTCATCTCTTCTTGTGTGTTTGATTTGGGGCCTGATCCAACACGGACTTACTGAACAACAAACCACCCTCACTGGTTGTATTAGTTTGTTTCAGTTTTAATCCATCTTCATAAGCCTTAAGATTTCCAATAGCTTCATCAAAAGGCATCCCGTCTATATCTGAATATTGTTCCATCAAAGCTACTAAATGAATATATCCATCTGTAAGAGTGTCAAAAAGCTTTCTTACAAGTGCACTGTTGATGCGGGCCCAAGTGTTGAAGACCGGGCCTTAATGTTTTTGGAGGTCCAAGACCGCGTTGCACGAAAATTGGCATAACCTGGGCTACGAGCCTCCGTTTCTGACATGCTACCCGTTATTTTTTCAAAATAAGGCCTCTAAATGAGTTTTTGGGCCACTTTTATGTTTCTTTCTAATTTTTCGGTTTTGTTTTGGGCTTTTATTTGGCCTATGGTTGTTTGTTTTAGACCCGTTCGAATTTTGGCTTGTTACTTAAGTTGTCTTGATATAATTTGGATGGTCATTTGATCATTTCAGAAATTAAAAGTTTGTCTTTTCAAAATCGTGACTTTTGGGGTCGAATTTGGGGTTTGGGTGAAGATCATCACGGGTATTCGCAGAATCAACGTGCTTGAGCTTCGATTTCATTCCGTGCGCTACGTCAACTGCCTTGTAGCGTCTCACCCGAACTGCTATATCGTGATATCGTACCAGACAGCTTTCCCGTATATTCAATGATTGATTCTCCCTCCTTCATTCTTAATCCTTCATACTCACTCTTGAGTGTGTGTAGGCATGCCTTTTGCACTCACTCAGCCCCCTAATAGTATGCTTTCAATGAATCCCATGCTTCCTTGGCATGTTTCTTCTTTGCAACCTGTAACAAAACATCCTCCGGAATTGCCTGAAAAATGAAAGCTCTTGCTAATTTACATTTCTTACCATCAACAACCACGCCAACTTGTGGTTCAACTGACTCCCATAACCCTTGAGCATCAAGAACAACCTCCACCTTGATTGCCCATGTGGTATAATTTGTAGAGGCGAGCGTACGACATTGAAGGGTTAAGGTTCCAGGTTCTTTCTGAGTATTTGAGGTAGTGCCTGCGATAGACATGGTGTTGAAATGGAGTATTTTGGGCATAAACAATGCAGGCTCTGATACCAAATGTTGGTATAGACCCTATGATATACGAAACTCAAACAAAACAATCAAGAATAAACAAGAACAAAAGATGGATCAAATGATTCATGGATGTTACTCTGTCGGCATAGATTGCAAACTGAGCTTCGACAAATTGAAGAGAGCTACATTTCTATTTTACCATGCACTCCTATTTATTCATGAAAAATAAAACAAACGATCCTAATTTACTGGAATGTGACCTTTGCTCCTTCCCTTGTGCTCCATGAGAATCTCAACAACCTGTTGACCACATTTTCTTTTGACCCACTGAAGTTTTACTCGACCCGTTCAGAATTAAATCTACAATGTACTTGTCACATATAGGGTTAGATACGTGAGCATAACTCAAGAGAAAAAAGTCAATACACAGTAATTCTGTCTTCTCTAAAATTTTTGAAACAAATGAGAAAGCTGATAAGATTCCAGAGACATGTAACTTTCTTTCACCAGATACATATCTCTTACTAATAAATAAAAATAAATCCGGACACGTGTCACCATTCTATGTCATCTAATAATTGGTTTTCCCGCTTCTCTCTCCTCTTAATTATGAATGCTATAATATCTATTTATTGATTAATAAATATCCATAATTAAAATTTAAATATGTTAACTTTAAGTTTATTCAATCCGTATAATACACAATATTTAAAAACTTTTTATTTATAAACCATGTAACAATTAATTTATTTAGTCCGTGTATCACACGGGATTATAACCTAGTTATAAATTATAAGTAATATTAAGAAAATAATCACCGTGACATGGCAGGGAGATATTGTTGCCAAAAGCCTCCAATCTAGATTCTCTCCAACAGGTGAATATACAAAACTAGCACCCAACGCATTTGCCTTATGCTGACTGGAGACACTCTACAAATGGAAGAACATCACACATTAAGAAGAAAAACAGAAGAAAAGAAGGTGACAGATGTATTCATCCTCACACAAGGCAGATAAAATCTGTATGTGAGTTGCAGAAGGGAAAAAAGTAAATACAATATTTACAGTAAATGCAAGGATCAGAAGCCAACCAAAAGTGCCTCTACTTACGAAATCAAACTAAAAGCAAGTATAACCATCCAAGAATTCAACAAAAGAATGGGTGACAATTTAATTTGCCCAAAAAAAACAAGAAGGCAAGAATTTTGTGCAGAAACAAAGAGAACTGAGCATAATAAAATTATCCCAAAACAAACCTGACAAAGTGGACCTTCAGGGGCAGACAATCCATAGAACTTCAACGTCAGCTCACAATAAATGCTTCTGTGTCTAAACTTTGTGGAGATTTGAAGTTGTTCAAATCTACCACATACAATTTCAGTTCCATTTATATTGATAATCCTTGCACCAGCTTGACCAATGGACACAATCACCATACGCTGTATCATATTTTGCATATCTTTTCCAGATTGTGATGCCAAATCCTCATCTGGTTGGAAACTCAATATATTATTGAGCGCCTGCCATTCTTCTTTACTTAGTCTGTCCACAACAGTTTGGGATCCCTCAGGAGCATCTTGATCTAAAACATCAGTTGGAGCGGAATGCCTGAATTTAAGGAAATAGTGATAGAGTGCAACATGTTACTAGTTAGTACAACAAAGGACAATGATAGATGATCATGAAAAACAGAAAACAAAAACAAACAATTGCAAGCATTTGAAAAAGGAGAAGAATAAATTAAGTTTCCGAAAATAGATAGATTAACACACCATCCTAGTGAGAACCAACTCTTCTTTTTAAGCATCCTTTGCTCGGCTTCTTCCTTTGATTTTACAGATTCAACTTTTGCGTGTGCAAGGAACCTGAAAGATCAACAACAAAAACCATGAAAAACGATCACATTCAGAGAAGATGCATGTAAGTAATCATGAAACAAAACAAAAGAGGTACGTGTGATTTCTGAGCATGAACAAGCATTATAAACAATACTATCCACAGCCAAAATAACTGCGTACATGAAATTGACCCAAAAATGAAATCGACCTATACACGTAAGCAATAACGAAGCTTCCCTTTGTCTAAAAACAGAAGATGCTGACTGATGCAATTTAAAAAGAGAACTAAAAATTAAGGGAAATTAGTTCAGAGATGCAAAAATAAAGCACATTCAAGTGCAATCAAGCTTTCTGACATATAAACAAATGAAATCTGACATATAACTAAAGAAATCTAGGAACAAGCAAGGTTTTGGATGTATAAAGAATGTTTCACAAGGAAGTGTACCTAATACTAAGGAAGCAAACCACTATTCAGTTTAGTTCACTAATCCCACGGTTACAGAACCAAATAAAATACAAATTAATGGAGTAACCATGTGAAATTGTGACAAAAACCGAAAAATTCACTGGAATTAATTTATATAAAGCTTACAAATGTGTGATAATCATGTTCACATAGAAGTACAACAACCGGCGTTTTGATATTGGTGTTTAGAGACACGAGGGTTCACCGGCCAATTGAGGCTGACACCTACACCTACGGCGGTTTCCAATCAATAAGAATGACGGTTGAAGTTTTAGCACTACAAATAGGGACTGTCTGTAAACGATTTAGATACCAGATCTATTGTTAATATACGAGTTCATTTATAGCAGATTTGTGTTCATTATTTGAATTCATGTACGAGTTATTGTTTAAGTATATATTGATTGATTGGGCAACAGCAAAAGGTTGGCCCCATTCAAGATGGACAGATCTCCTACAGTCGGACAAGATAATAAAAAAAAACACATGACAAAAACAAAATAACCCATAACATCCTACTTCCTATTAATGACTGGAAATCTCTCAACCGAGTCAATCTTTGACCGGCTGCATTATTTAGGAATAATTGATTTTTATTATGTAAATGATTGTACATTTATTGTGTGTATAGGTGTTTCCTTAATAGTCTCCTAATTTGTTGAGACTATTCCTTGTATAAATTCCAGTCATTATAAATGAAAGAATCAAGAGAGAGTTTTGAGTTTTTACGGTATCAGAGCCTAACCAGGCTCTCTATCGAATAATTTTCTGCTTCGATTTATCTTCTGGCTTCAATCATCTTGTTCAATTGGAATCATGTCTGGTGCAGCATCTGGTACAGCATCAAACTCAACTTCTTCATCTCTCACTGCTTCGGCTCTTCATCCCGTTATACGGTAACAAACATTCAACACACAAAGTTCGCATTTTAGACGAGACTAACGTTTCATATTCAAGGTGGGTTAAGTTTTTCAAGCTTCATGCCCAGGGATATGATGTGCTTAGATCACATTGAAGACACACAACCTCCTTCTGTTGATGATCCCATTTATAGTAGTTGGTCCAAGATAGATGTGGTTGTTGGTTTAATCTTGACTTTATTTATTATTATGTTTAGTATTTAGTTTTATATTAATGGTTGGTTTATATTTTAATGTATTTAATAATAAGTTAGATTAGAATTGGTATTACCTAGTTTTTGGGAAGTTAGGAAGTTAACGTGGAGTAGAAAGTCAAGATGGACCCATTCTTTAGTTTAATATTCAAGTTTAAGTTAGTGGGTGGTGGTATTTGTAAGGCTATAAATAGCCTCATTTAGTGAATAAAGAATGCAAGTATCTTTTGTTTTGCAGTATCCATATTCGTTATTTTCTTTCTGTTCGTAATACACAAAACAACTTCAAGTTTCATTTGTAAATATTAAAGGTTTGATCCAACATTTGGTATCAGAGCCTAGGGCTCATACCATGTGCGATTGAAGAGAGAAAGTAGCAGACCAGCGATTTCATGTGACGAGATCGCAAGAAAGAAAAGAAGAAAGAAAGAGGCTGGTTGAAATCAGCAAAGAAAGAATAAAGAAAAAAGGCGGCGTTGCAAGAAAGAAGAAAGAAAGAACCGGCGTCGCACTGCTAGAAAGAAAGAGTAGAGAAAGAAATAGACAGAAAGAAGAAAAAAAGAGACCGTGTCGATTAATAGAAAGAAAGTGAAGAATGGCGATGGTACAAGCAAAAGAAGCTGGTTCAATGTCTTACCAAGTTCCGACTTTGACCGCAACCAACTATCCGGTATGGGCTATTAAGGTTAAGTCCATCTTATATGCACATGGCCTCTTGGAGACGGTGGAGCCAAGGACTCTTGGGGAAGAACCGGATGCTAAGAAGTCGAAACAAGCTTTAGCCTTTTTGTTTCAAGCAATACCGGAAGAGATGGTGTTGCAAATGTCAAGTCACACAGACCCGAAGAAAGTGTGGGATGGCTTAAAAATACGATACTTGGGTGTAGATCGGGTGAGGACGGCTCGAGTTGTAACGTTGAAAAGAGAGCTTGAAGGCTTGCGGATGAAAGAAGGAGAGCTCGTTGATGATTGTGCTACTAAGTTGAGCGGATTGGTTTCAAAGTTGAGGAGTCTTGGGCATGAAGTTGAGGAAGAAGAAATGGTGAGAAGGATACTTGATGCAATGCCGAAGTCGTTCCTTCAGATTGTGGCGTCTATCGAACAATGTTTTGAGTTGGATACGATGCTATTTGATGAAGCGGTTGGGAGACTTAAGGCTTATGAAGAAAGAATAAAAAGCCATGGTGAGAAGGAGGGAGAACAAGGTCAATTATTGCTTTCTAGTTCAAACGGTGAAGAAAGAAAATATGGAAGAGGAAGAGGTCGAGGAAGAGGTTTCGGTAGAGGTGAAAGAGGACGCGGAAGAGGCTTGGGTCGAGGCGATAAAAGTGGGTTCCGGTGCTTTGAATGTGGAGAATTTGGGCATTTTGCATATGAGTGTACTAAATGGAAAGAAAAGGATAATGAAGCTAATTTAATTCAAGAGGAGGAACCGACACTTCTTTGATGATGAAAAAAGAACGGGTCAAGATTAAGGGGGTGAATGTTGGTTTAATCTTGACTTTATTTATTATTATGTTTAGTATTTAGTTTTATATTAATGGTTGGTATATATTTTAATGTATTTAATAATAAGTTAGATTAGAATTGGTATTACCTAGTTTTTGGGAAGTTAGGAAGTTAACGTGGAGTAGAAAGTCAAGGTGGACCGATTCTTTAGTTTAATATTCAAGTTTACGTTAGTGGGTGGTGGTATTTGTGAGGCTATAAATAGCCTCATTTAGTGAATAAAGAATGCAAGTATCTTTTGTTTTGCAGTATCCATATTCGTTATCTTCTTTCTGTTCGTAATACACAAAACAACTTCAAGTTTCATTTGTAAATATTAAAGGTTTGATCCAACAGTGGTGATGTTACAATGGATATATGGCACTCTCGCGGATGATCTGCTTATTCATGTAATTCTGAATAAGACAACTTCATTTGAAGCCTGGACAAGAATTCAAAACATATTTTTGAACGATAAAGGCTCTTGGATTGCTGCCCTAGAGCATGAATTCACGAATTTAACTCTTCGGGGCATGCCCTCTTTGAAATTGAAAGAGTTGGCTGATCATCAACTCTCTGATGCTGACAATCCTGCATCTGATCAGCACCTTGTGCTTCAGCTTGTTCACAGGTTAACCAAACTATACCTGCCTAGGAAACCGCATGTTCTATGCTCCAACTTAAGCATCACAGAAGATTGGCTGGGGCCTGTTGGGTTAATCGTTTTATCACACGGGTTCAAGTGGTGCTGAACGAGTCAAGATGGAATAAAGAGTTTGTTAAGAACTAGAACTTCTTATTCGATAGAAACAAGAACAAACAAGATAGTCGGCCCGATTAGCGAGGGGCTAGTCCCCTAATTCTTAATACAAACTAGATAGCAATACCAAAGACAATCAAAACAACATGAATCTAAGGTATTTAAACCAAGAAAGAGCAGGAACTGTTCTTGGAGCGGTTGTGTCCCATTTTCTGATTTCATGAGTTTCTCCCTCCCACTTCCTGAATTTTCTGAATTAAGTGACTTGGGTTCGTATCAATACTACCCGCCTGGAGAAACGACTTGACCTCAAGTCGAAGATAAGGAAATTGGTTCTTTAATAAGTCGTAATTGTCCCAAACGGCATTCAATTCTTCATTGATTTCACTGTTTAAAACCTGCAGAGTTGAACATAACACTTGGAATCAAATGTTGTATCTATTTGAAGAGGTTTGTTGTAGTCTCTAAACTTGTTCCAATTGAGCACATGACTGCATGTATAGGGACCATCAAACGACCCAATTATCCTGCAATTTTCCTTCCCGGGATCCCACACAATGATGAAAAATACAAGCACGATTCTTGGAAGCCACACCAGCCTCGCAATGATGGCATCAATTTCTCCTAGCCCCTTCCGATCACGGCGGCCGTTCGCCGGTAATTTCTTCACCACACCACAAGCTTCAATTTCGATGCCATTATTTTTGTCAATTCCCTTAACAAGACCATCAAATTATCCTCTATTCTTCCGATCACGGCTGTCGTTTGCCAGCAATTTCTTCGCCGCTCCCCAAGTTTCAATTTTGATGCCATTATTTTTGTCATTTCTCTCAACAAGAACATCAAATTCTTCTCTATTCTTCCAATCAAGGCTACCATTTTCCGTTAATTTCTTCATCGCCCCCCACACTTCAATTCCTGTGGCATCAATTTTGAATAATTCGTCAGCGCCCTCAATTACCTCACCGGTTACGTCTTTTCGATCACTGATTTTGCCACCAATTCTGGATCCAAGAGGTTGAAGAGGGTCACGCTCGGACCCCTGCGGTTCCTCCTCCACCATATTCTGCAAAACCTGGTTTGATTCTTCACTGTTCTAACCATCGGTGTTCACATGAACTCTCATTTCTTCGACGTCATCACTCAAAGATGCAAGAATGGCATCTAATTTTGCTACAATGGTTGCTAGTTGATCTGCCAAATCCCGGGTTGCAGGTACCAATCAATTTCCCGGCAATGGAACCATTGTTAAGAACTAGAACTTCTTATTCGATAGAAACAAGAACAAACAAGATAGTCGGCCTGATTCGAGAGGGGCTAGTCTCCTAATTTTTAATACAAACTAGATAACAATATCAAAGACAATCAAAACAACATGAATCTAAGGTATTTAAACTAAGAAAGAGCGGGAATAGTTCTTGGAGCGGTTGTGACCCATTTTCTGATTTCATGAGTTTCTCCCTCCCACTTCCTGAATTTTCTGAATTAAGTGACTTGGGTTCGTATCAGAGTTTTATATTTAATATTTTAGTTACTAGTTTATTAGTCAAAATTGGTATTTAGTTTGACCATATCTCATAGAAGTGTACGTTGGAAGAAGTGTATGCTTGGAAGAGTGGGTCATTAAGTTTACCGATACTTTAGGAGCTTTAGATTTTTTTATTGGTTTTGGAATTCTCCACATTTTCTCTGTAAAGACTATAAATAGCCTTAGCTTTATTCAATGAGAATAACCTGTTTTTCAAAGTCTTTTTCTTCACTACGCATATTGATCATATTACATGAGTGTGTGTTGTGTGTGTTTTGAGGCCTAAATCAACATTTGGTATCAGAGCCTAGGGCTCGAGAGGCGGAGAAGGCCGGTTTGAGAGTCGGTTTCGAAGAGAAGAGTAGCCCTTTGCTGCCGGGCAAACGCAGCAGGGAACCGGCGTGTTCCGGGACAGTAGGTGGCTGTTTCGGGACTGTTGTATAGCAGAAGACGGAGTTGGCGGAATGGTTCAGGTCGGGCGTTGTCACGGGGAAGTGCCGGTAGAGATGACAGTGGTGAACGGTGATGAACATCAGTGTTATGTGGCTGTTAGTAGTGATCAAATTAGGACAAAAAAGGGTTGTTACGAGATATTTTTATAGCAGGGGGTGCTGCTGTCGGATTTTGTAGTATTTGATCGGCTTGTTTCGTGATAAGAGGAGACTATCGTACATGCGTGAAAAGTGGGCAGAAAGGATCTGTTAAAGCAGGTGGCTTTGGGTTCGGTTCGTTTGGCAGGTGAAAGAAAGCGGTAGAAGGCGATGGCTTTGCTCTTTTGAAATCCTCTTTTAATCCACATTGGTCGTGGACAGGAGAAATTCCTGGTTCATAAGGAATGCATGGGCTCTAATATCACTAACGCGTTTTGGGCGTATTGGCTGTGGATAAGAGAAGAACTCCACAGTTAAGCGTGCTCAGGTGGCAGCAATCCAGGGATGGTGACATCACTGTGAAGTTTTCACCCGGGCAACCAGAAGCAAATCCGTGAGCTCCTCGTGAGTGAAGCGGACAATATTGGTGGTATAAGAGACAGGGTGTTACAGAATGGTATCAGAGCCACTCCTGTGCCATTCGGGATGTGGGACATACCTCAACGAGGATGATGACTTCTCGAGCTCATCGAGGACGATGAGTCCAAGGGGGGTGATTGTGACACCCTACATTAATCCCATATGGGCCGTGGACATGAGAAATTCCTGGTTCATAAGGAATGTCTGGGCTCTAATATTACTAACTCGTTTTGGACGTATTGGTTGTGGATGAGAGGAGAACTCCACAGTTAAGCGTGCTCAGATGATAGCAATCCAGGGATGGGTGACCTGTCTAGAAATTTTTCACCCGGGCAACCAAAAGCAAATCCGTGAGCTCCTCATGAGTGAAGCGGACAATATTGATGGTATAAGGGACTGAGTGTTACAGCGTTCTTGTTTGGTAGAAGAAGCCTCTTTGAAGAATCATGATCGGAGAAGGTAAGGTTGTGGCTATAAGAAGAAAGATATTGAATAACTTACATGTATGTTAACATTATGGCGTTGGAGTTCAAATCGGGTGACTTTGGATGTGACCGGGAAAAGGTTGTTGATCCGTGAAGAGTCAAGATGTTAATGAGCGGTTCTAGCAGGATGCCATGTTACATGTTACAAGTGTGATGGTTTTTATGCGGGTTGAACCGAGATGAATTTGGATAGACCGATGTGAAAATTGGGTGCCCGAAAAAAGTCGAGATGGAGAAGATGATCATTCGCCTGCTGTGAATGAATGGTGAGAAAAAATACGATTAAGGGGGTGATTGTTGGGTTAAACGTTTTATCACACGGGGTTCAAGTGGTGCTGAACGAGTCAATATGCAAGAAAGAGTTTTATATTTAATGTTTTAGTTAATAGTTTATTAGTCAAAATTGGTATTTAGTTTGATCATATCTCATAGAAGTGTACGTTGGAGGAAGTGTATGCTTGGAAGAGTGGGTCATTAAGTTTACTGGTTCATTAGGAGCTTTAGTTTTTTTTATTGGTTGTGGAATTCTGCACGTTTTCTCTGTAAAGGCTATAAATAGCCTTAGCTTTATTCAATGAGAATAACCTGTTTTTAAAAGTCTTTTTCTTCACTACATATATTGATCATATTACGTGAATGTGTGTTTTGGGACCTGAACCAACAGGGCCATGGCTGACGCCCCACCTGTGGTGCCAATTTTTGCTTTTGTTTTTCATGACCAGCCTCCCTCAGAGCGCCACCTACCAGCACAATAGAACCGCTGCCCACAGCCCCGCCAAAATCATGGAAATTCGTCCGGCTAGAAACAGCGGTCCATTTTAGTGTCCTGGAGCCTTACCTATGTTGGTTTCAGAACATTACACACTCATAAAACTATCTTTCATTCATTACTTGCAATCCATACATATAAATAGACTAAAAACATAATGCAAACATAGGTCACTACTCCTATAAAATAGACCACTACTTAACTACACTACTCCACTACTTAGACTAATTCAAAATGAAAACTTGCTACGTAATTTAAATAACACATGACTTAAATATTAGACCCGTGACCCGACTTGACCCGATTAAGATTAACCCAACATTCACCCCTTTAATCTTGATCACGGTTCTTACTACTTGCTCGTTGATTAAGCCACATAGGTTCGATTCTTGCTACTTGCTTTAAGAACTTATAGTTCTTATCTCTTGCTCCGTCTCTTGCTCTATTCTTGCTTGCTATCTTCTTACTTGCTATCTTCTTGCTTGATTGAATCGATTCATCTCTCTCTTGCTACTTACTACTTTCTCTTTCTCTTTCTCTTTCTCTTTCTCTTGCTATTGCTCTTGCTACATGCCTCTTTCGTGGTATTTTCTTTTGCTTTCATTCTCATAAACCTGCTCAAGAACACCCGATTCCTATACCACTATCGGCCTTGATTCCAAACCTGAAATTACCAGAGTGCTCGCTCTATTCTTGTGGTTGTTACCATTGTAATCAGGAGCGTGTTGGTCACCGTTTCAGCCCCGAAACTAAGCCCGAAACACCCATCGTTTTTTTTCTAGTATTGCACTCTACTTTCTCAAAAAACGGTGTTTATTCACCTGCTTGCTTGCCTGCTTCCTTCCTTTCGCTTATAATTAAAACCAACAGGTTGCTTGATTGCTTCACATATCCTTTTTCAACGATTAAAACCTTTAATTAATTCTCCAAGTTTGTTGCTTGCTTGCTTCTTCCTGCTTTTACTTCTCTTCTAGGTATGTCGGTTAGTAGATGTGGTAGGCTGCCTTTTTGTTCCATCGTTGAACTCTTTTAATTAAATCAACAATTAGCTTGTCTGCTTCATCCTTTTCTATGTTTTCCACCGTCACACCTCCCTCTCAAAACGATTTCTTCCTTCTTCGTCTTGATTTTTCTTCCTGCTTCGACGGTGACCTTCAATTTCTTTCTTTCTCTCAACAATAATAACCGCCATAGAAACCTGTCGCTCCGCTAATGCCTTGAATAATCGGGTCCTTAATGACTGTTTCTTATGATCACTGCTGCTATATTCTTGCTTGATTACCTACTGCTTCTTCTCGTTCTTCAACCATGCAGCCAAGGGCTGCTCCCACTTTCAAAAACGACTCTCAAAACAACTCTCTTTCTAACCTTGCGCTCTGATAGCCAATGTTGGTTTCCGGGCCAAGATTACACACTCACAAAACTATCTTTCATTCATTACTTGCAATCAATACATATAAATAGACTAAAAACATAATGCAAACATAGGTCACTACTCCTATAAAATAGACCACTACTTAACTACACTACTCCACTACTTAGACTAATTCAAAATCAAAACTTGCTACATAATTTAAATAACACATGACTTAAATATAAGACCCATGACCCGACTTGACCCGATCAAGATTAACCCAATAACCTAATCCCAGAAACTAGGCTGCCCCCTTTCATGGCCCAACCCTTACTAGGTTGTACCACCCTGCCTATACCTGACACAGCCTGGGTTGGCCTCTCCTTGGACACCTAGGCCCACATCAGCGAACAAATCATCTCCGACCACCTCCAAGATGGCCCAGACCCATGCTCACCTGACTGAGTATGATGCTCTTCAGTCCACTGATATTGCTGAAGCATTTCAAGCCATGATAGTCGATTCCAAGGTTCCAATCAACAATGGTACATGGACACTAGTGCATCCCTCACCTGACTGTTGATCAAGGTATGATCTTGGTTACCTCTCAAATTAGTTCTATTAAGTCTATTTTTGTCAAAAATAGAAACCATATGCTAGTACTTGGATAAGGTCCCTTTCACACTCATCTAAACCACAACACCTAAACAATATTTTATACACACCCAAAGCCATCAAGTACCTTACTTCTGTATGATGTTTTACTATTAACAATAATGTTTCAGTTGAATTTGACCCTCATGGTTTATGGGAGGATCCTGAGCATGCATGATAGCATAAACCATCTCTACCCCATCACTGATCTCGTCTGTAACTGCATTTACAACTTCCTCCACGGTTCAACCAAAATTTTGGTCATCCCTAGACTCAGACACCCGAGTAAAGGCGTTATGCAATTTTTATTTTCTCTTGATTTATTTTCTTGTAAGAAACAATCTATTTCTCGTCTTGTCACTTTCGACGATAACTCCTTTCCATTTGCATCACCTAATGCTCCCGCTAATCATGATTGTACCATCTTTGAATAGGAGACATCCCCTCTCTTCTTCCACCCACCACCATCTAATGACAACAACCCTCCCACCCACTCACCTGCTGAAATCATAACCTGACCAACCTCACCACCCCATCAGCCCTATCTTACCCATACCTACTCTAGGTGCAACAAGAATACAAACAACCCACCCTGACCCTCACCTGCACCCCCCCCAAGCAGTTCCTCTAACATAGTCGACAGCCTCGGGTCACAACCAAACACCCCTCCCTCCCCAACTTCACCGCCTGTCATGGCTTCTTCACCTCCACCACCCATTAGCACACAGCCAACACCACCACCTCCACCCACATCGACCCATCCTACGACACACGTACTAGAGATGGAACCATCAAAACCTATTTCTCTCTTAAGCTCAACACCACCACCACCTCCTCACCTATTTCCCCACTACCCAAATCCCATATAACTGCCCTTTTTGATCCAAACTTGCATGTGGCTATGGAAGATGAATATAGGGCCCTAATAGCAAATGAAATCTTGGAATTGGTTCCTAGACCTACTAACAATCATGTCATCAGGTGCATGTTGTTATTTTGCTGCATATCTAACGCTAATGGCACTTTACAGAGGTACAAATCAAGGCTAGTGGCTAATGGCACAAGACAGCAAGTCGGTGTAGATTGTGATGCTACTTTCAGTCCTATGATTAAACAGACTACTATACGTACTGTTTTGATCCTTGCGGTGTCTCAAGCTTGACCGATACACCAACTTGATATTAAAAACGCATTTTTGCATGGTGATCTTCATGACATAGTCTATATGTTTCAACCACTAGGTTTTGTTGATCCAAACTAACCCAAACATGTGTGTCACCTGAAAAAGTCTTAAGCAGGCACCCCGTGCATGGTATCAAAGATTTGTCCCTTACCTCACAAGTTGTGGTTTTGGAGTACCAGCGGTGACTCATCACTTTTTGTTTTTAAATAGGGATCTTGAATGGCTTATCTTTTATTATACATTGATGATATAATCTTGATCACTTCTTATGACAGGTTGCTAAAACAGGTTATCACTTTTCTATCTCATAGATTCCAATGAGCGACCCAAGAAAACTACATCATTTTCTTGGAATATATGTGGAAAATAAAAATGGCGGTCTATTTCTATCCCAACAACAATATGCTACAGAAATTCTTGCTTGAGCACACATGTTAAACTACAAACCTTGTTCCGCCCCGTTTGACACCAACTCCAAGCTCAATGCCACAACTGGGCCCCTCTCACTCATGGAACTCTGTATCGGAGCCTTGCCGATGCTTTGCAATACCTAACTTTCACCCGACCTGATTGCCTACGCAGTCCAGCAAGTATGTCTCTTCATGCACGATCCGAGTGAACCACACTTTATTTTTTGAAGTGGGTCTTATGTTATTTAAAATGCACTCTCAACCACAGCCTTCGCATTCCCCCTCCAAATCCTCATAATTAACCGCTTATAAATAACCACTTATTCTGATGCTAATGGGGGGTGCCTAGACTCTAGACACTCCACTTTAGGCAACAATGTATTTCTTGGCAACACTCATCTAAAAGACGGTTCGTTATATCTCGATCAAGTGCTGAAGCTAAACATCAGGGTGTTGCCAACATTGCCGCCGAAACAAGTTGGCTTCGCAACCTTCTTCTTGAACGCCATAAGCCCATGTGTCATGCCATGATTTTTTACCAGTGATAACATCTCTGCAGTATACTTAACCTGAACCCCTTTCACCATCAACGAACCAAGCATGTGGAAATTGATATTCATTTTCTTCGTGAAAAGTTCGCATTGGATCAGTATGAGTCCTACACATCCCTACAGGCTACAAGTATGCTGAAATTTTCACAAAAGGTCTCCTGCTACTTGTTCTAGTGTTTCAAGTCTAGTTTGAGCATTCTATCATCTTCCGCTTCAACTGTGGGAGCCTATTAGCGACTGGAAATCTCTCAACCGAGTCAATCTTTGATAGGTTGCATTATTTAGGAATAACTGATTTTTATTATGTAAATGATTGTACGTTTATTGTGTGTATAACTGTTTCCTTAATAGTCTCCTAATTTGTTGGGACTATTCCCTGTATATATTCCGGTAATTACAATGAAATAGTCTCAATCCCCCCCCCCACCCACCAACTTAGTCACCAATTTGACCTGGTAATTTCTTAAGAATGCCCAACAGCAAATTAGTGAACTATTTGAATTCAACTGGGTGAACCTGACCCACTGTGTACGTTCAGCTTGCAAGGAAACCAAAACTAAAGCTATTGAGAGCATGATAGAATAATTGGTATAAGAACATATAGAAACCAATGCTTCAGTCAGCACAGATTTTATTAACTCAAAAAAAGAAGAAGATTGGTATATTTTTCATCTTATTCTAGCCTCTATGTATAGGTGAAAATTAACTCTTAATCAAAATAATCAACTGATTGCTTAAATCAAGCATAGCATGATTTTAGGCATGATTATTCCTTGATTGAATAATTAAAAATCTTTAACTGCCAGATTATTCTTGCCTTAATTACCGGAATTTACCAACATTCTCCCCCTTAATTCCGGTCTTCACTTATGATAAATCTTCAACTCTCAAAACTTCTCTCATATCAATAAATTTGACTCTAGGCAAAGCCTTGGTCAATATATCAGCTCTCTACAAGTTGCATGCTACATGCTCGATGGTCACTAAGCCATTTTCAACACATTCATGAATAAAGTGATATTGTGTATTAATGTGTTTACTACGCCCGTGAAAAACAGGATTTTTAATCAATAAAATGGCAGATTGGTTATCCACACATAACTTTATAGCTTTCACACCTTTTCCTATTATTTCTTCGAGTAATCCTTTCAACCAAACTGCTCGACATGCTGTAGCAGTTGCTGTCATGAATTCAGCCTCATAGGATGACAAAGCAATAGTGTTTTGTTAATGGCTGCACCAAGATATCAGACCTCCCCCATAATAAAACACCATCCCTATTGTGCCCTTGCCATCTACCCGATCATTTGAGTGAGAGCTATCACTAAAACCTACCAGCTTTACATTTTCACTTCTTACATATCGTATGTCAAAATTCAATGTGCCCTTCAGGTATCTAAGTACCTGCTTAAGAGCTTGTAAATGGGACACTTTAGGCGCATCCATGAATCTACTAGCCACCTCTATCGCATAACTTATGTCTGGTCTAGTGTGGGTGATGTACGTCAATCATCTAATAAGTCTCCTTTATTCAGTTGCGTCAGCAGGTGCTGCTTCATCGTCTTTTGTAAGACATAAACCTGGGTCCATGGAAAACTTAGTCTAATTAGCTTCCCACATGTTGGCTTGCTTCAGAATTTTAATTGCATATCCTGTTTGCTTCAATGAGATCTCTTTGTTGTCTTGAGTTACTTCTTTTCCCAAGTAGTAGTTCAGCAAGCCAAGATCACTCATTTCGAACTGTCCCTTCATTTTTCTTTCAAAACAGGTTATTTCATCAGCATTCGAATCTGTTATTATAAGATAATATACATACACGCCAACTATCAAGATTTCTTTTCCTTTTACCCCCTTGTAAACCGCATGCTCTCTTGGACATTTGCTAAAACCCAGTTGTTGTAGTGTGTTGTCTAACTTTGAATTCTAGGGTCTTGGAGCCAGTTTTTGGCCATACGAAGCTTTTCTCAGCTTGTAAACGTGGTCCTCCTTTCCAGGTTTCTCATAGCCTTCAGGTTTGGCATGCAAAAACTTCTTCCTTTAAGTCACCATTTAGGAAGGCAGTTTTGATGTCAAGATGATGAACTTCCCATGCGTTTTGGGCTGCTAAAGCAAGAATCAAACAAACTGTTTTCATCCTAGTGACCGGAGCGAAAACTTCTTAGTAATCAATGCCATGTTTTTTAACTTACCCTTTTGCTAGTCTTGCTTTATAGTGAGTGACTTCTCCTTTAGCATCTTTCTTGATCTTGTAGATCCATTTCAAACAAATTGGTTTCACTCCTTTGGAAGCTTCTACTAGACTCCACATGTTGTTTCGCTCGATTGAGTTTAGTTCTTCTTGCATGGCTATTTGCCGCTCCTTTCTTCCTTTTGCTTCATAAAAAGTGGCTGGTTCTTCATCATGCAGCAGTAACACTCGTTCAAACTCAACTTGCTATGTCGGGAGTGTTCTTGAATAAATATCTTGCAAGTGTTGAACACCTTGAGGAGGAGTGTGATCGTAATAAGAGCTAAAAAAGCTTGAAGGGCTGATTGGATCTTCACCAAAATATGACATGTTTGAGGTCATTGGAGTGTTGAACAATGAACTATTTGGTTCAATTCTTGGGCTGTTTTGAGACCCAAGTGGGTTGTTATAAGAAACAACTGGACTTGGCCTAGTTTGTATTGGGTTGAATTGACCAGATTGGTCCTCGCTTTGATTGGGCAAGGTTCCAACTCATCTGGTACTCCTACTTCCTTGTGATCCCCTATGATTTTGAATTGTAAATTCGAAACTATTCAAACTATTTTCCTGTTCGGTTTCTTTAGACCAGTCCCACGGCCTTCTTTCTTTGAAGCGAACATCCCGGCTAACACATATTTTCTTGCTTTTTGGGTTGTAAAGCCGATAGGCTTTACTTCCCGATTCACTTCCAAAACACAACATTGGCTTGCTTCTATCATCAACCTTTGTAAGCTTTGTAGATGGCACCTTAACATGAGATATGCAACCAAACACTCTTAAATGTTCAAGATTTTGTTTTTGGTTCTTCTAGGCTTCATAGGGAGTGCTATCTTTCAAAACTTTTATTGGAGAACGATTCAAGAGATACACGGCATGCGCAGACAACTTCACCCCACGTAACTTATGGTAGATTCATGGCCTGTAACATGAATCTAGTAGTGCCAAGAATGGACTGATTTATTCTCTATGCCACCCCATTTTGCTGTGGGATATATGGAGCTGTCAAGTATCTTTCAATTCCCTCTTCGTTGCAAAGTTGATTAAAAGTTTTGGAGACAAATTCCCCGCTGCGGTCCGTTCTTAAAGTTTTGATCTTGTTCCCATTTTGCTTCTCCACTAATGTTTTGAAAGAGGCAAAAGTATCACATGCTTGATTTTTGGCCTTAAGCATATACACCCACATATAACGACTATAATCAACAACGAGTAATAGAAAGTATCTAATCCTGGATGGTGTGTGTGGTGTAATCGTGCCACACAAATCAGCATGGATGAGTTCAAGTGGAGAAGTGGCCAGAAAAAATGACTTAGCAGGAAATGGTAGCCTATGTTTCTTTCCTGCCAAACAAGCTTGACAAACTTGTGATTTGTGACTGATCATTGGCATCCCACGTACCCATCTTTTCACCTGTCAATCTTTGTAAAGCACCAAAGTTGAGATGGCCGAGACGTGCATGCCATAACCATGTTGTTGTATCCATCTTAGCAAGTAAACATATGGGTGGAACAATGTTTAAATGGATTTTGTATAACCTGTTTGATGATCGTTGAACTTCCATCAGCAGGGTTCGATTTTTTTTCATATAACCACAAATTGCCATCTTCCATAAGAACTTTACAGCCCACTTCAGTAAATTGACCAAGACTCAAGATGTTATTACAAAGATTAGGAATATAATAAACGTTATTCGTTAACCTTTGATCTCCTGTTTTGTATTGTAACAGGATTGAACCTTTTCCTTTGATCTCGACTCCGGATCCATCTCCAAATCGAACATGGCCAACCGTGTTTTCATTTAGTTCACTGACGAATTCCCTCTGCCCAGTCATATGATTTGAAGCCCCGGTCATATCATTAAAATTATCCTTGGCATAAAGACTTGGAAAAACTTTTTCTTCATTTAGCATTACAACCCCCTGGGAACACGAGGCCATAACTAAGGTTGGTTCATCTTCCTGAGTTAAATTCGCTTCAACATTCGTCCATCTTTGACTTCTGCATTCTACTACAATATGGCCATATTTGTTACAGTTGTAACATTTTAAACCACATTTACCATGGTTACGACTATCGTCCTGGTTCGAGTGGTAATTGTCACCGTTTGAGCATCCTCGTCCACGGCCAAAACTTCTACCTCCTCGTCCTTGACCACGAGTCGTTGGCCCACGACCTCGAACGGTATATCATTCTCCATCACTTGACTGTTTACCTCGATTATCTGATCGAGTAAACATCAGTTTGTGTTGTCTGTCAATTGAGCCTTCAACACTTATCCAGTTGTGCCACTTGTTGTATTCCTTCTTACCGATTTATTCCTCTGGTTAGCGGTTTCTGATTTATTGGCATTTTTCCACGATCACATAATATTCAATTCTCGACTCGTCAAATCACCCTCTCTTGGGCACTGATTTCTCTGGTATCACTGGTCCTGCTTTCCTCTTTAAAGCAGGACACGTTAGTGGTCAGTTTCCCACAATCTCCACTACGTTGGAATCAGCTTCCATGTTGGGATCGTAATAGTATGTTCACTAAGACGAAGCCTTCCTCTGACTCACTTCTTTCGGGCAATCCACTCATCTTGTACCTGACACAAGTCTTTCCATAAATCTACTTGTTTCTGGGCTAAGAGAAGTACTTTTGTTTGTTGCCGTTGAATTATCTAAATAAGTACTTGTTTGCGAGAAAGTTTATGACATAACTTCTTGTTGTTGTATCCGGTTCGCTTATCGCTCTAACTACTACGAGTGACTAGCTAACATTCGTACGTAGGCTTCAGATGTCTCATTATGGGAATGTGGATTGGCCCACGATCTTTCTGTTCGAAGCTACCCATTGGCCGGTGAGAAGGCAGGTCACCCCTTAGAGCTAGCTTGCATTTAAAATGAGTGGCCCTCCAAAGGAGTCAACAACCTTTTTTAGAATAGGGAAATTACCTAAAAGAAGTATCGATCTAATATCTAGCTCTTTGATATTGTTGAATAAAATCATGTTGTTATTACATACGTCTTTCTTTACTGTGATTCCTTCATCAATTGTTGTCCCAAGCCCTTTAAATTTTGCCACAATATTTGATACCTTTCTAGCTAATTCATCAAGTGCTTCACCATCTCGCATCTACAACTTCTCTAGTTCGGTTCTTAGTGTTTGAATCCGAGCCTTCTGCACTCGATCAGCCCCGAGAAATCGAGCCCATACATTGATTTCCAAACTTCCTTTGAATTGGTATACTTTGCTACTTGCAAGAGAACATCCTCTGGCAGTGACTGAAAGATGAAGGCTCTTGCAGTCAGGTTCTTTCTTGATTCAACAGGTTCTGTACTTTCTGGGTCAACTGCATCCCATAACCCATTTGCCTGCAAAATTAATTCAACCATGATCGCCCAGGTCGTGTAATTAGTGGCTGGTGAATTTTGGGCACTGAAGTGAAAGATGTGTGTGTGTTCTTTGGCTTGTACAGAAACGTTCAGGGTTCTTTCATCAGCCATTTTTCTTGATCACTACAATCAATCCACACAGGTTTGATCCAATAAAACGTGAGCCCTTTGTTTCTTCTTCAAGATGGCTCTGATACCAATTGATGAGATAATTTGTATAAGAACAGATAGAAAACAAGGCTGCAGTCAGCACAAATTTTATTAACTCAAAACAAAAAGAAATTTTTCATCTATTCTAGCCTCTTTATAGGGGAAAATTAACTATTAATCAAAATAAACAACTGATTGCTTAAATCAATCATAGCATGATTTTAGGCATGCTTATTACTTGATGGAATAATTAGAAATCTTTGACTGACAGAATTATTCTTGCCTTAATTACCAGAATTTACCAACAGAGCATAGCAACTAGGACACATACCTCCATAGAAGAATTACTTTTGGATCCAGATCTCTCTCAATATTTCTAATTTCAAAATCAAAATCTGACAAGCCTTGTAGTGAACCAGCATACAGCTGGATATATCGCCTTCGAAGACTGCTAAAGTGTTGAATTTGGGCCCAAGATAACCTATAGCTGAATTAACAAGCATAAACAATTTATCAGCATGAGAAAGCCAACAAACAAACGTATAAGAAGCAGATACTAACAGAGTTATCACAACTTGTACCAAAACACGTAATGAAAAATGAAGAGAAATAAAATATCGGCAGGGTAACTATGTAAGCTGCTATCATCGGTTTCTCCTATGTTCCAAAACTGGAAATGTATTTAGACTATAATGGTCAACCAAGTCAACTTTTGTATCCAAAATGGATTACCAGAAAACAAGACTTACATGGAAATGTATTTAGACTTACATGAAGAATATCTGTCATCTGTTAAAGCAAATGTCGAATACAGATCTCAAAACATCATCTGACCATGGATCACAGGATGTATATATAATTTTGGAACAAAGGAATTATAGAGTAAAAGGTCAAAATTCATTTACCAATTCTTGAAACAAGTATGTATTACCACATTTTCTTCTGCTGCAATGCAGCTTGAACAGCATAATTCCACCACAGTTTAGGACTCTCGGTAACAGACATCACAGGCCTTAAATGTGACACTTCGATATATGACTTATATCTTGATATTACTTCAAGGAGCCGAATCCAGTCATGATACTGAGCCTGTAAAAGAATTTTCATGTTCAATCAATCAGAATACTGTTAGTCAAATGTTGACAGGGTACCTTCATTCGATAGTGGAAAGGACGGGTTAAAGAATTTCATAGTGGGTGGTTTTATCCCATGCGACATGGGTTTTCGGTTATGTTATTCCATGCATTTTTGTTTTCATTTACGTAATAGCAGTAGGTGGTTTTAAGTATGTTTTAGAAGTCTTTTGTAATCAGTTTTTGTACCAGTAAGTTTTGAAACTTTTGAAGTAATAAAACATAAGAAAACATCCCAACAGTGAGTGTTTTTTACGTGTGTTTCGCTCCAATTTCCAACATCTGGTATCAAAGCCTGGTTAGTTTATGCCAAAATATCCCCGTTTCAAGCCAATGCCGACCTTAGCCACTACATCAAATGCATCGAAAGAAGCCGGAGTTGTGTCGCTGTAATATTGGTTAATCTTGACGGGTCAACGGGTCTTATTTTACAGGTCAAGTCAAGTCATTAGGAGTGTTTTATTTTATTATATAGTTTGAGTAAATGTTAGTGGGTCAAAAGAAACATGGGTTAAATGGAGCATTGTTAGGAGATTGTGGGTGTTAACTCACCCACGTTGCATGGTTATTTGGTGTTGGAGTCTTTATTTAATGTTTGCAAGTGATGAATTAATGAAGTGTTCTTGTCCAACAAATTCCCAGAAGTTGTTCTTATCTTTCTGTTCGTAGTATATATTTGGGTTATATATTTGGGTTGAACCAACAATTGGTATCAGAGCCCTAGGCTCATACCTTTAGGGTTCGCGAGAAGCAAGTGCAACGGTGTTTCCATGTAAGTAGACCGTAACAAGGTAAGCAAGCAGCAAGGGAATCGATTGGTGAAAACCGATCGATTAGTAGCAAGTTAAAGCAAGACGCAGCAACGTAAAGCAAGAGGCGCCAAGAGAGAGCAAGAAATCGAAAGAGTGGATAGCAAGATAGCAAGTATTTAGCAAGAAATGGCAGAAAACGCAGGAGTAGTAACGGTTCGAGAGCAAGGAAACGTATCTCTTCAATGTCCCAAGTTGACCGAAACAAATTACACGTCATGGTCGATCCTAATCGAGACAATACTTAAGGCATATGGTCTTTGGGAGGCGATAGATCCGGTCACCGGAGCAACTGTGGAGGAAAAGAAAAATCATACTACCAAAGCTATTATTTTTTCAACATTACCGGAAGATATTCTTTTGCAGGTTGCTAAACATAAGGATGCTAAAGACGTATGGGAGTCGATTCGGGTCCGATACTTAGGAGCGGATCGAGTCCAAAAGGCAGGGTTGCAAACTCTTAGGAGCGAGTTGGAAATGCTAAAGATGAAGGAGAACGAGACGATTAATGATTTTTCAGGAAAAATAGGTGGTATTGTAGCAAAGTTTAATAGTCTCGGTTCAAATCTTGAAGAGGAGGTCGTTGTGAGAAAGCTTCTAAATTCAGCCCTAAAGAAATATTTACCACTCGTTGCTTCCATCGAGCAATACTTGGAGATTGAAAAAATGCCTTTTGAAGAAGCGGTGGGAAGACTCAAAGCATATGAAGAAAGGTTAAAGAGTCATGATGAAAAAGAAGAAGATCGAGGGCAACTTTTGTTGACCAATTGTGAGCATGATGACAAGCAATATGGACGCGGAAGAGGTCGCGGAAGAGGATCCGGTAGAGGGGATAGAGGACGTGGAAGGGGTTTGGGTCGAGGAGATAGAAGTGGGTTTTGATGTTATGAGTGTGGAGCATTTGGACACTTTGCATATGAGTGTACAAAATGGAAGGAGAAAGAGAAAGAAGCCAACTTGATTAAATTGGAGGAACCGGCTCTACTTTGATGAATGCATGGGTCAAGGTCAAGATTAAGGGGGTGAATATTGGTAATCTTGACGGGTCAACGGGTCTTATTTTACGGGTCAAGTCAAGTCATTAGGAGTGTTTTATTTTATTATATGTTTTAATTATGCAGTAAGTTTAGCTTGAGTAAATGTTAGTGGGTCAAAAGAAACATGGGTTAAATAGAGCATTGTTAGGAGATTGTGGGTGTTAACTCACCCACGTTGCATGGTTATCTTAACCGATGATATTTAAAGGATTATTTAATAGTATTAATTGGTGGTATTAATCTATTGTAATATGGACCGATTAGGATTCCTCATTTATTGGTAGGCTTATCTTGTATTCTTCTATTGTATTGATCCCTATTTAAAGGGTTGTTATGTTTCAATAAACGATCATCAGAAAATTCAATACCATTGAAACTTTCATGGTATCAGAGCTTCGGTTCTGATAACCCTACCCTCTCTTTTCTTTAATCTGATCTATCCCCTTCTTCCCTTTGGTTCAGTCTCCATGGCAAAACCAGATGGTGATTCTGGCTCTTCATCAAACCCTCCTGTACCTTTTCACCCAGCCTATTCAGTGACAAATAATCAATCAAAAATACGTACCCTCGACGGAACCAAGGTAACCTACACATCATGGGTTAAGCTATTCAAATTTCACGCTGTTGCATACAAGGTTCTGGACCATCTTGATGATACACCACCACCGGAATCTACCGATCCCAAGTTCGTTGCTTGGAAAGAATTGGACGCACTCATCTCGCAGTGGATTTACAGCACTATTTCAGACGATCTTCTCACAAGGGTTCTTGATACTGATTCAACGGCCAGAGACACATGGAAGAAACAGGAAAAGATTTTCTGCAGTAACAAACAGGCAAAGGCTGCTGCACTTGATGCAAAATTCGTTAATCTCAATCTTACCGCCTGTTCTTCAATTGATGATTACTGTCAGCAGTTGAAGGAAATTGCCAACCAGCTTGCTGATGTTGATCAACCCATCACAGACTCCCGACTCGTGTTGCAATTGGTTCGTGGCTTGTCTCCGGAGTTCGACACCACTGCCCAACTCATTCATTCTCAAAACGCCGATTGGGATACGGCAATCTCGATGCTACGTGATGAGGTCCTTCGGCAGGAAGCTCAACAGCCTAAAGCATCATCAGTTATGGTGGCAAATAGCCCTTCTCCTACACGTTCTGCACCGCCAACCCAACCCACTCACAACCCTAACCCGTCCGCCGATCCAAGTCCCCATCCATACTCGAACCAGCAGCCTTCTTACCGTGGTAGGGGCAGAGGACGAAGCCGTGGTCGAGGGGGTCGGGGCAGAGGCAACAGGTTTCAATCCGGTAATTGGGCCTTCCAAACTCCATTAGGTCAACCAAACTATCCACAGTGGGCTTGGTGGAATACTCCACCCTGCCCATATCCAACTCAGACTTCATGGAGGCCAAATACCAGCCACCATTCAGCCCAACAAACATCAGCCAATTTCGTTGGTTATTCGGCATCCCAAGGCCCATTTACTGCTAGCTTCGACGCGCTCAACCCATCTGATTTGAGTGCAGCCTTTAATACTATGCAATTGCAGTCACAGATCCGAATCTCATCATGGACACAGGAGCCGAACGCCACGTTACTGATAATCGAGGTATGATCCAACATCTTGACTCGTCTACTATACACACTAAACTCATGGTCGGTAATGGCAATTTTTTACCAATTAAGGGCTCGGGCACCGTTTTTCTCCCAATTCACAATCGCACCTACATTTTACCAAACATCCTTTATAGCCCTAACATTATTAAAAATCTTGTTTCTGTCCATCGTTTTACTCAGGATAATAATGTTTCAATTGAATTTGACCCGTTTGGTTTTTCTTTGAAGGATCTCAAAACGGGCCGCCTTCTTTCCCGTCACAATAGCACGGGCAACCTCTATCCTGTTACGCCACCAACACTTCCTCCACAAGCTTGCCTTATCTCCGCTATTTCCTTACCATGGCATGATCGACTTGGACACCCCGGCGTTCAAGTTCTCGATGTTCTTACCAAAAATTTTAACTTTCCTTGTAATAAACGTTCTACTTTCTGCAATTCTTGTCATTTGTCGAATAATAAACGATTGCCTTTTTATGAATCGCATTCGTTTACTTTTTCTCCTTTTGATATCATTCATTGTGACTTGTGGACATCCCCTGTAATTAGCAATTCCGGGTACAAGTATTACATGGTGTTGATTGATAATTTCTCTCACTTTGTATGGGTTTATCCACTTCAATATAAGTCGGAGACCTTTCCTATATTCGTTAAATTTCATCAGGTAATTGTCACTCAATTCAACCACAAGATCAAAACTTTTCAATGCGATTTAGGGGGAGATTTGACAACCATGCTTTCAAAAATTTTTCCCACCAAAATGGCCTTCTATTTCATTTTTCCTGTCCACAAACATCCTCTCAAAATGGTCGTGCAGAACGGATGATCCGTCGTCTCAATGACATCATCCGCTCTCTCCTCATTCTTGCCCATCTTCCCCCTTCCTTTTGGGTGGAAGCATTACAGACGGCCACTTACCTACACAACATTCTTCCCACAAAACGCCTAAATTACTTCACCCCACCTTTGCTCTCTACCTTCAGCATCCGACTTACGACCACTTACGTGTCTTCGGATGTGCATGCTATCCAAACACTTCTGCCACCCAACCGCACAAACTTCATCCACGGTCAGTTCGTTGCATTTTCCTCGGATACCCTCCGGATTTTCGTGGATATCGGTGCTTTGATCCCACTACTGGGAAAGTCTCCATTTCTCGTCATGTAACCTTTGATGAGACCACATTCCCTTATACTATCCCCACATCGCTCACATCCTATCGTTTTTTGGATGAAACTCCACCCCCCGGCTTTATTTTTTCCCCGCCACCTCATGTACCTTCCCCTACTCCCCCAATTCCCAAACCACCGATCCACGCTTCATCTCCTTTTCCTATTGTTTATACCCGTCACCCCCGTCCTACCGTCCCCACCACCCCTGCAGTACCCACAGCTGTACCTACTCAGTCCACACACCAGCCTCCTCCTACCATAGCCACATCCTCTAACACTCATCCCATGACCACTCGGTCAAAGGCCAAACAAATCCATGCCACCACTGCCATTTCCCCGGTCCCCACTACCTATGCTAAAGCCTTTGCCGACCCTAATTGGTTGAAAGCCATGCAGACCGAGTTCAATGCTTTACAGGTAAACGACACATGGGATCTTGTACCTAGACCACCTGACAGGCCAGTTATTCGATGTATGTGGCTCTTCCGTCACAAATTTAACTCAGATGGCTCACTCGAAAGATACAAAGCACGACTGGTTGCTAATGGTAAGTCGCAAACTGTTGGAATTGATTGTGAGGACACGTTTAGCCCAGTGATTAAACCAGCTACTATTAGGACTGTTCTGTCCATTGCTGTTTCCCGTTCTTGGCCAATCCATCAATTGGATGTCAAGAATGCTTTTTTACATGGTGCCCTTACCGAAACTGTTTTTATGCACCAACCACCCGGGTTTGTGGATCAACGGCATCCTAATTTTGTGTGTAAGCTGAAGAAGTCTCTTTACGGTCTCAAACAAGCACCACGTGCATGGTACACTCGATTCGCTACTTACATTTTATCTCAGGGGTTTCGGAACAGTATGTGTGACACATCTCTATTCATCTACACACGGGGCTCTCACATGGCGTATTTACTGCTTTATGTTGATGACATTGTCCTCACTGCCTCATCTGATTCAATGCTTCAGGATCTCATTCGTATGCTCTCCCGAGAGTTTGCTATGACAGATTTGGGTAACCTTCATCATTTTTTGGGGATTCGGGTCACTCGCACGTCCTCCGGGTTATTTTTGGATCAATCGCAGTATGCCAAAGAAATCCTCTCTCGTGCTTCTATGGCTTCCTGTAAACCATGTAGCACTCCCGTGGACATCTCCTCCAAGCTTAGTGCAACGGAAGGCCCGCTTTTTCATGATCCTACCCTCTATCGGAGTTTGGCAGGGGCACTTCAGTATCTTACTTTCACACGTCCTGACATCAGTTATGCGGTTCAACAGGTGTGCTTGTTCATGCATGAACCTCACGACCCGCATTATGTTTTTTTAAAGCGAATACTTCGGTATCTACAGGGTACTCTTGCTTATGGGATTCGTCTTATTCACTCAAACACCCACTCCTTGGTTGCCTATTCTGATGCTGACTGGGGCGGATGCCCGGATTCTCGACGGTCCACTAGTGGCTACTGTGTATTCCTGGGTGATAATTTGATTTCTTGGTCCTCTAAACGTCAGCCTATTGTTTCTCGATCCAGTGCTGAGGCAGAATATCGTGGTGTTGCAAATGTCGTAGCCGAAGCTACTTGGGTGCGTAATTTATTGCTTGAATTACGGCTTCCCCTTGTCAAAGCATCCGTAATCTATTGTGACAATGTTTCTGCTGTCTACTTATCCGATAACCCGGTTCAACATCAGCGAACTAAACATATTGAGATTGATATTCACTTTGTTCGAGAAAAGGTTCGCACTGGTCATATTCGGGTTCTTCATGTTCCTTCGGCTCTTCAGTATGCAGATATCTTCACCAAGGGACCGTCCAAACCGTTGTTTCAGTCTTTTCGTTCCAACTTGAGCGTTTGTCCTATTCCCGCTCCAACTGCGGGGGAGTCTTAACCGATGATATTTAAAGGATTATTTAATAGTATTAATTGGTGGTATTAATCTATTGTAATATGGACCGATTAGGATTCCGCATTTATTGGTAGGGTTATCTTGTATTCTTCTATTGTATGGATCCCTATTTAAAGGGTTGTTATGTTTCAATAAACGATCATCAGAAAATTCAATACCATTGAAACTTTCAATTTAGTGTTGGAGTCTTTATTTAATGTTTGCAAGTGATGAATTAATGAAGTGTTCTTGTTCAACAAATTCCCAGAAGTTGTTCTTATCTTTCTGTTCGTAGTACTCAGTCAAAACAAAAAGGTTCTTGAAGAGAGTATTGTGTGTATATATTTGGGTTGAACCAACATGTAATGGCCCATGTTGACCTCTACAAACTATACCACATGGGCAATCAAAATGGAAGCTATTTTGGATGGACAAGGTCTTTGGAGTCCGTTGAACCACTGGTTGGGGTGACCGGAGATGAATAAAAAGCAACTAGCGCGATCCTTTCTGTTTCAGGTGATTCTGGAAGATGTTTTGTTGCACGTTGCAAAGAAAAAAACTACAAAGGAGATCTGAGATTCATTGAAACTAAGGTACTTAGGAGCCAATCTGTAGGATTAATCTTGATGGGTATGGGTCATGGGTCATGGATATGGGTTATTAAGAGTATTATTTTAGTCGCAAGTTTTATAATTGAATGAGTCATGGTTTAATTGGATTTTGTTTAGTCAAAGTAGTGGGGTTAATGGTTTCCAATATCTTTAGGACCAAGATTTATTTTTCTTATTTAATGTAATGTTGATCATGAATGAATAATAAGAGAGTTCAAGCAGTAAATTGTGTGTTTCGTGTGCGTGTCGATGGGGGCCTGAACCAACATTTCGTATCAAGGCTTGGTGTCTGCCGGTTTGAGAGTCGTCTTTCAAGAGAAAAGCAGCCTTAGGCTATAGGGCAGATACAGGAAAAAAATAGGGGTTCTAAGTGAGCCTAAGCGTAGCTGATCAAGGAGGCGTTCTGTGTGAGCCGTGCAAGGAGGCTTTCTGTGTGAGCCGTGTTCTGCGTGACTAGGGGAAGAGACAAGGAACAAGACGTGATAGGGTCTGTGTGATCCTTATCAAAATCAATCTATGTAATAGAGAGAAAATTTCGGTAGTGAAAAGGAGACGAATCGAAGGCAGAAAAGGGTTCTAGGTTAACCAAGAAATGTGATCAGATCTGCATGATATAGTCGTGAACAAGAATCTGTGTGATTCTGCGAACAAGGAGAATAGACAACCTGAGTGGTGAGCAGTGTTCGGAGGTTTGTGTGTACCCGAAAAAGAACATGCGTGGAGATAAATAGCGTGTGTGGGACTAATCGAAAGCCTAGTGGTGGTGTGTGAGATTAGAAAAGAATAAGATATATGTGATCAAGCCGTTCTCATGAGTGATTGAGATCAATGTCGACCGGGGTAAGTCGAAGGAGGAACCGTGTACGTGAGGAAGACTCGTAATTGTGTGTTGCAGATGTGCGAAATAAGATTGAACTAATTTGTGTGATTGAGAAGAAAGAAAAGGTGGATCTGTGTGATCAGGAAAAGAAGAATTTGCGTGATTCATTGGGTTCGATCGAAAAGAGGTTTTGGCAGTTCGTGTGTGAACAAAAAGCTGTGCGCGATCGAGATTAAAGTTAACTACACATTGTCTTCTGAGTTACGATAGAGAAGGAAAAAAACAAACGAACTAAAGGTGGTGATTAGCTTGGTTGGCAGCGGATTGCAAAGAAGAAAAAAAGAGGTGGTGTTTTTTTTTTCTGTTGGGCCCGCAAATTAAAGATAGCAAGGATCGAATTGTTCTAGATAAAACTATATGTGTGGTTTGAAGCATCTCAAACAAACAGATCTATATGGTTTAATTTGGTGGTGTTTAAAGTTGTGTGAGGTGAGTAACGAGCAACGAACTTGTGTAGTTCAATCAAGAAGCGAGAAGTATGAACCGATATCATGATTAAGGGGGTGAATGTTGGATTAATCTTGATGGGTACGGTCGTTGGGTCATGGATACAGGTTATTAAGAGTATTGTTTTAGTCACATGTTTTATTATTGAACGAGTCATGGGTTAATTGGATTTTGTTTAGTCAAAGTAGTGGGGTTAGTGGTTTTCTATATCTTTATGAGCAAGATTTATTTTTCTTATTTAATGTAACGTTGATCATGATTGAATAATAAGAGAGTTAAAGCAGTAAATTGTGTTTCGTGTGTGCGTCGATTAGGGCATGAATCAAAAGATCGAGTCCAAAAAGGCTTGGTTACACACCCTAAAGAGAGAGTTTGAAGCATTGCATATGAAGGGCAGTGAATCTATAGACGAGTATGTCGGGAAGTTGTCCAGTATGATCTCCAAACACAGTAGCTTGGGAGCAACACTAGAGGATAGCGTACCGGTTCAAATCAACGCAAGTAAGCATTGGTGGTGAGAACACTTTGTTACTCGCTAGGCTGATGGTCGGGTGGATGGACGAAACAAGAATAAGTTCACCGGTGGTCGTGGGTGTGGCTCATCTAGCAAAAGAGGAGGTCGGATTAGGTCAAGAAGAAGAGGCTCAAACCGGGGTTGGGGTGGACGCTAGGGCGGTGGTTCACACCAGGAGTAACAAAACACACACTAGAAGCCTAAGGATAAGAAACACATAAAGTGTTTTAAATGTGATGAGTTGGGCACTATACCTCGGAATGTGAGGCAGGGAAGAAACAGGGTGATGAAGCTAATCGTACCCAAGAGGAGGAGACATTATTGTTAACAGTTTGTGAAGAAGAGATACCAAGAATGGTTTTGTTAAATGCAGAGAAAGTGTTTCCATGTAAAGGAGAGGATATAAGAGAAAGAAGGCTGGATACTTGGTATTTGGATAACGGAGCGAGTAACCACATGACTAGCCATAGATGTTTGTGAATTAGATAAATAGGTGACCAGTCAGGTTCGTTTTGGTGGCGGTTCAAATGTTCAAATTAAAGGGAAAGGTACAATTATATTTGAATGCCAAAATGGTGATAACATTTGTATTTCAAATGTGTATTTCATTCCTGCACTATATAACAATATTACGAGTTTGGGGAAGGTGGCTATGAAGTGGGAATGAAACATGAACACTTTAGGATGTATGATGAAAGGGGGAGATTAATCATGAATGTACAATGGTCAGTGAATAGGTTGTACAAAATTGTTCTTAGACCCAGGAAACCAACTTGTCTAGGCACCAAAATGGATGATAAGAGTTGGGTTTGCCATGCACGGATGGGTCATGCAAACTTTGAAGTGCTAGAGACAGTGGTACAACATGGATTAGTGACCAGTATGCTTTGTATAAACCACCTGACCAGAATATGTGAGGGATGCCTAGCAGCCAAGCAGACCTGAAAACTGTTTCCAAGTAAAACAGAATGGTGAGCAACTGAACCACTTGAACTTGCTCATGTAGACCTTTGTGGTCCAATCACACCGCAAACATTGGGAGGTAACAATTACTTTATGTTAATTGTCGATGATTATTCTCGTTACATGTTGGCCTGCCTAATAAAAACAAAAAAGAGGCTCTTGCAACGTTCAAAAGGTTTAAGGTGTTGGTTCAGGCCCCTTTGACTTACACACACGAAACACCAAACTGTGTTATCGCTCTGTTGATTTGAAAGTAACGTTTACATAAAATATGGAAAAGGACAATAGCTTAAATAAATTCTATTGATAAAGAAAATAACTAAATAACCCACGTGCAAATGAATCCCATGCTCTCCACATATTCTCCATATTACTCGATCAAACTATTGACTAAATCACATTAATGAGTAGATAATTAACGGCCCGCTCAAATGACCCGTGAACCCTTTGACCCGTGACCCATTAACGAAACCGATTAACCCAACATTCACCCTCTTAATTGGTTTGTTTACGCAACTCATTCACAGCAGTCGAATGATCACCATCTTCTCCGTCTTGACTTTTCCCGGAAACACGATTTTCACCTCGGTCAGGTTCAACCCAAATCATGGTCACCACACTTGCAACATCTCATATGGCATCCCGTTGAAACCCCGTTCATTAACGTCTTGACTCTTCATGGATCAACGACCTCTTCCCTGGTCACATCCAAAGTCACCCGGCTTGAGCTCCAACGCCATAATGTTAACACCGTGTAATTTCAATCTCTCACTCTTGACAATCATACCTTTCTCCAATCATGCTTGTTCAAAGAGACTTCTTCGACCGATCAAGAAAGCAAAGCCACCGCCTTCTACCGCTTTCTTTCACCTGCCAAATGAACCGAATCCAAAGCCACCTTTTTTGACGGATCCATAACGCCCATTTTTCACGCACTTCCGTCGGTAAAACTCTTATCACAAAACAAGCCAATCAAAAACTACAAAACCTTTCAACTGTTGTCACCTGTTGTTTCCCGTTACGAAAACCTACAACCAACAACTAAACACCCCTGATTCTTCTTCCTTTTATCACTACTAACGGCTACAGAACACTCACGTTCATCACGGTCGCCCCCGTCATTTCAACCGGCACTTCTCCGCGAAAAACGACTGACCCGAACGCCTTACCCTCTCTGTTTACCGCTGCGAAAAATAGCCCCATAACAGCCCGGGTTACCTGCTGCGTTTGCCCCACAGTGACGGGCAACTCGCCTCTTTGAAACCGACTCTCAAACCGGCCTTCTCCGCCTCTCGAGCCCTAGGCTCTGATACCAAATGTTGGTTCAGGCCCCTTTGACTTACACACACGAAACACCAAACTTTGTTATCTTTCTATTGATTTGAAAGTAACGATTACATTAAATATGGAAAAGAACAACTTAAATAAATCCTATTGCTAAAGAAAATAACTAAATAACCCACATGCAGATGAATCCCATGCTCTCCACACATTCTCCATATTACTCGGTCAAACTATTGACTAAATCACATTAATGAGTAGACAATTGATGACCCACTCAAATGACCCGTGAACCCTTTGACCCGTGACCTGTTAACGAAACCGATTAACCAACATAGGGTACAGGTTGAAAAGGAAAGTGTGTACAAGGTCAAGATGCTACGAATTAAACACGGTGGGGAATTCAATTCACGTGTTTGTTCAATGATTTCTGCCAACAAGAAGGGATCAAACATTAGTTGACCGCACCTTATACTCCATGACAAAACGGTGTTGTGGGGCGACGTAATAGATCAACAGTTCTTGGAATGACAAGATCTTTTTTAAAGACAATGAAATTAAGTTGCTGAGACACTTCGGGGCAAGGCAGTTAGGCATTCAGTGTAACCTACTCAACAGAATCACTACAAGAGCCGTGAAAAACAAGACTCCTTACGAAGGTTGAAAGGGCAGCAAACCAACACATGATGGTATTCAGTTGTGTGTGTATGTAAAGAATATGCCAAGCAGGTTAAAAAGTTAACCGATAGAAGCACAACTATGGTATGTTTAGGGGCCAAAGAAGGGAGTAAAGCCGACCCTAGTAAAAAAAGATTGTGATTGCCTGTGATGTCGTGTTTGATGAAAAAAGATGGGCTTGGGTGAGCCTGAAACTGAGCAGCCCTACAAGAAGTCTCATTGGGTTGATATTCAAATCACCAGCACAAGCGACCCAAACCAAGTTCCAGAAACATGCCAAGATGATGGTGGGAGATCCCATGCAACGTGGATTACACCTATTTTTGGAAAGAATGGTTCAAAGAATTTCATAGTGGGTGGTTTTATCCCATGCAATGTGGTTTTTCCGTTTTGTTATTCCCTGTCAAAAGACGGCCTTGCGGGCCATGGATTGAGGTCCGGATTTCGGGGTACCTTTGTATGATGGTTAGAGGCGAAAACCCATCCTCCACCAAGGCAGCTTCCACATATCGTTCTACCGCCGCCTGAGCGTGGATAGTGGAGACCATCCGCCGGAGGCCGTCGTCCCCTCCCAAATTGAGGACCAAGTACCTCTGATAAAGGGTGTTCCGTCTCTCTTCATCAGAGAGCAGGGGTCGGGGCAATTGTGGTATTATTACAGGTGGCGGCTCGGGGGCGGGCAGAGTCCCCGCTTGAGGATGAGGCTGCTCCGGCTGGGAGATTGCGAGAGGATGGAAAATGCTTACGCTTACAGAGTTAATGACAGGAAGTGTTAACATAACCAAATTTTTAGATCGCAAGTTACTAGCAATGGGAATGATGTATCACAAACAATAGAGAGTTTTTAATTAAGCCAAAATTTAGACTGCAGAACAGTGCCAAATTAAAATTGTGCTTATGCAGCCATAGCAGTACTGTCCTGCATGTTTTAATCATAGGCATTAAAAAGAACAATCCAAAGCAGGGAAGTTACTTCACTCACAGGTCTTATCTAGGAGAGGCAAGAGTTGTGAAAAATTGAATGTTTCCATGAAAAGATTAAAAAAGCATGTGCAACTACTTTACAAGTTAAAAATTATCACCTCCGTGAGTGTCAAAGAAACGTCACCAAGGATGAGATGGGCCTCCTCAAAAGGCGTTTCAGGATTAGTTCTCTCAGAATTCCCTAAACGGTGATACTTAAGAACACCATTGATTGGTGAAACCAAGTAGCTGCGATCCTGAGCCCATTCAGAAATTTTATGGCCTTTTGCAGGTTCATTTATTCCATCTTCAAAAATCTAACATTTATGAAAACTGAAATTTCAGATATCTACCACATGGTAAATTAAAGGTACTTCCATTACTACCATCAAACATACGAACATATATGGTAATGGAGAAGTAAGAACGTGTTTCTTAAAAGGTAAAACATATGGAGCCCACTTAAGTCATAGAATAAGGATCATACCTCAACCCAATCCTTAGGACTAAGATCTTCCCATTTTTTATCCATGTTCCAAGGAGGTTGGTTGGAATCATGATACATAGCAAGCCTTTCAAGTTCCAATGACTACAAAGAAAATATTGAGATATCAGAAGATTAGCTTGGCTTATTGGGCAAGGCTGCATAAAACAGCAGAATCCACGTAACATGACCACGGCAAATAAGTTAATTAATGGGAATAACCGCATAATTTTACCCTTTCAAGGAAAAAAGTGTTAAAAGAAACGACATTACAATAATGGTCTCAGACATTAAAATAACATCAAAATTGCAAAGATCCAACAATACAATGACCACATGATATATACATAGTAGCAATCAGATTATAATCCCTATGCAATAAAAAAACATCGCCTATAATTATAACTTCCTATTAGAGCACTAAAACTATACAAAGAGATGCATGAACTAAAACTATCATTGGCGGTTTATTCATGTACTGTTCAAACCAGTAGCTCTGAGCACTAGTTCATTTTAACTAAGTAAATGCATTTCCACAGAAGAAATGTTGGGCGCCAAATTAGTGTGGAGGCTGCAACCTGCATGGGCAGCCGGCCCTAGGTCAGGTTCTATTCTTGGGAGGTGCCAAAGATGAATTTCCAGCCGGTCGTAGTTATCATGTCAACCCTAGCTTTTGCCTTTATAAATACTACTTTTTGTACCTTGTAATTCCTTGAGTGCCTGAATAATAATATAAACGCTAGTTGCAACAAGTGGACGTAGGTCACATCACCTGAACCATTATAAATCTCGTGTTCTGTTTTTCTTCTGTTTATCGTTTGTGTGTGTGCGTGTTTGATACCTCAACAAGAAATTCAAACTAATCAAATGAATATAATAGATACTACCAAATGCAAATGCATATCCAACTCACAATCAAGCCACAATTTCTATTGACGCTGGAACTGCTCCAGTCAGGAAGATGAGTTCCAATGAAGTAGAGGTAGGAAGCTTATATTGCAGTTAACAAATCAATCTCTTTCTTTCTTGAGTATAAGGAAAACAATTCAGAGGTATACAAAAGCCCAACAGAGGTTATGCTTACACATCACCTACTTGGCCATCATATAAAATTCATTAAAAAAAGTTTCCAACGAGCTGAATAGTAAAACAACAAAAGTGACAAACAGTACTTCAATATGGATAAGACTAGTAAAGAAGTTCAAAACATCAAGTGTCATCTTGTATGAAGGATTTCTAGAAAGTTAACATCACATCAAAAACCCAGTAAAGCCTAGCTAATCAAAAGCATAAACCAAATAACTAGAAAGCTCCAAATTACAATTACGTTCTAGTGAGATCAGCATTTAAAACGATGGCAGAAGAAGTTGACCTTTCGCAATTTATCAAGAGCACCACTGGTGTCAAATGTCTCATTCCCCTTCTCGTCCACTGTAAAAGCAGCAAGCTTTGCCAGAGTAACACCAACAGCAAAAGGATGTCCTGGATTGCTGAACATAGAAATATTTCTAATCAATAAAAAAGCAAAGCAGGTACAGCAACTAAGGATAGAAAAGCTTTCATTATATTAAGGATGAGATGTGACTCCTAACATAAGGATGTACACCAACCTAACAGAATCCTCATATCTGATATGGACATTTCCGATCGAGATCTTCAGATTTCCTATTATTGTACCAATCAAAGAACCCAACCATGAATTTCCAGCAGCTGACTGCAAACAATAATGGAAGCACTGCCAGCATTCAGAAACCTAGTGTAGGCTGAAGGTGTTTTCGGTATAAAGAAATGAAGACATATAAGAGAAAAGGGTATGAAAGATATTAGTCAAGCTATTACTGTAAAGATGTTAACTTTTGAGCACCATATAATATTATGCTACTGACAAGTGTAAAACAAACACATACGTTTCCAAGCTTTGATTTTGATATTGCATCAAGTGTTGCTGTCTCTGCTTCCTGCAAGATGGTAGAATAATTAGCAAGAAAATTTGTTAGAAATGATGATAGTTCACAACAAAAAAAGTTTATGAACTTAAGTTGCACAAAATGTAACTAGAGAAAACTTAGATATAAAGTATATCAAGGGCAAAAAGCAATATCAGAACCTCAATCTGTTGAAGTTTAGCTTCAAAAATCTTTTCACACTCCTCTGACTGCAAAATGAATAAATATAAACTTACGTGATCAAGCAAGATCAATTTTAAATGGAGAAACCTAGTAAAAATGACATATTTCTTATTACCGTAAGAGACCTTCCATCAGAAGCAGGATGAGCAAGAACGAACACACGGTCTATAAGAACTATCACAGGCTCTTTGCCAAGACCTTTCCAGGGAACCTGTTGGCATGTCAAAGCTCATTCTAGTAACGATGATATGCACTTAATTAGTAATAAACAAAGAAACCATTGCAGCAGAAGAAACATATTTTAAAGGTCTTTATGAACTGCATTAGACCAAGGATGCAAATGAGAATATGCATGTAGAATTCATGAAACAAGATGGTTCATGAAACAGCACCCTTTGTTTCTCCATATGGACAGTGGTGTGTGTTTTTATAGAAAACAGAATGCTAGTGGTGTAGGTGTTGATAATATATAATAAGAATGCAGATTTCTGAGCACAAGTAGTCATTCTTTCTCATATAAGGCATAACAATTGGGATTGCTACCATAGTTCTTTGATTAAAGCCACAGAAAACGGAATTGGTATAACGTAAAGCTCAAAGGAGGCACAAGGTACATTGAAAGATGATAGTGACAAGTTCAAGAAAACGATAATGAATATTCAATTAACAATATAAAAGAGAAGATCAGGCGCTCTAGTTTTGTTCCCTAGCCATTTTTTCAAGTCACATGTAAAATAAGTGATGGATCAAACCTTTGATATTTACAAATGAACCTTGAATTTGTTTTGTAGTTCATGAGCAGAAAAGAAACAAAAGAGGAAATAACAAAAGTCAAAACAAAACTTGCTGCTGGTTTTCATTAAAGAAATTAAGTCTGTATATAGACTTACGTACAAACATGCAACGTGGGAAAGTAAACTATTAAACAATTGCATACCACCTAATGAATGGGTCAAGGGTGACTAATTCTTTTACCCATGTGCCACTACTTCAAACGTAAACCATGACCATAAGAAACGGTCAAACTCAACCTACTTAACTTTCTAGTTTTATTCAACTTCTAAACAAAAACAAACTAATAAAAATATTGACCCGTACCCGTTACCTGACTTGACCCGTCAAGATTAACCCAACAATCACCCTTTTAATCTTGACATTTTGACCCGTTTCTTCAAAGTAAAGTGGGTTCTTCTTCTTGAATTAAATTAGGTACATTATCCTTCTCTTTTCATTTAGTGCACTCATATGCAAAATGCCCAAAATCTCCACATTCAAAGCATCGGAATCCGCTTTTATCGTCACGACCCGAGCCTCTTTCGCGTCCTCTTTCGCCTCTACCGAAGCCTCTTCCTCGACCTCTTCCTCTTCCATATTTTCTTTTTTCACCACTTGAACTAGAAAGCAATAATTGACCTTGTTCTCCCTCCTTCTCACCATGGCTTTTGATTCTTTCTTCATAAGCCTTAAGCCTCCCAACCGTTTCATTAAAAAGCATCGTATCCAACTCAAAACATTGTTCGATTGACGCCACAATCTGAAGGAACGACTTTGCCATTGCATCAACGATCCTTCTCACCATTTCTTCTTTCTCAACTTCATGCCCAAGACTCCTTAACTTTGAAACCAATCCGCTCAACTTAGTAGCACAATCATCAACGAGCTCTCCTTCCTTCATCCTCAAGCCTTCAAGCTTTCTTTTTAACGTTGCAATTCGAGCTGTCCTCACCCGATGTACACCCAAGTATCTTATTTTTAAGCCATCCCACACTTCCTTCAGGTCCGTGTGACTCAACATTTACAATACCATCTCTTCTGGTATTGCTTGAAACAAGAAGGCTAGAGCTTGTTTTGACTTCTTAGCGTCCGGTTCTTCCCCAAGAGTCCTTGATTCCACCGTCACCAAGAGACCATATGCATCAAAGATAGACTTAACCTTAATATTCCATACTGGATAGTTTGTTGCGGTCAATGTCGAAACTTGGTAAGACATTGAACCTGCTTCTTTTGCTTGTATCAACACCATTCTTCATTTTCTTTCTATGAATCGACACGGTCTCTTTCTTTCTTCTTTTTGTCGATTTCTTTCTCTACTCTTTCTTTCTTGCAATGCGACGCAGTTTTTTCTTTCTTCTTTCTTGCAACACCGCTTTCTTTCTTTCTTCTTTCTTTTGTGATTTCAATCAGCCTTTTTCTTTCTTCTTTCCTTTCTTGCGATCTCGTCACATGAAATCGTTGGTCTTTGCTTTTTCTCTTCATCGAACATGGTATGAGTCTTAGGCTCTGATACCAAATGACGGATCGAACCTTTGATATTTACAAATGAACCTTGAATTTGTTTTGTAGTTCATAAGCAGAAAATAAACAAAAGAGGAAATAACAAAAGTCAAAACAAAAACTTGCTGCTACTTTTCATTAAAGAAATTAAGTCTATATATAGACTTGTCTATATATAGACTTACATACAAACATGCAACGTGAGAAACTAAACTACTAAACAATTGCATACCACCTAATGAGTGGGTCAAGGGTGACTGATTCTTTTACCCATGTGCCACTACTTCAAAAGTAAACCGCCACAAGAATTAGTGAAACTCAACCTAAACTTTCTAGTTTTATTCAACTTCTAAATAAAAACAAACTAATAAAAACATTGACCCGTACCCGTTGCCTGACTTGACCCGTCAAGATTAACCCAACAATAAGTTTATCTTGACATAGTTTCCAAGCTTTACATGATCAAGGTTTCTCGTTCATTATCATTAAAAAACTAAAGGAACTTTCCATTGAAGATGTGATTTATGAGAATGATGAAAAAAAGAACATTGATGGAGAATCTCGAAATTAGTAGAAACTATAAACTATTAATTACCTAAAAAACTTTTTAGTGGATAATTGCAAGATATCATTTGAATTGTTGCTTGGAAATTATAGGTTCCTTTAAAAGAGAATGCATATTTTAACATTGCTGGATAGTTTTAGCTTTATTTGTTGTGTTAAGATTCATAACAACTTTTAGCTTATAAGTTTTTTATAGTCATCTTAATCAATTATTATAAAGAAGGAAGTGATTCCATATTATGGGGAGTATTAGACAAGTTGTAGATACTTATGTATATGTCTTATTCTAGAGGGTATTAGAGTGTATTTTTGTAGTCTATTTATATTTTGTAATCTCTTATTCACAAACACACAATATACAATACAATTCATTTACGTTGTTTATTTTGGTATCAAGAGCCAAAATCTCACAAACCCTAATTTTTTTTTTCTGCCGTCACTCATCCCTGCCATCTCTGCTGCCATGGCCCTTCTTGTCTCCTTCACCACAGCTGAAAAACAGTCTCACAACTCCCACAAGTTTGGTTTTACTCTCTCTACAACCAATTATGGCCACTGGAAAACACTCATCCAACCATTCCTTGTTACTAACAAACTGTTTTCCTATGTTGACGGCACCATTCCCTGCCCAGAACCCTTCATCACTATCCCGGCTAATGACACGGCCGCGCCGCCACTTCGCCAACCGAACCAAAATCATGCAACGTGGGTGTCTAATGATGCTCATGTTCGCATGTTAATCCTATCTACGATCTCTGAGGGTGCCTTCCAGCATGTTCAGGGTGATACCTCCCGAGAATTATGGCTTGCTCTTGAACGTGCCTTTGCCCCTCACACTATCTCCATTGAATACACCCTCAAGTCACAGCTTCTTCGTCTGAAGATGGAACCCGATGAGACCAGTGCTGCCTATCTTCTACGTGCACGTGAGTATGCTGATGCCCTCACCAATATTGGTGAACCGTTCAAAGAAAAAGATCTTGTTATGCTGGTTGTTACTGGCCTGCGTGAGGAATATGATGGCTTCAAATCACAGATTGTGGGTCGACAATTTCCCACTGCATTTTCAGATTTACATGCCCTTCTTTCTGATCATGATTACATGCTTAAGAAGTCTACAGCAGCCCCTGTTCAAGCCTTTACAGCCGCAACACCACCAGCCACTTCTCCATCCGTAGCGGCTCCTTCATTGCCCCCTGACACGGTTCATGCCCTTCAACAGGTTCTGTCACAACTGGGCCTTCAACTTCAACCACAATCTTCGTTCTCACAGCCCGCTGTCCTACAACATCAAGCAAATTATGCCTCTCGGGGCCGTGGTCGTGGGTCGTATAGCCGGGGTCGTGGCAACCGTAACAATTCTAGGAACCACAACAACAATTCTAGTCTTCACAATGTTAATGGTAGTAATAGAAATCAATTCTCTTGGGCCTCTAATCAAAACATGGTTTTTGGTACTTGTAACAGGTGCGGAATTGGACATATTCCATCTCAGTGTCCTAACAGGGATCCCAGTACTATGAGGTCTCCTCCACCTTCAGCAAACTTTGCTGACTACCGTCCCCAGGCAACAACTACTTGGCTTCCGGACACTGGTTGCAGTGGCCACTCTGCTATGGATCATCACAGCCTTGATCACTCAGAACCCTACTATGGTAAGGATTCTCTTTATGTTGGTAATGGTGAAAGTCTCCCTATTTTACACATTGGTTCAACCAAAATCTACTCCCCACACAAAACCTTTACCCTTTCAAACATCCTCCATGTTCCTAAACTAAAACAAAACCTTCTTTCTGTTCAAAAATTTTGCTATGATAATAATGTCTATTTTGAATTTCATTCTACCTTTTTTGCTGTGAAGGACACGTTTACACAGAAAACCCTCCTCACGGGTCCAAGTGACAACGGACTTTACTCTCTCCGCCTTCCTCTTCAACGTCCAGTTCACCTTGTTGCCTTTTCTGCGGTTCGTGCATCTTCTGACACATGGCATCAAAGACTTGGACATCCACATCCAGATCTTTTGAAGTCAATGTTATTTACATTTTCTCTTCCTGTTAGCAATAAAAGTTTGAGTATCTCCTGTAATTCTTGTCACATGGGAAAATCCTCAAAACAACATTTATTATCTTCATCGTTTAAAAGTACTCAGGTTTTGGATTTAGTATTTTGTGATGTTTGGGGTCCTGCTCCTGTTAAATCCTTTAATGGTGATTCTTATTTCTTATTATGTGTTGATCATTTTACTCGTCACATGTGGTTTTTTCCATTAAAACACAAGTCAGATGTTTGTGCCACCTTTAAAACTTTCCATGCTATGGTTGAAAGACAATTTACAACTAAACTTAAATCTATTCAAACAGATTGGGGAGGAGAATTTCGACCTCTTTCTCCTTTTCTCTCTTCCTTGGGCATTATTCATCGTCTCTCATGCCCTCATACAAGTGAACAAAATGGTTTTGTTGAGAGACGTCACAGACATGTGGTGGAAACGGGTCTTACTCTTTTGGCCCAGTCAGGTGCTCCTAAACGGTTCTGGAATTTTGCTTTTGATACAGCCGTTTATCTGATTAACAGGATGCCTTCTCGTGTTGCTTCCAAAATATCTCCTTTTGAACATCTTTTTAAACAAAAACCTGACTATTCTTTTCTAAAGGTTTTCGGTTGCCAGTGTTATCCTCATCTCCGCCCTTACAATTCTCACAAAATGGACTTCCGCTCCCTACCTTGTCTCTTTCTTGGTTACAGTCCAGCCCATCATGGTTATCGTTGCCTTGATCTCAAAACAAATCGCCTATACGTTGCACGCCATGTTCGGTTTCATGAACAATATTTCCCCTTTCTTCATCCATCTTCCCTTCCATCGCCACAATCCCAACCTGACCCTTACTTCTCCTCTTTTCCAATATCTTGTTGCTCTTCATCACCACCTGCAACAGAACCTGTTTCTAGCCAACCGACTCTGCCCGTTTCTGATCTACCAACCAGTCTGCAACCACCTCACCCAAACCTCCCAAACCAGCCCTCTACTGAACCCCAAACATCCCTTCCACAACAGCCCGCTCCTGAACAACAAACCAGCCCCGCACCTGACCAAACTAATGCACAATCATCCCCAACCATTCCCGGCCCACAATTGGCCCAGTCATCTAACACTGCTTTTGTTGAAACACAACCGCACCAACCTGACCCACCCAATACCTCCACCAGACCAGCTCATCTTCGCCAAAACCCTCCTAAAACTAAACGTTACGACCCCTCGGCCTTTCACACCACAACTGAACCAATTGTAACTGAACCCACAACTTTCACTGTTGCTAACAAGGATCCTCACTGGCAACAAGCTATGTCTGAGGAATACAGGGCTTTGATGAAAAATGGCACGTGGACGTTGGTTCCACCTGTCTCGAATGCTAATGTGGTTGATTGCAAATGGGTGTATAAACTCAAACGAGACCAGCATGGGGCTATTAAACGGTACAAGGCACGCTTAGTTGCAAAAGGGTTCAAACAACAGGCTGGTGTTGATTATCATGAAACTTTCAGTCCGGTCGTTAAGCCCACCACCATTCGGGTTGTTCTTTCTCTAGCGGTAACCCGTGGGTGGTCTCTTCGCCAACTAGATGTGCAAAATGCCTTTTTACATGGTGATTTAAAGGAGACTGTTTATTTACGACAACCACCTGGATTTGTCGATCCAACTAGACCAGATCATTTATGTCTGTTACACAAGTCTTTATATGGCTTGAAACAAGCCCCAAGAGCGTGGTTTCAACGTTTCTCTACAGCTTTACATCTCCTGGGTTTCAAAGGATCCACCACAGATCCTTCACTATTCATCTACTCTTCGGCCGGCACCATTCTTTACATGTTGGTTTATGTTGATGATATCATCCTGACTGGCAATAACAATGCAGCTATTGATCATGTTGTTAGCAGCTTGAGTTCCACTTTTGCGCTTCAAGACATGGGTTCACTATCTTATTTCTTGGGAATTGAAGTTAAATCAGCCGGCTCAAACCTCATACTTTCTCAGCGGAAATACATCTTGGAAGTCTTAGCAAAGGCTGGTCTTTCACACTCCAAACCGGTCTCCTCTCCATGCTCCACTACGGCTCCACTTTCACTTGGTGACAACCCAGATTTTGATAATCCTGTTCGTTACCGGCAGCTTGTAGGTGCTCTTCAGTATCTCACTTTAACTAGGCCCGACATTGCCTTTGCTGTGAACAAAGTGTGTCAGTTCATGCATTCCCCGACTGAACATCATTGGTCCGCTGTCAAGCGCATTCTTCGATATTTACAGGGCACTTTGAATCATGGTCTCCTCCTCAAACGGTCCTCTGGCTCTACCTTGCATGCATATACTGATGCATACTCTCAGTATCTTACTGCATATTCGGATGCGGATTGGGCTGGCTGCCCCGATGATCGTCGATCCACGGGGGGGTATGCTATTTATCTTGGTTCCAATCTTGTATCTTGGTCGGCTCGAAAACAGAGGACTGTCTCAAGATCATCGACTGAATCCGAATATAAAGCCTTAGCTGACACAGTTGCTGAACTTACATGGCTTGATTCTCTTATGCGTGAACTTCAAGTACCTGTGAAATCTGCTCCGATCTTATGGTGCGATAATCTGGGGGCTACATACCTATCTGCAAATCCTATCTTTCATGCCCGTACGAAACATGTTAAAGTCGATTTTCACTTTGTTCGAGAGAAAGTTGCTCAAGGACGACTTTCCGTTCAGTTTATCTCTACACATGATCAGATTGCAGACATCTTTACAAAGCCATTGCCAACCGACAGATTTATGACTCTACGAGACAAGCTACAGCTTGTTTCCCATGCTTAGCTTGAGGGGGGATATTAGACAAGTTGTAGATACTTATGTATATGTCTTATTCTAGAGGGTATTAGAGTGTATTTTTGTAGTCTATTTATATCTTGTAATCTCTTATTCACAAACACACAATATACAATACAATTCATTTACGTTGTTTATTCGAACAAGTATCTGGCACATCTCTTCTTCTCCAAATTCTCTTCTCAATTTTCATTCTGCCAAACTTATGTTGCATAACTATGTACCACCATGGCATGGGTGACTTAGACACAAGGCAGGCAAATCTTATTGTTAATTGTATACATTGTATTGTACTATTAGTCTATGTTTTATTTATTTATATTCATCTATGGCTCATCGGCCTGCTATAAGTTTTCCTAGGGTTCTTTCTTGTACATATTAAAGGTTCCTCTCCATTGGAATATATTCAAATATTTTCCAATCAATTTACATGGTTTTAGGGCTAAGGCTCTTGGAACAATCCCTATTTATCACTTCCCAGAGTAGACGCTAACTCCCTGCTGCAAATCTTCCCTCATGTTCTAGTTTTGATACTAACGCCACCATCTAGATCCAAGTCTGCTGGGTTAATCAGGTTAGTTCACGGGTCACGCGAGTCATGGAGTTAAGCATCGAGTCGGATCATAGGTCGGTAGGTAAATGGGTCACTAAACGGCTAACAGGTCACGGGTATGACTTGGTCCACATTTGATAAAGTTTTATAGGATGTGAACGTTACTAATTGGGAATGTTGGAATTGTTCTAGAATTCAGCTAAGTAGTGGGTTTAATTTAGCATGTGGTTTTTGTTTTTTTTATTATAAATAGGATTAGCAGCAAGTATTTTATTCATGTGCTTTGTAACTTTCGTTTTCCACTTAATCAAAAGAGTAGAACATTTTGGGTCAAGTGAGCGTGTATTTCTCAAGAGCCTGAACCAACAAAGTCTTCACGCCTGTTCTACTTAGTATTTTCAACAGATGTGGTGCCTTAGTCAAACTTTCACGATTCCAGATGCCTCTTTCCGTCCCTGTTATATCACAACCAAATACCTTCTACTACTGTCCATTTCTCCCATTTTTTCTTTAAAGGTCTATAACTTTTTTATACATTATTATCTTTAATTTGAGTTTAATATTCTATATTAAAAAACAAAAAATATATTTTTTATCATATTTTTTCCTATCAACCCTTGGTCTACCTTTATCTTCCTTCTCCTTACACAACCCTCGACTCCACTCCCCCACCATTTCTTCTTCACAACTTGTCATCATCACTGCTAATCTCCACCTTCCAGCAACCTTTACCACCACCACTACGGTCCACAGGCACAACAGTAAATTGCCAGGTAAACACCACCATCACTAACCTTAAACTTTATCTAGAGTGCAAATCCAACTCCAATTCAGAAGACTACCATTTTTGAACGAAATGGTGATTAGATCAAGGTGAAAAGGCTCAAATTGGATTAAAAGCATTTGCGAAAAGTTAAGTGTTTCACGTAAAATTTGAGCTTTTCGCGCGATAAGTTGTACTTATCATATTTGTCGGTTACAAAAGATTCCTCTTCCCGCGAAAACTTTTGTCAGTCGTAAAAGTTTGTTACAAAACTTCTCGTGCGAGAAGCTTTAAAGTTGTCACGTGAAAAGTTCTCATTTGAAGAAATTTTGAGAATTTGGAAATTTGTTTTTAAAAATGCCATCATTCCGAATTTGAAGAATCTTACAACTACATTGAGTTTGAATACTAAGATTGTAACAAGTACCAATTGTAACAAGTACCAATTGTAACAAGTACCAAGCCACCTAGACTACTAAATGAAGATGATTATGCAGATTTGGTTTATTGATTTAAGAACCATGTAATTTATACTGAATCGAGGATGTTAAGGTCGATTAAGTACAGACCTTACATACCTCTGTATAAAACTAACACAGGAGAAATGGTTCAAAAACCAAAGGATCTATGGGATGAAGAAGAAATGAAGAAGTTGAAACTTGATGACAAAGCGTATGCAACTATAACCATGGCTTTGACTACTAAAATTTCACACTTTTGTAATTAATTATCACAGAGTGATATATTCGAAGTTATATACATTGTGCTTGTGTTACTACTTGATCTCTATCTTCTTGTTCTTTCTATATTCTGTGATTGGTTCATTCTGCGTTTCATTCACGAGATCGATCTACTAGAAGTTTTAACTATCCTAACAGATTACTCTTGTTCAACCACCGTTGGTCGGAAGAAGGTTGTAGACACCAGTGATGGCCCATGCTGTGATCTATTTTGTGGTTGTTGGAGTTGGGTCGCCAACAAGTAGTTGGAGTGGTTGAATGACATGAAGAAGCTGAAGGGGTTTTTTTTTGTTTTTGGGTTTGATATCAAGTGCCCCTCATCTAATATTTTTTTGTTTTCTTAAAATGGGTTGGGGTGTAACGTTTACTTTGTATGTTTAAATAAGATATTAATTTTTACATGTTTAAATGATTGGATTTGAATGTATGCATGATAGATTGAGTATATGAGATCATTGGGCCAAAATCGAGTGTTAAGACCTGGACTTTTAATGCTATGTTAAAACGAGGATGTGTTTATACCAAAAAGAAGGGCAAATGGATTCTAAGCATAAAGGGAAAATGAAACACATCAAATGAGTTGAAACAAATGTCATACGATTACGTTTTATGTTTAGGAGTGAGACATTGTATTGTGTCTATGTAGCGATTGAATAGAAATGCTCATCTATGGCACAATTAGTTCAAGACTTGATCTGAATCGTAGTTTAGATTCAAGTCGTAGTTTAGATTCAAGTAGGTTTAGTGAGGCGACCGCAAAAGTCACCGAAGGTGGTGTTGAGGCCCTTTGCTTATTCTTGATTTCTTGAACTCTCTCCTATAGAGAAAATAATACACCGGGAGGAATACTTTTTGAGACACCTCTTGCTTTAATGCTCCATTTAGTATCGGTTAGTATAGTGGTACAAGAGCACTTCGATAGTTACTCCCTTGATACCAGGAATTCTTTTCCCGAGAGAAAGAGTGTGAGTGCGCGTATGTGAGGTGCTTGAGTGGTGCTTGTGAGAACTACCTAGTGGAAGACCAGAGGTTCGAAAGTACATCCCTTATGTTTATGTTTGGTCTTTATTTAAAATTAAGGTTAAAGGAATAGGTAGTATAGGGATCAAATATGCGGATTGAATAGTAAGTGCACGTTCACTTAAGGAAGCCTAGTGATCGACACAAGCTTGTGGAGAAAGTACCTAAAGGTGAAATACGTAGATGTGTTGATTTAGGACATAAGAGACATTATGTTAGTTTGAAATCCGTAGATCACAACTAGACCTAGAAGTCTAGAACATGATCCCTAGGATGACACGCTATAGAGAGTACTACGTAGATCTACAAATTTCAACCATATTAGGATATCTTGATTATAGGATACTAGTGCGATGATGGTAGATTTAAGTTGAACTAATCAGTGATTTGCTAAAGTTAATGTGAGTTCTTTGGCATGTTGTTTAATTACAATTTATGTTATTATGAATGTTTTTATAAATTTTTATAGTTGATTGTCAATTGCTTAGATATTATACATTTTTATCTGATTTTGTTAGGGTTTAAACACCATAGTGTGCAATAGAATTTATGAAAATGATTTCAAACCAGGTGTCAGAACAATGTTTTAGTAAAGATTTTAGCATGTTCATGTGAAAAGCAAGGTTTTGAAATAGTTTGGCACTTGATGTGCCAAAAAAAGGTTTTAAAATTTCTTTGTGGGGAAAAATATTTCTGGTTATGTGAAAACTGTGTGCACTAGTAAAATGTTCAGTTACAATTAGCCTATAGTTAAACGTGCAATTGGTGCCTAGAGACGACCACTTAGGGGTTTACATGACCCTTACAGTAAAAGGATTGTATTAACACTAGATAGGAATGGTCGTTCTCCGCATTAAATGCTTATGCACGCATTATATGTTTGATATTGAAATGTGTTGAAAGTGAAATTGTTTAAAACTTTTAACTCATCATAATTTGTACCCAACTAAAAGATGCTAGGAATGCTTCACTAGGAATATGGATCTTGAAAGAATGACAAGCCTTGCCTTTACATTAAACAACATGCCAATATATACAAGTATAGAGGCCACTATTCTGGGAGAAATATTCTCTGACTAAATGACAATATCGACTCAATCATCTCTAATTAAATAACAATATTGACTCAATCACAATTGACATAATTTGCTGTCATTTCCTTTTTTATCGGCTATTACCCCCCGTCAAGCGAATCGGTGGTGGTCCGACACGAAGTAAGTTGCGGAAGCGTTCAAACAGGGGTCTTGGAAGACTCTTGGTGAAAATGTCGGCCACTTGGAGCTTGGTTGGAATGAACTTTGTTTCTAGACGACCACTGGATATTAACTCTCGAATGAAGTGACAATCGATATCAATATGCTTAGCTCGTTTGTGAGCCACTGGATTCTGACTTAGAAAGATTGCACTTTTGTTATCACTTAGCAATGTCGGCTTTGTAGGGGGTAAGGCATGAAGCTCCCGTAACAGATAGGATAACCAAACAATTTCCGCTGCCGTATTTGCCATGGCCCTGTATTCGGATTCACAACTTGAGCGAGTCACGGTGGGTTGTTTCTTTGCACTCCATGAGACTAAATTTCCACCGAGATACACCGAGTAACCATAAGTCGAACGACGTGTTTCAATGCAACGAGCCCAATCAGCATCCGAGTAACCTACAAGATTAGTAGTAGTGGGACTAGAAAAAGAAAGACCATAAGATAGTGTACCCTTTACATAACGAAGAATGCGTTTTACGAGTTGAAAGTGGGAGGTGGTAGGATGTTGAAGGAATTGACTGGCTTGATTGACGGCATAAGATAGGTCAGGTCGAGTGATGGTGAGATATTGGAGAGCACCCACAAGAGATCGATACAGGGTAGGATCATGAAAAGGTGTACCTGGTGTAGTGAAGTAATCGGTGGAAGAGAGAGGGGTAGCAACGGGTTTGGAGTCAAGAAGACCGGCACGAGTAAGAATGTCATAGGCATATTTAGCTTGACTTAGAAAGAGGCCGGAAGGAGAGTGAAGAACTTCAATACCCAGAAAATAGCTTAATAGACCAAGATCTTTAAGCTTAAATTCCGTGTTGAGACGAGATGTGAATGTGGTGATAAGAGATTCATTGTTACCGGTGACGATAACATCATCCACATAGACAAGGAGATAGATTAGATTGTTGTCTTTGTTGTAGACAAACAACGATGGATCGGATCTGCTGCAGGTGAAGCCGAGTGAGATGAGGAAGGTACTTAGGCGTTGAAACCAAGCACGGGGTGCTTGTTTCAAGCCATAGAGAGCACGGTTGAGACGACAAACATGATAAGGGAATTTGGGATCGATAAAGCCCGGTGGTTGTTCCATGTACACAGTTTCAGTGAGGTTGCCGTTAAGGAATGCATTATTTACGTCAAGTTGACGTAGTTTCCATTTGAAAATGGTGGCTAGACTTAAAATGACACGAACCGTGGAAGATTTGACAACGGGACTGAAGGTGTGAGAAAAGTCTAAGCCGGGAACTTGAGTGAAACCTTGGGCGACAAGACGGGCTTTGTAGCGATCGAGTGAACCATCGGCTTTGTATTTGATGCGATAGATCCACTTTGACCCAACAATATTTGAATGTTGTGGTCGTGGTACAAGATCCCATGTATGATTTCGATGAAGGGCAAGAAGTTCATCATGCATAGCTTCGGTCCACTTGCTATTTTTGGAGGCTGTTTTGTAGCTTTTGGGAATTGTGGTGGAAAGGAGCGCATGATGAAGAGTGTTAGGAGAAAAGGTAGCAAAGTTGACAAAATGTTTAGGTTTGAAAATTCCTGATTTGGACCGTGTGGTCATTGGATGAGAAGAGGTGAGTGGTGGGAGATTTTCTGATGAGTGAGTGGCATCGGGTTGGAGTGGAGATTGGTGTGGGGAGTCTACAGCTTGATCTAGAGGTGGGGATTGAGGCTGATCATGAGAGTGGGCCGCAGAAGGACTTGTGTGGGCTGGGGAAGGCGAAGGACCTGGGTGGGCTGGGTTTGTTTGGGCCGTAGGGGTGAAATCAGAACAAGAAGGACAGTGGGTGGATTTGGGTGTGCTTGGTTTATTTATAGGGGGTTTGGACGGAGGTGTTTGGGTGGGTAAAGGGAGAGTATCATCAAAGTTAGAGAGAATTAGGGTGGCATCAGTTATGGGAGATGTATGACCCGAAAAAGGAAAAGTGTCCTCGTCAAATTTTGCATGACGAGTGGTGTAGATGCGAGAGGAAGTGGGGTCAAAACACCTATAACCTTTGTACCGGGGACTATAACCAAGAAAAATGCATTCGGTGCTTCGTGGTAATAGTTTATGCTTGGTATAGTCTCGAAGGTAAGGAAACACACGACAACCAAAAACACGAAAGTTGGCATATGACGGTGGGTGATTGAAGATTAGCTCATAAGGTGATTTGTTGTCGAGTAGAGGGGTGGGTAATCGGTTTATTATATAAGTGGCGGAGGTAAAAGCGTCGAGCCAATGATTAGCCGGAGCATGAGCATTGAACATCATGGCTAGTCCGGTTTCTGTTATGTGGTGATGCTTTCTTTCGGCTCTACCATTTTGTTGAGGGGTGTGAGGGCAAGATAGTCTATGAAGAATGCCCTGTTGTCGAAAAAGATTTTGCACTTGATTGTTTGTAAACTCAGTGCCCCCGTCACTTTGAAACACTTTAACTGTTGTGGAAAATTGATTTTGCACAAAATTTAAGAATGCCACAAGAGTTTTGAAAAAATCCGATTTAACTTGTAATGGATAAAACCAAGTAAAACGGGAAAACTCGTTTATGAAGACAACATAATATCGATAGCCATCAGTGGACATGATTGGTGCCGGACCCCAAAGGTCACAATGAATAAGATCAAGGACATGAGATGCACGTTTCGGGTTTTCATCAAATGGTAAACGATGCGATTTAGATAATTGACAAGATGAACATAAGCCCGGTTTGGGTAAAATAGATGTAAGTAAAACATGTCCAAGTTTATTCAATAAAGAGATAACATTAAAAGAGGCATGCCCTAGACGACTATGCCATTTATCAACCGAAGCACGTAAATGAGAAGCAGACAAGGCAGCAACAAGTGACTTGTGACCATGCGAGAGGACATAGAAGCCGTTTTCGCAGGTTCCTTTAGCGATGATCTTAGCTGTTTTGCGATCCTGAATATGAAAGGAATTATTAGAGAAAAGAACATCAACTGGAGAGTCATTTGTGAGTTTGCTAATTGACAACAAATTTCGCGTAAGGTTGGGAACAACCAAAACATTTTGTAAAGGAAGAGATTTAAAAAGAGTGGTGTGGCCAATTTGTGTCACGGGAAGGGACTGACCGTTACCAAAGGTCACAAAATTATTACCAGAGTCTGCATGAAGGTTGTTGAGACCGTGTTCGGAAGATTTCATATGAGTAGTAGCACCTGTATCAGCGGTCCAGTCGGGTAGATCCGAGTTTATGGTGCATTGGGCTTGAAAAGCTTGTGCAAGATGTGCATCAAGAGGAGTAGATGAAACCCGTTGTGCATAGCCGGCGAGATCGGGGCAAGCAGAGGCATAATGGCCTTCTTTTCGGCAGAGTTGGCAATGAGGAGGACGCCGAGTGTATGTGGGACGGCCTCGGTTTGAGGGAGCACCTCTGGATCTGCCACGAGAGGACCGAGAATTTGCTGATGTGCGAGACGATTGTGCCGAGAACGCAGCCTGGGGAGTTTGGTCGCCGTGTAAATTTTGTAAGAAGATTTCGTGATTTTCTGCATGGGCTAGTAAATCACGAAAGGCAGGAGCCGGTTGGACGGTACGTTGGGCAGTAGAGAAATTTTCAAATGTGGTGCCAAGACCACGAAGAAACCAATGGCGTTTATCTTCTTCGGTGACCGGATGACCAATGGCAGCCAACTGATCACACAGGGATTTGAACTTACGACCAAACTCGGATACGGTAGACGTATTTTTCTTCATTTGGCTGAGAGTGTCTCTGATAGTATGCACACGTTCAAGAGACTGATGACTGTATGCATTTTCGAGGGCTTTCCACACTTGGTGAGCCGTAGAGTGGCCAATAGTTTCAGCCATGGCCTCTTCTGTTAGAGATGAGTGAATAAGTAGGATGGCTCGTTGATCAGCTTGCTTCCATTCGAGATATTTAGGGTTGGGTGAGGTTTTGTCATCGGTAGTAATGGTTTCGGATGGAGGCACAGAAGAGCCATCAATGTGTTTAACAAGATTTAGATAAGAGAAAACAAGGTATGCTTGATTTCTCCATGAAAGATAGTTTGTGGAGCTGAGTTTTATGTTGATAAGTTGACAGAAGGAATGAAGGGGAAGGGTATTTGGATCGGCAGCCATGAGAAGGGAAAAAAAAAGAGATGTTCGAAGAGGAAGGAGAGAAAAAAGGATCGGTATTTAGGCTGATACCATGAAAGAATGACAAGCCTTGCCTTTACATTAAACAACATGCCAATATATACAAGTATAGAGGCCACTATTCGGGGAGAAATATTCTCTGACTAAATGACAATATCGACTCAATCATCTCTAATTAAATAACAATATTGACTCAATCACAATTGACATAATTTGCTGTCATTTCCTTTTTTATCGGCTATTAGATCTCAATAGAAAGGGCGGGTTTAAAGACTCTAGAAAACAAAAGGTACAATGCAAAGCAATGCATGCACAAAACAAAAATCATCAACAAAATGGTAGTGGAATGAACTTAGAGCAAAACAAAGCAGAGGTCCACATTATATCCGCAACAAAGTACCTGTAATGTTATGGTACCAACGAAACCAGCGTTTACAGTAACGGGAAGTTTTAATGAATTGAGTGCATCTGCCTTCAATTTCAAATTTTTGAGTACCACATCACCTAAGACACAATTAGATATTAGAACATGATCACAAAATAACACCAACAAACAAAGAATCTAATACGAACAAAATTGAGCCAAGAGTTAGATTCCAAACAAAATTTCTTCCATTATCCAATGTCCTTTACAATTACCAAGGGCATGTCAAACCATGAATAAATTGTTAGAACATAAAATGATTGATCTTGGTTGATTTTTAGTCAATGTAATGGTGGAATTCTTACAGCCACCGCATCTAGACAACAGGATGAAGAGACATTAATGTGTTGAAGTTTATCTATGGCTAATTTCAATAACCATCCTTTAACGATTATTTTTGGTACTTTAAAAATATATAATGTGAGCAGTTTGTGCATGAACTGAGCCTTTACAGCATGAACTTAATAGCAGTTTGAAAATCAGAAAAAATGAATAAATATACAGTAACAAAAACCTTTCACAAACCTTTCCAAACACTGATTCTTAGAGCCTCTGATGAAAGTCCATGGACATATTCACCCAAATATCTTCGAAGCAAATGCAATACCTAAAATATAAGCAAAATTCACATTAACTTTCACAATGCACTTGTGTAAAGGTCAAATCAAGAGCCTGGAAAAATCAAAATCAAATCAAACAAGAACATTTGGGGTATGTGAGAACTTTGATAGGGTGAGAACTTAGACGGGTCAAAAACTATTAATGTAGGGCAAGAACTTGTAACTTAGTATGAATAGTTTTTTTGAAGCTTTACTTTGTAACACTTGTCATTTCACATATTGTAAGTCAATATGCAATTGAATAATCAAAGAGAAAAGTTTATTTACTCGATTGTTCATTTGATTTGAATTGTGTGTGATTGTGTTATCATAAATCATTTTATTCATCCCATGTTTAATTTGTTCCAATCATATTTAGTGAGATGATAGGAAATAGGAGAGAAAATAAAATTGGTAGATATATGAATTACAAATGCAGTGTGCTAACACAACTAGATATTCAGATCACAGCAGTAGAGATCACCTCACTATTTTAACAGTATAGAGAAATGGCAACTAATAATGCAGCCTATTATTAAATCTATCAAGCAACCAACCTAACAAATAAAGAACAGCTCATATGCCAACCAATCATAGCATATTGACATCGAGCCAAGTTGTAAAAAACAATTCTAATAGCTCACTTCAGTTTGAATTATATACCCTCCTCTAGAAGTTAGGAGGCATTACAGTCAAGCACGCATCTTTTGATTACCTCTTCGATTTTTACCCATTTTGAAATGCAGGTTCCATTATTAGCTTATTTGCTTCATGCAAAGATAAGACACCAATATACACGCATACATGCGACAACCATACATACATGATATATCATAGGACCCAAAGCTTACGGTAGTAGTGTGGGTCCAAGTGTGGAGGAGCAAGCTATGTTGTATTTGGAGGCCTAGGATCGACTGTCCAAGGGGGTTTTACTAAAGTGATTATAACTTGAGCTAGAAGTCTCTGTTTTGGGCGTATGACCGGGCAAAACGACCATTGGATCAAGGACCCCATTTCTACAAATGTCGTAGGTGATTTGGGTAATTGTTCGCTCAAAAAAGTCTTATTCTATGAGTATTTTAATTTTTATGTTATTTTTAGTTTTTGTTGAAATTTGTTTATGGCCCAGTTTTTGACCCGTTCTGTTTTGAGGTCCATTCGAATTTTCCTTGCATTTTATATTCCTATAAACCTTGGGAGATCATTAGTTTTGAAGTTTATATCTTTCTCCCTATCACAAGTGTGTGTTAGTGTGTCAATTTCCTGATTATCGGTATTCCTTGTGAATCAACGATAGTTGGAAGACTTGTTATTGATATTATTTGTGAATTAACGAGTTCAATTATTTACATTGTTTTGGTCTACATGAAGTAGTTAGATGACTCAATAACCTCTTAAATAACTTTAAACTAGGTGGTAGTTACTAGTAGCCTGCAACTTAACAGATTAGGCACATTGTTCTCACTCTTCTAGATGAATTGGGTATAACTCACTGGCACCTTATAGGGCTACAACTTTGATGCCATTTTATAATACCCAAGGCCAAATAGCACGCTAACAATATATATCTCTTAATAAACATAATCCATGGTGAAAATAATTAGTAGCTCACAAACCGCAACTTAATGATTATAAAGAGATCACAATTTTCACCATCGGGGAGTGGGATGCGTTGTAACAAGCATACATAGATATATAGATGAACATTACATACTGCAAAGATAATCCACGCTCACGGAACACAAGGCCGTGATGTCGTGAGCAAGGTCCCCGTGGGCTGGGCCACGAGTGTAGGAGGGGTGAAATTATCGTTGGTGCTGCGGTCCAAGAAAGTCAAGCATTTGTTAAACAACAGTAAAAAGAAAAGCTTAACTTTTTGAAACACACTATATAAATAGTAGTGAATTCTCCTATTCCTCCTTCCATCTTATTATTTTTAAGAATTCATCTCTATCCACCACCATGAATCCACATAATCTGATCAATCCAAACATGTTCAACCAAAACATTCCGTTTAATCTGAACAACTTAAATCCCCGTTTAAAGCTAATTGCTTAAAAATAAATTAATATTAATTGTTTAAACATAACTAATGAGATGAATTAAGAAATTAACTTAAATACATGTTCCCAACTCACTATGCTTAATGAGTGGGATATATGATTAACTATTTTCCCCTCTCACTTATGGCCTTAAGTACTCCTCCTTTTGTGACAAGAAATAGAGCTCTTTTAGTACATTTTGGACCTAATAATCTAAATATGTGAATGTTCAGCAGCATTCATTTAATTTCAAAACTTTTAGTAACATGTCAAAAGCTCCAGAATCATATATTAAGAAACTTAAACATACAGAGTCGATATCATATCAGATTAGCATCAAAATAGGCGGTAGAGGTAAACAGACAGAAATAAATCCATATAGACTGTAATAGAAACATAAATTCTTACGTGTGCTTCGAACATGGCGATCGAATAGCTCAGGGCACAGATTTAATCTCTAACGAACCACATCGCCATGGATATCGCATTTATTAATTAGAACAACCTTCATATCATACGTGAAATGAATGAAAGTTCCATGCTAATAATTGATCGTGGTATAAGAAATCAAACAACACGATAGAATATCGTATATTTTCTAAATTTAGGAACGGTTAAGAGAGAAGGAATAATAGAAGGGGCGGTGGTGAATGGGTAGATGTTTTCATTTTGTAACAATTGACCCTTAACCTCTCCGTATTTTATCATTGGGCAACTTTGACCCTTAAGACTTTTAATTTTCATTTACGCCCTAGTATTTCATTTTAAGATACTAATTACGCCATTTAAGGCAAGTTGTCATTTTCGTTGTTTGTGTTTGTGTATTTACTCTTACAATTTTAATGTAGGTTTGTCTTCTATTGATTTGTTTCTAGTGTACCTTGCTATATTTGTATAATATTTTGTTCCTTCTGTATTGTATTTAGGTTTTCTCATGGAGTCTTAAATCATTTACATTTGTATATCTTATATTTGTGTATCTTGAACCATATGACATTGGATACTCGAGCTCTTGTATGGTTTAAGAATAAGGAATCAAAGGACTTGACTAGAAAAATACTAGAACTCAAGTTTAATTTAAAGCTAAAAAATCGGTTTAATCTTCCTTAGATTAAATGAATGCAATACATAAAAGCAAAGGTTAATTTTTTTGGATATGAAAAAAGGCTAGATATACAATAGAAATCCATAATCAAATGAGATGTTGATGGAGATGAAATATAGTAATTATTTTCATGGTGCAACCAATGAGAAATTATAAAAGAAAGAAATAGAATTAGTGGCCTAATCGTCAATGGAAATTGGGAAACGAATCAATTAAGAGGCAATAAAATCCAAGGTATTTCATTTCATTTCACGTAAATTTGATGATGTGAATGATCATGCTAGGCATCCTTTTATCAACAAGCACAGGCCCGTATTACTCACAAAAACTTCTCATATGTAATTATCAAATCTCTTTCCCAACTACAATGTCACATCCCGACGGAAGCGTTAAGCGTTTTGGATGTGACTTGTTTGTTCAGAACGCACTGATTATAAGAGTCAATTATCAACACATAACATCAAAGAACATACTTCACTAATATAGCTTAGGACTACATCATAGACATATATAAATACTCAAAATTTGATATAATCCTTAGTACAACATTTTATTTAACTATAACATCTTCAAAGACGATGTAAATGAGCATCCACCGCAACACTGAAGTTGTGGATGTTGACAGTTAAGTTCACACAGACCCTTCCTACAATCTCTCCCTAGCCATTATACACATCAAAAGAGAATTCAATGTTGTTAGTCATTGCTTACCTGAAAAAGCATACTCAAAATAGTTAACATAAAGTTGGTGAGATAATAGGTTTAAATCCAGACAAAATATTTTTGATGCATCAATTACAAACAAACCTGTTCTTACTAATCTGATAATTCATACTGTCACGAAATAATTTATAAAATCAGATAATATAGCATCACAACACTCATTCTGTTAGTGCAGGAAATATTTTTCTAAGTAGCGCTACCTATATTATCCAACGATTCCACATCCGAATTAATGGTTGTATCACAAATGACAGTATATCTCAAAAATCTCAAAATAATGCATCAAACATAAACAATATGCTTTTTCCTCCAAAAACTTTATAAATACAAAAAATGGGGCTATGGGTCTCACCTTTACTCTAAATTGTAACCTATAAAAATAAATTTTATAAGTTAGATATAAAAATTTATTTAAAATTTTCAGAATATCAGATGAAAACAATTACTAAAACTTAGTAACAATATTATTAGATAATATTACCGTAAATTTTCAACTTCTATTTTATTATATATAAATTGTTATAATTATTACAAATTCATCATAAATGATTAAAAATAATTACTGTCGTCCATAAATTCCCAATTTTTTATAGAATATTATTCAAACAAACTAAAATACTTCATAAATTTATTGATGTCTAACTCACAGTAGATGTGTTTCAGTAATTTTTACAATAATTACAATATTTAATAAAAATATATATAACTCAAAAAATTATTAAATTCTGTTGAGTTAGATTTATAATGGCTTCAATGAATTTTTCAATATTTATTACACTATTTAAGTATTTCTTTTGATTTTTCCTTTACAGATCACATAAAAATTCATATCTCAGTCATAAGAAGAAAATAAATTACAAAATAATTCCTGAAGCTTTTATATCATTATGAAAATCATTATGTGATTTTTCCATAATTTTTCAGAATTTATTTCTATTATTTGAGAAATTTCTTTTATTTACCTTAAATAATTTGTATAAATTATTTTTCTTATTATATTTTTACCAAAATTCACAGAATGATATTTCAGTATCTTTAAAAAGCTTTTTCTATGTTTATTCCCACAATCGCTATTATTTAGTATTTTTACTTGGGTTTAATCTTCTATAAATCCCAAAATCTCCTTTTTGTCATAAGTTTACTGAAATTTTTAGCTTTTAACATTTCATTGAGTTGATGAAAATTTAGAATTTCAAGATATTAGGATTAGTTTTGATGTTTAGATACACCAAAACTAGTTACCTATGTGTTTATAATATATGTGTAACCATTATTCACAAGATACTTTAAAGAGATTAAAACCTTTGTGAATGACGAGGAAGAGGGACTGATGATGATTGAGAGATGGTCGAGAGTGTCTTGAATCCTCCACTTGAGAAGATGATGAAGCTTGGGTGTTTGTTACTTGCTTATAGAAACCGAGAGAAAGAGTTGTGAAGGTGATGGTGATTACGGATGATGATGGTGTTGGTGAGAGATAAGAGTTAGAGAGTTTTTAAGAGCCGAGGGAGGGAGTGAAAAATTTGTGTGGGTTGTGGTCGATGAGGTGGTGGTGCTTCAAAGGAACCGGGAGATAGATGAGGGTGTAGGTTATGATGGTTGTGTTTGGTGTTTTCGGATATATAGATGTCAAAAGCTTGAGGAGTGATTTAGTGAATATGGTGGCAGCTTCATGTTGTTAGTTGGCCGATAGTTTGACACCAAGAGGGTTTGAGAGATTGCCACCCATATGCTAGTAATGATAGCCTTTTGGATAGGGTAGGTTATGTGGCATTTATAGGAGATTTCTTAGTGTCTAATTTTGATGATGATGCATGGTAACCGACCGAGAGTTAGAGGCTAGGAAACATCATTTGCTTGATGAGTTGGTTGTGTAGACTTGCTAGGTGTACAAGGTTTGGGTGTGTTAAGTGTCATGCATTAAACATTGGTTAGTGTTGGATGTAATGGTAATCGGCCGAATAGTTTTAGGAAAAGAATTAGTATTAGTCTTAAGCCAAGTATTAATCTATGAGTTAATGACTTTCTTTATTAACTTGTAGTGTGACACTTACTAACTTATGTTGGTTTATGTCTTAATAATCCGATTCAAGTTTAGGTTGATGTTTTGGTTAAACGTTTAAATTGAAGTCTTTAACTTATATGGGAAATATGTAATCCAAATATTCAATCATACAATCCTAGTACTTAGCATCCTTAATATTTTACAAATATTACTAATGTTCGTCTACATGCACACGTAATCATTATGCATGCATGTACGTTTACCTAACATATACATGTATATTTACATGTTTGAGTATCTGTGAAATTTAATTAAATTCATCTTAGTAAATCTTAATTAATATTATACATATACATATAAGTAGACATAATCTGGTAAAAAGAAAATTTTAAACGTCGAGTTTATCTAACCTGAGATTTTTAGGGTTGTCACATTCTTCTCCCGTTAAAAGAATTTCGTCCTGAAATTTATTGGTGAGTAGTTTCTAAAGTCGAGTAGAACTTATCTGATTACCAGCTCTGAACAGATGAGGGTATTTCCTTCTGATCTCATCTTCTCTTTTCCATGTGTATTCTGGTACTCTCTTTACATTCCACTTAACTTTTACTATAGGAATTTTATTCTTTCTTAATCTCTTCACTTCTTTGTCCATAATGGCTACTGGTTCTTCCACAAAATAAAGTTTCCTATCTATTCTAACTTCTTGAATTGGTATCTTTAAAGTCTCGTCTGTTAAACATTTCTTGAGGTTGGATACATGAAATGTGTTATGTACTTCACTTACCTCGTGAGGTAGTTCTAACTTATATGCTACAGGACCAATTCTATCAATGATTTTAAATGGACCAACATACCTAGGGTTTAACTTACTTGGTTTTCCAAATCGAAAAATTCCTTTTGTAGGTGATATTTTTAGATAAACTCTGTCTCCAATTTGAAATTCCAATGGCTTTCTTCGTTTGTCGGCATAACTTTTCTGTCGATCACGGGCTGCTTTTAATCTATTCTTAATTCCAGTGATCTTATCAGATGTTTCTTGTATTAATTCAGGACCTGTAAGTTTGTTTATCACCTATTTCATTCCAACATAAGGGTGATCTACATTTTCTTCCATACAAGGCTTCAAATGGAGCTAATCCAATACTAGAGTGATAACTATTATTGTATGAAAATTCAATTAATGGTAAGTGAGTATCCCAGTTACCACCAAAATCTATAACACAAGCTCTTAACATATCTTCCAGTGTTTGTATTGTTCTTTCACTTTGTCCATGAGTTTGAGGATGGTAAGCTGTACTTATATTCACTTGGGTTCCTAATGCTTTTTGTAATGTTTGCCAAAATCTTGAAGTAAATCTATTGTCTCTGTCTGAAATGATGGATACATGTATTCCATGTCTAGACATAATTTCTTTTATATACATCCTTGCTAGTCTTCCTATTTTATAATCTTCTCTTATGGGTAAGAAATGAGCTGACTTAGTTAATCTATCCACTATAACCCAGATGGTGTCGTACCCAATTTTGGTTCTTGGGTAGTTTGGTTACAAAGTCCATAGTAATATGATCCCATTTCCATTTTGGAATCTGTGGTTGTTGCAAATATCCTGAAGGTTTTTGATATTCAGCTTTTACTATTGAACATATATCATATTTTTCCACGAATTCTCCGACTAATCTTTTCATGCCTGGCCACCAGTATTGGCTTTTTAAATCCTTGTACATTTTATTATTTCCTGATGCACAGAATACTTTGACTTATGTGCTTCTTGTAGGATGATTGTCCTAAGCATGCTATTGTCGGGTACCCAAATTCTTCTTTTGAATTTCAGGATTCCATCTATTTCTTTTTCCATATCTTTTAATTGTCCTTTTAATTTCAACATATCTTCTTGTTGAGCTTCCCGAATTTGATTTAACAAATCTGAACGTAACTCCATTCTCACGGCACGCACTCGTAATGGCTTACCCCTTTCTTTTCTACTTAAAGCATCAGCTACTACGTTTGCTTTTCCTGGGTGATACTTGATTTCACAATCAGAATCACTTAGTAATTCTACCCATATCCTTTGCCTCATATTCAACATCTTTTGATCGAATATATGTTGTAATATAATCCTTATAAATTACACACTTAGTCCTATACAAGTAATGTCTCCATATTTTCAGTGCAAATACTACTGCTCCTAATTCTAGATCATGTGTGGTATAGTTCTTCTCACTACCTCTAAGTTGTCTAGATGCATATGCAATTACTTTGTCTTTTTTGCATTAAAACACATCCAAAACCTTGACGTGATGCATCACAGTATACTACAAAATTATCTGTTCCTTCCGGTAATGCTAAAACAGGTGCACTACACAACTTATTCTTGAGGAGTTCAAAGGCTTCATTTTATTTTTCTTCCCATACATACCTCCTATCTTTCTGGGTCAATTCTGTCAAAGGTTGAGCTATTCTTGAGAAATTTTCTATAAATCTCCTATAATATCCTGCTAAACCTAAGAATTGTCGTACTTCAGTTGGGGTCTTTGGAATTTCCCACTTCTTGACTGCTTCAATCTTTGCTGGATCAACTTGAATCTCATCTTGATTAACTATGTGTCCTAGAAATTGTACTTCCCCTTTCCAAAATTCACATTTGAGAATTTTGCATACAACTTTTCCTTTCGTAGTAATTCCAAAGTTAATCTCAGGTGTTGTTCGTGGTCTTCCTTATTTTTAGAGTAAATCAGAATGTCATCTATGAAAACTATAGCGAATTTATCTAAATAGGGTTTGCACACTCTATTCATTAAATCCATAAATACTGCTGGAGCATTGGTTAACCCAAATGGCATTACAAGAAATTCATAATGTCCGTACCTAGTCCTGAATGCAGTTTTTGATATATCTTCATCCTGTACTCTTAACTGATGATATCCAGATCTTAAATCTATTTTAGAAAAATAACTAGATCCTTGCAATTGATCAAATAAATCATCAATACTAGGGAGAGGATATCTATTCTTTATGGTAACTTTATTGAGTTCTCTATAATCAATACACATCCTAAAAGTTGCATCTTTCTTTTTGACAAACAGAACTAGTGCTCCCCAAGGTGATACACTAGGTGGTATAAATCCCTTATCCAACAATTCTTGTAATTGGTTCATTAATTCTTTCATTTCTGTTGGTGCTAAACGATACGGGCCTTTAGCAATAGGGGTTGTTCCTGGTACTAATTCTATTTTAAACTCTACTTGACGAGGGGGTGGCAATCCGGGTAATTCATTAGGGAAAACATCAGAATATTCATTGATAATAGAAACATTTTCTATATTCACTTTATCTAGTGTTGTATCAACTGCATGAGCTAAGAAAGCTAAACATCTATTCTTTAAGTATTTTTGTGCTTTCTTACAGGAAATTATTTTCATAATACCATTAGGCTTTTCGCCGTATATACAGAGAGTTTTATTTTCCTTAATTAGAGGAATCTTTATCATTCCCTTTCCACATATAACTTCAGCATGATTCTTATTTAACCAATCCATACCTACTACAATATCAAAACCTCCTAAATCAATAGGAATCAAATTTATATCAAAGTAGTGGTCATCTAGATTTAAAGTACAGTTAGAAATGATTTCACCAGCTTCAATTATTTTACCATCTGCTAATTCTATCATATATTTGTGCTTTAGCTTCTCAGATATTAGATTAAGTGACGGTCTAAAGGTATTTGAAATGAAACTACGAGTTGCTCCTGTATCAAATAATACTGTTGCGTACTGATTGTTGATAAGGAATGTACCCGTTACTACTTCTGGTTCATGTCGAGCTTCTTCAGCTTGCATTACGAAAGCTCTTCTACGGGGGTTGTTTTGGTTAACTGGAGCCTTGCCTTTTCGTTACGGACATTCATTACGAAAATGGTTTTCGTTACCACACTGATAGCAGACTGGCTTAGGGTTAGTGGGGTTTTTGCAGTCTCGGGATATATGTCCCTTCTTTTTGCAATTATAACAGATTACCGTCATACAATTTCCAGAGTGCTATCTTTGGCAGATACTACACCATGGTTGTCCTTCAGTTTGTGTTTTCTTTTCTCGTACTGTTCCTAAGAAATTTCTTTATGGAGGTCGGGTTATCCTTTTCTGTGGGTTTTCTCCAAATTTCCTTCCTGTATGGTTGTCATTTCACTTCCTTTTCTCTCATATTTTTGGATTACTTAAGGATTCATTTCTTATCATTTCATCTGTTAGACTTCCAGACAAGCTTACGGCCTCCTGAAAAGTTTTGGGCATTGCAGCTTTAACTAATCCTCTTATTTGTGGTACTAATCCCCAAATATATCTTCCTATCCTTTTAGGTTCAGGGGTTATCAGGTGTCGCACTAATCTGGAGAGTTCATTATATCTGTTAGTATATTCCCGATGTGCAGCTCCTCTCATTTCTAATGCCAAGAATTCTGCCTCTAATTTCTCTATTTTATTATAAGGACAATATTTTTCGATTATCAGGTTTCTAAAGTCTTTCCAACTTATCTTATTCATGACATGCCTAACTTTAGTTTGCATTTCCATTTTCCACCAGGATTGTGCCTCTCCTTTAATTGAATGCGAATCAAACAGTGTCTTGTAATTGTTGGCACAGTTACTAATTTCTAAAACTGCTTCAATTTCATCTAACCAACGTCGAGCTTGTACAGCTCCCCCTTTTCCATCAAATTCCTGGGGTTTGCATGACATAAAAGTCTTGTAAGAGCATCCTTTGTGACTCCATTTAAGATTTCTTCCTCATGTCGTTCTTCTGGATTTATATTTCCTGCTCTTTCATTTTGGTGTGACGTGGTTCCGAAGTTCAGATTCTGTTGTAGTTGGGTTATCAGAGTAGCTAATGTAGCTTCTATTTATTGGGCTACTATTTAAGAAATCCTGTCATTCTCATTTGTGTCGTTATTCACAGGTGTTTCTTCCCCAAGTCGGGTTCTAGGTCGTCCCACTCGTGCTGTTCTTTGTACAGGCTGAGTGTTTCTTTTTGGCGGCATGATTCACTATAGTTAATTATAATTAGTATCATAAGCAAACATTTTAACACAAATTTTTATCTAACAAATAACAGATAGACATTTAAACACAATATATATATATATATATATCATTAAGTTCTTATTCCTGTATTCTGACAAGTTAGACTATAGCTTATAGTTCTTGCGAATCCATTCCCATATTTTTATGAAGATATTTTTCTTAGGTGTTTTGAGTTTCTTGATATCCTTCTGGATTCTCCATATTACTTGTTGTATTTTCTTGAGTTTCCTAAGGGTCCGCTGAGTTGTCTTCACCTGATCCTCATTCAACTTTTGTCTTTTAATTATTTTACCTTCGTTTCTAGAGGAATCAGAATTTTGTATTTCTATATCTTTAACTTGCTTAGCCATAAATTTGTCTCCACATCGTATCTTTTTCCTAGGGGTCTTAATTGTATATCCCCCGATGTTTACTGGTGCATGTCGGATATAAAATTTTGGTTTATTGTTGTTTTCAACTTCAAGTTGGGAAGTCTTCATATCTTGCTGGGGTTCTGGTTCAGATGTTATTTCCTTAAGGTTGCTATGGTCTGAGCATTCAGAAGGATCAGTCTCATTATGGTAACTATCTGAATTCATAACTGCAAAAATTTCTTTATAATTTTTCACAAAATGGTTAGTCACATATTCTCATAGATATTCTATATGTCACATATTTTTATTATAATTATTAGAGTTAAGCATAAAATCATAGAATTTTCACATAAAATCATATCGCATAAATATATGTGTTTATCAAATACTTTATTCATCATTATTTGAGCTTATGGTTATAGTCTAGGTATTTTCATAGTACCTTAATTCTCTATAACCAATGGCTCTGATACCAACCTGTCACATCCCAGCGGAAGCGTGAAGCGTTTTGGATGTGACCTGTTTGTTCAGAACGCAATGATTATAAGAGTCAATCGTCAACACATAATATCAAAGAACATACTTCATTAATATAGCTTAGGATTACATCATAGACATATATAAATACTCAAAATTTGATATAATCCTTACTACAACATTTTATTTAACTATAACATCTTCAAAGACGATGGAAATGAGCATCAACCGCGACACTGAAGTCGTAGATGTTGACAATTAAGTTCACACAGACCCTTTCTACAATATCTCCCCAGCCATTATACACATCAAAAGAGAATTCAATATTGTTAGTCATTGCTTACCTGAAAAAGCATACTCAAAATAGTCAACATAAAGTTGGTGAGATCATAGGTTTAAATCCATACAAAATATTTTTGATTCATCAATTACAACCAAACCTGTTCTTACTATTCTGATAATTCATATTGTCATGAAATAATTCATAAAATCAAAAAATATAGCATCACAACACTCATCCTGTTAGTGCAGGAAATATTTTCCTAAGTAGCGCTACCTATATTATCCAACGGTTCCACATCTGAATTAATGGTTGTATCACAAATGACAGTATATCTCAAAAATCTCAAAATAATGCATCAAACATAAACAGTATGCTTTTCCCCACAAAACTTTATAAATACAAAAAATGGGGCTATGAGTCTCACCTTTACTCCAAATTGTAACCTATAAAAATAAATTTTATAAGTTAGATACAAATTTTTTTTTAAAATTTTTAGAACCTCAGATGGAAACGATTACTAAAACTTTAGTAGCAATATTATTAGATAATATTACCGTAAAATTTCCAACTTCTATTTTATTACATATAAATTGTTATAATTATTATAAACTCATCATAAATCACTAAAAATAGTTACTGTCGTCCATAAATTCCCAATTGTTTTACAGAATATTACTCAAAAAAATTAGAATACTTCATAAATTTATTGATGTCTAACTCACAGTAGATTTGTTTCTGTAATTTTTACAATAATTACAATATTTAATAAAAATAGCTATATAACTCCAAAAATTATGAAATTTATACATTCTGTTGAGATCGATTTATCATGGCTTAAATGAATTTTTCAATATTTATTACTATGAAGTCGCTGGATCGATAAACATCCGAGCGTGTTCTTGATGGAAGGTGATAAACCAAAAGACAAACAATAGTACGAAAAATAATCGAATAATTTCATTGATAAAACCGAATAATTACAAGCTCGTTAAATAGAAAAATCATGACTTTTGGCAAGGGGAGATCGAGCATGATCTCCCCTCTCATCTGGTAGCACCTCGGCTCCGGGCAGACTCCCTCTCGAATCCTTATCTCTCTACACATTGAAACTTGTATATATAGGCCTCGTCCCATATTAGATGCGACTGGGCCCATTCGTGCGACTGGCCCATTCGTACGACTGGACCATGCGTATGGTTCAATCGTACGACTGGACCATGCGTATGGTTCAATCGTACGACTGGACCATTCTTATGGTTCAGTCTTATGAATGCCCCAATCGCATCTCTCAGTCGCACGGCCGATCCATTAGCATGGCTCAGTCGTACGACTGAGTTCCATTCACATATGCTCCTGCGAATGACTCAGTTTCATGTGTTTACAAGGTGTATAACATTAAGCCTAGACTATTCGTCAAGCGACGGACACACTATATATGACAATATATGCTCCAACATTCCCCCTTAGACGTTCCTTGCGAATAGTAGATAACACCTCTTACAATCTTCAGTCAATCTTTTCTCTGGTTTCCAATAGAATCAAACGAACAACCATATTAGCCAACGTTGCCGATCCGTCAGGTTGCTACAGTATCCCTGAAAAATGAATTTAGGCACAATAGCTTTCGTTTACTTTACAGAACACCATCATAGCAGCAAGATTCCCCATATGACTGATTTTTCCAGATAATGACATGAACAGTTTTCCATTCTTCAATCTTCATACAGTCTAACCTGATTAACATTAACAACTATAGAAATTCCCCCTCACATTCAGCATATCCCAATATATAAACATTATGCTCTCCTGGCGTCTTCATACGGTGTAATGGGCAAAAGGTTGAAGGTTCCAATCCACAGCTGACAATATCAAACAAATCAGCATGCACGTAGATTCATCATCAGAAACCTGCTCACATCATCACTTTCTGATTGCGTCTTCAATTTCTCTATACATGGATTCCCCCTAAGAATGAGAATCATCTCTGTGCGGATAAATATAACTTGATTGCCCTATAAATAGTCAGATGCTCCTGACTACCCCACAAAATCAGCACCGACTGCTGACATCTTCTCGTCTCTCTTTTGTGTTCTAACAACATTCACCTATTCTGGAAGTCCAACGAATAATGGAGTATTCATCGAACTTGTTTGACAAAAGAACCTCAGGGTGAATGTGCTTTGCTCATCCTCAAATCTATGCAGGAGGCAGTTCCAGACTTTTTTTTTGGTTTGGAACACCTTTCATTCATATGGCATGGAGTACGCTGATCACAGTCGTGTGAATGAATTGTACGAATGATATATTCGTGCGACTGAATACAAGACTGGACATAAGACTGGTCCAGTCGTACGACTCACATAAGACTGGTCCAGTCACATGGTCCAGTCACATGACTGGTCCATTCGCGTGGTCTAGTCATACGAATGGTCCATTAGCATGGTCCAGTCACACGAATGGTCCATTAGCATGGTCCAGTCGCACGACTGGTCCATTAGCATGGTCTAGTCGCACGACTGGTCCATTCGCATGGTCCAGTCGCATGAACGGGTCTACATGCAGATTTTTAGATCTGCAGCCGCCAAAGGCTGCCAAAAACCCTAATCCGATGAATTTTACATGAATCGAACCAAAATAGACGTCATCAGATTCGCAAGGGTGATAAGAAAAAGATCTAAGCAAAAACACGAAGAACACGAAGTGGGTTTAACGTCAAAGAACCTGAAAGATGAGGTTGCTAGAATGATTGTTAGATCATTCTAGCAGTAACCTTGCTCTGATACCAATTGTGAAGTCGCTGGATCGATAAACATCCGAGCGTGTTCTTGACGGAAGGTGATAAACCAAAAGACAAACAATAGTACGAACAATAATCGAATGATTTCATTGATAAAACCGAATGATTAGAAGCTCGTTAAATAGAAAAATCATGACTTTTGGCAAGGGGAGATCAAGCATGATCTCCCCTCTCATCCGGCAGCACCTCAGCTCCGGGCAGACTCCCTCTCGAATCCTTATCTCTCTACACATTGAAACTAGTATATATAGGCCTCGGCCCATATTAGATGCGACTGGACCATGTGTATGGTTCAATCGTATGACTGGATCATGCTTATGGTTCAATCGTATGACTGGACCATTCTTATGGTTTAGTCTTATGAATGCCCCAATCGCATCTCTCAGTTGCACGGCTGGTCCATTAGCATGGCTCAGTCGTACGACTGAGTTCCATTCTCATATGCTCCTGCGAATTACTCAGTTTCATATGTTTACAAGGTGTATAACATTGAGCCTAGACTATTTGTCAAGCGACGGACACACTATATATGACAATATATGCTCCAACAATTACACTATTTAATTATTTCTTTTGATTTTTCCTTTCAGATCACATAAAAAATCATAACTCAGTCATAAAAAGAAAATAAATTACAAAATAATTCCTGGAGCTTTTATATCATATAAGAATCATTATGTGATTTTTCCAAAATTTTTCAGAATTTATTTCTATTATTTGAGAATTTTCTTTTATTTACCTTAAATAATTTGTATAAATTATTTTTCTTATTATATTTTTACAAAAATTCATAGAATGATATTTCAGTATCTTTAAAAATCTTTTTCCATATTTATTCCCACAATCGCTATCATTTAGTATTTTTACTTGATTTTCTTAATATTTCAGGGTTTAATCTTCTATAAATCCCAAAATCTCCTTTTTGTCACAAGTTTTCTGAAATTTTTAGCTTTTAACATTTCATTATTGTGAGTTGATGAAAATTTAGAATTTCAAGATGTTAGGATTAGTTTTGATGTTTAGATACACCAAAACTAGTTACCTATGTGTTTATAACACAGGTGTAACCATTATTCACAAGATACTTTAAAGAGATTAAAACCTTTGTGAATGCCGAGGAAGAGGGACTGATGATGATCGAGAGATGGTCGAGAGTGTCTTAAATCACCCACTTAAGAAGATGATGAAGCTTGGGTGTTTGTCACTTGCTTATAGAAACCGAGAGAAAGAGTTGTGAAGGTGATGGTGATTACGGATGATGATGGTGTTGGTGAGAGATAAGAGTTAGAGAGTTTTTAAGAGCCGAGGGAGGGAGTGAAAGATTTGTGTGGGTTGTGGTCGATGAGGTGGTGGTGCTTCAAAGGAACCGAGAGATAGATGAGGGTGTATGTTATGATGGTTATGTTTGGTGTTTTCGGATATATAGGTGTCAAAAGCTTGAGGAGTGATTTAGTGAATATGGTGATAGCTTCATGTTGTTAGTTGGCCAATAGTTTGACACCAAGAGGGTTTGAGAGATTGCCACCCATATGCTAGTAATGATAGCCTTTTGGATAGGGTAGGTTATGTGGCATTTATAGGAGATTTCTTAGTGTCTAATTTTGATGATGATGCATGGTAACCGACCTAGAGTTAGAGGCTAGGAAACATCATTTGCTTGATGAGTTGGTTGTGTAGACTTGCTAGGTGTACAAGGTTTGGGTGTGTTAAGTGTCATGCATTAAACATTGGTTAGTGTTGGATGTAATGGTAATCGACCGAATAGTTTTAGGAAAAGAATTAGTATTAGTCTTAAGCCAAGTATTAATCTATGAGGTTAATGACTTTCTTTATTAACTTGTAGTGTGACACTTACTAACTTATGTTGGTTTATGTCTTAATAATCCGATTCAAGATTAGGTTGATGTTTTGGTTAAACGTTTAAATTGAAGTCTTTAACTTATATGGGAAATATGTAATCCAAATATTCAATCATACAATCTTAGTACTTAGCATCCTTAATATTTTACAAATATTACTAATGTTCGTCTACATGCACACGTAATCATTATGCATGCATGTACGTTTACCTAACATATACATGTATATTTACATGTTTGAGTATCTGTGAAATTTAATTAAATTCATCTTAGTAAATCTTTATTAATATTATACATATACATATAAGTAGACATAATCTGGTAAAAAGAAAATTTTAAACGTCGAGTTTATCTAACCTGAGATTTTTAGGGTTGTCACATACAAACCCTCATCCGTAACCCATTTCTAATACTAGTTATAAAGTTGACCCAATCACCCCTAATCCATTTAAACTTTTAATTCCACTTAAATAAGTTTTACCCATTAAACTGAAATAAAGTCCCCCTGAAACTTCAAATTACTATAATAAAGCAACCAAAACCCTTAATCTTGTAATCGATCAAGTGGTGATCTTCATTCTAAGAAGTTCCTTCATCTCTTTAAACTTCTGTCAGCCTTGGTTAGAATATCCACCTTTTGAAACTTTCCACTTATGTGTTCAACTTTGATTTCTCCCGTTTTAATACACTCCCTTATGAAATGATAACGTGTATTGATGTGTTTTCTCCTCCCGTGAAACACCGGGTTCCTCATCAAAGCTATAGCTGACTGATTATCAACTTTAAGTGTAACAGTTTCCTCCTTCGAGCTAGTTAAGTCAGCTAATTAACCTCTCAACCAAAGTGCCTGGCATGCTGCAGTAGTAGCGGCCATGAATTTTGCTTCAAACGAGGACAAGGCCACCGTACTTTGCTTCTGGGAGTTCCATGCGATAGGCGCATCACTGAAATAGAAAACCAGACCAGTTGTGCTTCTGCCATCATTTGAATCAACCATTTGGCTGTTGTCACTATAGCCGTATGGTTATTTAATCCCATTCCTTTGGTAATGTAGTCCCAATTTAGCTGGGTCTTTTAAGTAGCACATGATCTGTTTAACAGCTTGCATATGAACCTGTTTTAACGACTACATATAGCGACTTACATTGCCAACTGCAAAGCTCAGATTAGGCCGCATATGTGTCGGGTAACGAAGGCTGCCAACCAGCCTTCTCTAATCAGTTGCATCAGCATCTGGCCTTTCATTCTTCTTTGACAGCTTCAAACCAGGTTCCATAGGGAACTAGCTGTATTGCACTCTGATAAACCAGCCTGTTTCGGTACCTTTTTTGCATATCCAGCTTTTTTAATTGAGATTCCTTGGTTACTTTAGTTCATCTTAATACCAAGATAATATTGTAAGAGTCCAAGGTCACTCATCTCAAAACAAGCCTTCATTTGTCTCTTAAAACTTGTTATATCATCTTGATTTCCTCCTGTTACAATTAGGTCATCAACGTACACTCCCGCAAGCAATAATTGATTGATGATCACCGTTCGATAAATAGCCTATTCATGTTTGCACCTAATGAAAGCTGATTTAAGGTGCAGTCTAGATGAGTATTCCAGGCTCTAGGAGCTTGGCGTAAGCTATATAGAGCTTTCACTAACCTGTAAACCTGCAGCTCCCTTCCTTTCTTCACGAAACCTTCTGGTTGAGACACATAAACCTCTTCCTTTAGATCACCATGAAGAAATGCAGATTTAACATGTAGATGATGAACATTACACCCAAAGTGTGCTGCCAAGGCCAATAATAGCCTTATGGTCTCCATCCTCGTTATCGGAGTGAAAACCTCATCAAAGTCAATTCCAAACTTTTGCACATAGCCTTTAGCTGCAAGGCATGATTTATGCTTGGTAACAACTCCATTTGTATCCTTTTTAACTTTGAACACCCATTTTAGCCCAATGGGTTGATGACCGGGTGGTAATTCGATTAATTTCCATGTGTTGTTTCTTTCAATTGACTGTATTTCTTGCTGCATTGCTTCTCTCCATTTAGCATTCTTTCCAGCCTTGGTATAGCAACTTGGTTCTTCTTTCATTATGAGAAGATCATCATAATCAAAGGTTTCCCGTACTACATTAGATGGATCTACCGGGCCTTCTAAATCAGTGGGCAAATGAGGTAGCAATGGCCCACGTCCTGCTACAACAGATTTTGGGGTGTCATCTTCGCCAAAAGGTAGGCTGTTTGGCCCAAAATCAAATTCTTCTGGGCTGTTTGGAGCTGTAAATAGACTGTTTGGCCCAGGCACTGTTGGAGCTGAATCACTGCCCGGAGTTGTGTTTTAATCCTTCCCACTGTTTGGCTACATATTTCCACTTTCTCCTGACATTTGAACGGGGTTCACCTGCACAATAAAATCCTTCCAACTTGGACTTTGAGTGTCATACTGTCATATTCATTTGAGTAATTATTCCAATCCTTCCAACATTCAAAGACCTCATCTTTGACCTTGATTAAGAAAGCCCACATGTACCGATTGTGGCCATCCACAATTAGGAACGTGTACCTGTTTCCACCTTGCATTACAGGAGAAATGGGACTGCATACATCTGTTGATCTGCATACACTAATTCCAAAGGTCTCGTGGCATGATAATTAGAATAATCAAGAAAAGGTAAACGGGTTTGCTTTCCTACAAGACAAGAATCACAAACCTGTTTAGGATACTGTATGTTTGGTACACCAAGTGCCATCTCCTTTGCAACCATGTTCTTTATAGAGTCGAAATTTAAATGACCGAAACGTGCATGCCATAACCATGTCTTGTCACTAATGTTTGTGTGCAAACAAATCAGAGCTGCTACCTTTAACTCAATTTTGTACAAACGATTTGGAGACCTTTGTTCTTTCACAAGCGTCATTCCATTGGCTTCATGCATCCATAGGTATTGATTCTTATTAGAATTGAACACCCAACTTTTATGAATTAGCCAAGAATAAGAATATTAGTCCTTATATATGGTATGTAATAAACGTCCTCCAAGATCCGTTGTTTGCCATTCTTGCAGGCCAAAATAATATTCCCTCTTGTATATCAACACATGAACCATCCCCAAACTGTACTTTGCCAACTGTATTATAATCAATGTTAGAAAACAGTTCATGGTTACATGTCATATGATTGCTTGCACCGTTATCAAGGATCAATGTGTGAATTTCATTCGGATTCAACACATAAAGTTGTGGCATCACCTTTTCCTCGTTAAGGAAAATGACCTCCTTTTCTGTCTCCTTATGAACAGACACTAACAGGACTGGTCCATTATCCTGTTTTTGTGCCAAATTGAATGCTTCATCATTCTTCCTTGTTGGACATTCAGACAAGTAGTGTCTATATGCATCACAACGAAAACACTGAATTTGAGACCGATACCTTCCCTGTTTCTGCTGCTGATTTGAACTTTGACCTGGATCATCACCTCTTCCCCGACTGTTCGAGCGACCCCAGCCTCTCCCTCAGCCTCTCCCTCGGCCTTCACCCTCTCCCTTGTTAGAACCACGACCACGACCACTTCTATTTTGGTCTCCTTCTTTGCCTGTCATTCTTCATAAGAGAGTAGTAGGTGATCACCCTTGGAACCTTAGGACTTACCACCAGGTATGATCTGTTCTTCATACGTCTATAACTTGCCAACAGCCTCTTGAAACATCATAGTATCAACATTAGCAAACTGCTCAATAGAAGCTACAAGGGGTCAAAAATAGAAAACGATCAGGAACAGAACCGAGGAGTTTTCGACTAGTTTCTTGTCCTCAAAAACAGCCCCGAGGCTGTTTGCTTTGGACACAATACCGCTGATCCGACCAGCAAACTCTTCACTCGTCTCTGCGTCTTTCATCTTTAAAGACTCAAATTCAGTCTCTAAAGATCCCATTTTAGCCACCTGTACTCAATCGGCACCCACAAACCTGGCTTCAGAGTAGCCCATACATCCTTGGCTTGCTCGAACTATGCAACCTGCAGAACCAGTTCTTCTGGTATTGCCTGATACAGATAGGCAATTGCAACGTTGTTCTTCTTTGGGTCAACAACACCACCAGCACCAGGTTTGATAGCTTCCCATACTCCATGAATGTTAAAGATTGCCTTAATTTTAACAGCCCAAATCATGTAATTTGAGGTAGTCAAAACAGGGCACTGCAACGTTAGGTTGGTGGTTTCTTTGTGAGGAACGATTTGATTTTCTGCCATCAGAATTGTCTTCTGTTTTCACTGGAAAATCAGCCTTGACTGTTGATAATAAACGCCCCCTTTAATCGGAAAACAGATCCTTTAGTTTTTCCAATAATAGAGTCGATTGCACCTCAGCCCTTCAAGTGTTGTAACCCCTTGTTGAATCAGACTCTCTGTGTAATCGAGCAATGGTTTAAACCAAGCTCTGATACCAATTGAAGTCAATTGGATCGAAACCGATTGACACAAAATTCCAGAAAACAGAAAACAAACAGGAAGAAGAAAGAAAATAGTCAGCCCGTAATCTTTACCACTTCCAAAATCCAAAAAATTTTAATTAAAGATATTGAGATGCTATCTGGATTTATAATAATCTAACTTAACCCCCAAGCTAAATTAAACAAGGAAAAACAAAATAAGAAAACAATCCTATAGCATCTTTATTATAAATAATAAACCAACCCACTTCAATTCTAACCCAAAACTTAATAATAATTGCAAGATTAACCCAACATTATATTTCTCAATCAGGAGGAATTTTTGGCGGTGCTGTAAAAATCGGTCCTAGTCGGCGATTAATCGAGGATTAATCTGAAATCGGCCACCAATATTGGTGATTTCACATAATCGGTGGGTTTAATACATAATTGGTCTTAGTTGGAAAAAATCGGACCTAGTCCGACCTAATTGGTCGAATTTGGTCAACTTTTTTTCAAAATTAGTCAAAATTGCTTAGATTTTGGTTAAAATCAGTCAAATTTTGGTCAATTGGCCAAAATGTGTTAATTTTTGATTTTTTTGAACTTAATTATATATATGTATACATATACACATATATGTATAAATTACATATTAAATTCCAATCCGATTAATCCTGACTAATACTGATTAGTTCCTAGGTGATTTTTGCATATATAAATTACCTCACCGTAGCGATTTTTACAACCATGATTTATGGGCGTATTTTCCTTCAAGCTTAGCCTGCAACATTGCTTCTATGATCTTAGGAGCGCTGGCTGCCATGGACCAAATGGAAGGTTTTTGTTTTTTAAACTAGTGTTACCTAGTTTATATAATTCATATGTGCTTTGGACTTAAATTCTATTGCAAACATAGCTTTGAAATTACCTAGGAAATATGATGTTCTTGCATCAAATAGGGATGTAGGCTGAGCTAATGTGAAGTTGTGGATTTTCATTATGACCCCAACTGGCTATTGGGTGATGTCCCATTCAAAAGACAATCTGAAACTGGATCGATTCTTATTTGGTTTTAGAGTAACCTGACCAAATGTATCAAGCGGGTTATTTGGTTGGCTTGAATTTTGAATGTCCCTAAGTGGAAACAAGTTGTTATCTAGTCATTTACTTTGATGGTGACAAGTATCTATATTTAATGAATAGATTGGTAGAAGAACTGCAAACATCTTGAAGCATCTTTTTCCAGTGCCCAAGCCTGATACGAAACGCATCATCACTTTTGCTAATCAGTCAGGTTACATTTCTTTCTGGTATTTTTTCTGCATGCATTTTCAGTTAAACTTAATCGACTCTTTATTCTAGTTTCTGAGGTTTAGATCCGCTGTATGCATTTTCATTTTGTATATTTGTCTAACATGCTCATGCTGGCTTGAAAAGCGCAGAACATTATGTTCACATCATGGTTAGTGGTGTCAATCATCTACAAATGGGTTGATTTAGGTATCTTTAATAGATCAAATGATGATTAACCTATTTTTAAAGTATATTCAAATGAATAGAACTTCCTAAATTGTTTTTATTTAGACTAAAATTAGCTTTTTACTTAATCATTCTGTTATTATAATCATATTCAATTAACACATTACAAATTTATAATAATAATTAATAAATAAATAATACAAGTGTTAATGGTATGTTTTGACCCACTCATTACCACCTTAGTCATGGTCATACATAATTAAGTTGGTACCAAGACAAGAGTGGTTATATGGGCGGTGGGTGGTATTATTATTGTTTTATGTCTGATGGTTGGTTGTTTCATGCACATACAGGCATCATGTCTACAGACAAAGTGGCGGGCCGAAATCTATTTATTTAAAGGAGGTCGGGCCGTGGTTTGAGTTACGGTTGTATTTGAAAGGATCTCAGACCTCGTTTGATCAATTAGATTAGGATTTGCAGTGGAATTGTACACGAATTAGACAAATTCAAGCAAGAACACAAATGATAATGCAATGGAACAGTACGGTTATAGAGAGAAAAGATATTTCTGCACAAAGGAATATTTCATTCAATCTCAAGCTTCGGCCATTACAAAATTAGGTCATCCTCCTTTTTATAAGGAAGGGTGACGTCAGCTAATGTCACTTGATAGTGACATCTAACCGTTATTACAATAACTACTGAAATATAACTATTGAACTACAACGTCTGAAGAACAGGCTCTTCAGACATTTTACAATAGATAAACCGCTGAAAGAAAGAAAACTACTGAAAGAAAGAAAACTACTAAAAAGGAAAAACATCACAACAACTGAAGAATACTACTTCAACTGTTGTGACAACTTCTGAAGTCTTCAGTACTTGTAGTCTTCAGCACTTGAACTTCAGCTGATGTCTTCAGCACTTGCACTTCAGCTGATGTCTTCAGTACTTGAACTTCAGCACTTGAACTTCAGCTGTTGTCATCAGCTGATGAAGCCTTCAGCAGTTGTTGAGATGTCTGTGGGACTTAAAGGTTTTTCTGATCAGGCTCATTGGTTCTTTTGGTCCAACAAACTCCCCCTGAACCAATGCAGCCAAAACCTTTAACTTTATTTGGGTCCCACTTATTTGGAAGAAAAGTGTCTTTTTTTCTGGATCAGCTCAGAAATGACCGCTGTAAGCACAGGCCAGGGAAGAGGTTTCAAAGATCTGATTGGCACAGGATGGATGGGAACTCTATCTTAGGGAACTGGACACAGAGCTGTTACCCCATCCATTAAACCTACTTCCCAACTATGAGTCTATAAGACTCTCTCACATAAGCCTCAAGCAAGACAAGTTGATCCTCCTTGGTAAGGTCTTCGGCTTCTCCCTCAAAAAATGATTCAGGCCCATAATACTCAGAGTGGTATTTGACCTGCTTCCTATTTCTTAACTCAACAGTTGTGATCTCTCTATAAGCAAATTCACCAGGGTGATTACCCTCTAGCAGCAACTAGAGTTCATTTTGTCTGACTTCCTCAAGCCTCTTGTATACTAACCCCTTTTTCACCATTTTGTTCTCCAACAGCTTTTATGGGGGAAGTTTAGCTTTATAGGCCTTCTTGAAGTCTTCTAGGATCTCCCAGGGTGAGACTACAATGTCCAGCATGATCACTACATCTACGATCTTTTTCACTTGGCCATTGTATCTGTGTGGAATGTTTTTCTTGTGAATCCTATGACTCACCCTGGGATCAGGCCAAAACCTTAATCGCTCTTTCTGATATTGAAAAGTCTGTTTGAGAGCATATAACCTCTGAGCATGTTTTCTCATGACTATAATTGATGAAGTCTGAGAATAAACTTTGTCAACCATTCTTAACACCTCCTTATCATGTAATCTATGCTGTTGCTCTTCTTCAGTTTTCACCTTGACTGTTTCCATCTGAAGTGCAGGAGTGATTGTTGATGGTTGACTTTTGGCCTTAGGCAATGAAATGACAGCTAAAATTGGCAGGCTGTCCTCATCCTCATCATCATCTTTTTCTTCTTCTTCAAGCCTTAACACCCTTCTCTTCCTCTTCGGGGGTGCATCATCGGCTATTGGTTTCTTGGGAAAGGGAGTTGGTTTTGAGGGTTGTGATATGGGTTGTTTTGGTGTGGGAGATTGCACAGGCTGTTCTAGCATTTTTGTAAGAGAGGCTTTGGTTTGCTTGGCTAGATTAGTCCTGCTCCCAGCACCAGCTTCATTTAGGGCTTCTATGATCATCCCTTTGGTGGATACCTCAGACGAACAGATCTTGTTGGTTATTTCCAAGATACTGTCCCTGGACCATGATTTAACTTCAAGGACTGATCTCCCCAGATACTTCAAAATGAATCTTGCCATAGCTTCAAGTCTCTCCTTCTCCTGATCACTATAGCAAGACCATCGGAATTCGATCTCCTGAATCTTTAACCTCTTGATCTCAGAATCAAGCTTTGCTGTATCAAAGCCTTGCCTAAACAGCTGATCAATGATTTTATCCATTGACCTGCTGTGTTGGTCATCAGCCTTCTTGATCATATCATCTAGTTTCTTCTGAGCAGGAGTTTTCTAACTTTCATCACTCTTCTTTTTCTTATAAGTGACATGAAAGTCCTTCTCTTTCTTAGTCTCCTTCTCCATCTCCTTCTCCTTACCCACCTCTTTCTCCACCTCTTTCTCTTTCTCTTTCTCGTTTACCTCTTCAACTCTTTTTCTCTTGATGACTTTCACTGACTCCCCCTTTTTGGTTGCATTGGTTGCAGGGGTTTGAATGTCAGAAAGTTTCTTTGACACAACATCATCAATCATGATTTGGATGTTTGAGGAAAGCCTCTCATCAAGGGTTTTATTCACAATATCTGTGATGATAGGAGTGATGAGAGGCAGGGATGTTTGAAAGATAGCAACCATTTGCTCAGAGGGGTTCTGTCCCTGAGAAATGGTGCCAGAAGCAGAGGCTGGTGCCTGAGTATATGGGAGTGGCTCTGTGTGTGGGAGACCTTCAGAAGAAGGTGTCATCTGTGGGTGAATGTTGGCAAATGGACTTGATTCTTGAGAGAATTTGGCAAGTAGTTGTTTTAATCTACTTATCTCTTCCTCAAGAATAGTGTTCTGGGCTAGAACATTATAAAAGAAGCCCAGGTCATCATCAGTGTTAGCTGAATCACCTGACCTCCTGATTGTATCAGGATGAACATGTGCTGAGTTTGGATCAGCATGCACATGTGCCCCTTTGTCTTGGAACTGGGGACTTCCTGCCTCAGGATTAAATCCTTCATCAGCAGTTGCTTCTGGTGAGGACTTAGGGATGTTACCAATCTCACCCTATTCATGTGCTGAAGCAGGAGAAGTGGCAGCCTCACCGGATGTTCTGATCTTCTCTTCCACACTTGGAGATAGAACATTGTAATCCCTATGCTGTGGGCTCTCAGAAACACTTGGATCCTCCCTCTCAATTGATAAGGTTTGCCCTATTGTAATAGGTTCCTGGGGAGAGGGTGGAGTGTTGAGCTGAGTCAGCACTTTTGCAATTAAAATGGTTGGACTTTGTGGGGCGGTTGCAATGGGAGATTGGGGTGAATCTGTTTGCACCTGGGGAGAGTGGTGCTCTTCAATGGTAAACTTCTCAAGTGAGATAGGTTCAAGAGATGTGGCTGCCCCGGAAGTGGTTGCTTCAGGCTCCTATTGAGAGGATGTCTGAGCGGTTGTGGCTGGTCGAGTCCTTGTAACTACTGGGGGATTAATACCAGTAGCTACTTCCTGCCTTTGTTGTGCAGGGGCATCCTCAGGGGATTCAACTCCCTGAGTAGCCTTTTTGGGCTTTTTGGCTCTTGGCTTAGTGGGGACTTTGGATTTGGAGGAGGAGGCTGTGGGTTCCCGTTGCTTGGGTTTTAGCAGCTTGGCAGCCTGTTTGAGGTGGGTGTCTGAGTTGTGCCTGAAGTATACCTCAGGCAATACAGCCAAAGCAGGGACTCCTAGGCCAACAAGGCCTTTAGTATTTAATTGTTTTTCAATAATGGCCATGATGAACCTTGGATATAATAGCCATCTGGTATCCACAGGTTTCATAGCTATATCTTTCAATTCCAAAAAGATTAATTCAGAAAAATTAAGATCTTGTTGCTCAAGGATAGAGTACAATACCTGCTGCCACCTTGATGACATTTGATCCTATGAAGATGATTTGGGGGCAAGGCAGACATTGACCATGTGAAAGATAAGTCTTCCAGGATCATGGAAGTGCTTCTTTAGGATTATGGAAGCACGGAGGTCGCCTTCATATCCACACTGGGCAAAAGATAGGTCGATGGTGCCCTTAGGATATTCAGTTGCGAAGGTGGCATCATTTAGATTTAGGGTTTGGCGAATGATGTCAGAAGTGATGACCACCTTCTGTTGGTTGACAAACGACTGGAGAATGACCTCGGTGTCATTTTCACCAGTGGTAATGGTGGCGTTTGTCCAGAACTGTATGAGGGATTCGGCATGGATGTTTGGGTTGAGAAGAAAGGCCGTTTTGTAAGGAGAGGTAACCATCAGATCGATGGCGGCATCGAACTTGGTCCAAAATGGTGATTTTGTGAGGTAGGCTACACAATTATGGCGTGGTTTGAGCTGCATGGTCGCCATTAATAGGAGAGAGAAGTTTCAGAGTTTTTGAATGTTTAGGTTGTGAGAATGAAAAACTCTGAAGTTAGGGTTAGGTATTTATAGGGTATGGTTATGAAACGGCTGATAGAAAACGTCTGAAGGTTTTGGTGTTAGTCATCAGGTGTTTGAAACGACTGATGACCTGGTTTTAACCTTCAGAGGTTGTAAACGACTGAAGACTTGGTGTTAGTCATCAGTAGTTGTAAACTACTGAAGACATGGTTTTCATCTTCAGAGGTTGTAAACAACTGAAGACTTGGTGTTAGTCATCAGTAGTTGTAAACTACTGAAGACATGGTTTTCATCTTCAGAGGTTGTAAACAACTGAAGACTTGGTGTTAGTCATCAGTAGTTGTAAACTACTGAAGACATGGTTTTGGCTTCAGTTGTTTTGATATGAAACAACAGTAGTTTGAATCAGCTGAAGAGTAATGTTACTCATCAGCTGTTGTCGTCAATTCAGCTGTTTCATTCTGACCTCAACATTTACTCATCAGACTTTGTCTGATTTTCAGACATTTCATTGGCCATCAGCTCTTTGGAATATTTATTTTTCAGCTCTTGTGAACAAATATTCAGAAGATCTGTTAAAATAAATTATCCTTCAGAACTTGTGAATAAATATTGTCTTCAGTACTTATGTGAAAGATTACACATCAGTACTTTTGGACAAAATTTGTTCTTCAGTACTTATTTGTTAGAAAATGCATAAGGAGTTATAACCACATCAGTAGTTGTAACTTCATCAGTTCTTTTCAACAAATAATGTACTTCAGTACTTTGAAGTATTTTAGTCTTCAGTAGTTATGAAAAATGCTGAAGACTAAATAACGCATCAATACTTATTTTTGACTTTTGTATACTAATGCTCATCAGTACTTGTTATCTGTGTAGAAGACTAATCAAGGCTCGGCAAAACATTTGAAGATTGAACGAAGACGAAGTCCGAAAACAGACTGCATATGCGAAAGCTTCTGTCACGCGAGAAGCAGATCCCACGCGAAGAGAAGCTTCCACGCGAAAGTCTCAGCCACGCGAAAAGCCTGTCGCGCGAGAACTCAATGTTTAGTATAAATAGCTTAGTTTCGTTTTGTAATCAAGCTTTTCGTTCATTATTATCATTCTGTACTGTGCGAAAATAGCACAAGACCTTTTATAGGTTGTTTGATTCAATCAAAGAAGCATCTCGTGTTCAATTCAATCTTCTCTCCTATCCAATCATGTTTACATTCCGCATTCACGTGATTGAGATCGTGTGTTATTGATTTCTGGGAGATTTCAGAGGTTTTACATTTGGTATCAGAGCAAGGCGTTGCTCTTGATACAACGGATCATTATTCCGCGATCTTCCGTTCGAAGACGTTAAACAAATTCAAAAGTTGTAGACCGCACACCAAGTGTTTGTGTAAATGCTCAAGAGACTTTGTTGCATCATTTTATGAAGATTTGAAGCTCAAAAGTTATTGCATCAAAGTCGAATTTCCGAGTGTGCGAGAACCTTCATTGAAAGGTTTTATTGAAGATTCAATTTGCTCAAGTAACAAAACGATATCATAATCCAAGGGGGAGATTGTAAGGGACAAAATATTTGGATTACAATATCGTTGTTGATTGCGTGCAACAAAGTCGCGAGAGGCTGCATGCATGCATGCGAAAGTCGAACAAATCGCATGCGTACGATTTGTTGATGCGAGATCTATACACGACAAATGCATGCGAAAGTGGAGCAAAATCTCCATGCGAAAATATTGCAAAGAAAAAGGCATGCGAAAATGAAGCAATTGTTATATGCATGCGAAATCAAGCAAAAACAAATTTAGTTTTGAATGGATAGTGGACTACAGGTGGGCGACAAACTCTTGTGGAATAAATGCATGTGACATTGCATGCATAAGGCATGCAATGCGAAAGTAACTTCCTTGGCAGCATGCGAAAAGTGAAAAAGCAACTATATATATGCATGTTTGTACTTGCGAAATTGTGTGCCATTAATTCCAGAATTAACCGAGAGCTCAATTTATTTTTGTGTAGTTTTCGCTCATGTTGAGCAGATCACAAGTTTGTGATTTCCACCTTCGGGTGAGATCGATCTAGTATCGATTTTCATTGTAATCATTCGACAACGTATATAGATTTGAATTACAATGATTTTGTGCTGAATGTTTTGTTCTCTCGGTTGATTCAATTCAAACCGCGCACCCGTCTTCGCGTATTATCAAGTGCAACAATTCAAACGAAGTGAGATCGATCGCTTTTAAGGACTTTACAATTGGTATCAGAGCATTAGGCTCTAGAACCACGATTTGGAAGAGATTTGGATTGAGTTTTACTCAAATTTGAAGAAATTCATCATTGATCACTTTAGATTCTGATATGGAGATGTTATGCTGCTCGATTTTGGAGGATTTGGACTGATTTGGACCGATTTCAACTGAATTAGTGGATTTTAAGTGAATTTTAATCAAAATTAAGCTTAAAATTGACCTAAAATTCATTAAAATTGGATTAAAATGGGTTCAATCAGACATATTCATTGATTTGGAGGTGGTTCTCGCTTGAACTAACTGTTGGAGATTCGATTCTGCTCGAAATTGACAATTTTCGTTTGATCTGTAAGTTTTCGTGTGCGAAAAAGGGGTGTTTTCGCTCAGACAGTTATATCACCTTTTTGTGCGATTTCGCGTGAAAAGGTAACTTGGAAATTTGCACGCACTGCTATCTCGCGCGAAAAGTTGTGACGCGCGAAATCTCCTTTCGCACGACTTCTTATTTCGCACGAAACCTGATTTTTGCCTTTCTGATCACTATGGCTTCAACAACACCGAATTTGAAGCATCTTACTGCTTCACTTCATCTAGACACGGAAATTGGTACTGGTAACAAGCCACCGAGGCTTCTCTGTGAAGATGATTATACTGATTGGGCTTTCCGATTTGAGAGATATGTTATTTACACGGAACCGAAGATGTGGAGATCAGTCCAGTATGGTCCTTACGTTCCGTTGTATAAAAATGATAAAGGAGAGATGGTTCAGAAACCTGAACACTTGTGGGATGAAGATGACATCAAGAGATTGGAACTGGATGATAAAGCTTATGATGCCATCACTATGGCACTGACTACTGAGATTTCACAAAAGTTTCAAGAGTTCAGGGGTGCTAAGGTATTATGGGATGCTCTGGAGTCTCAGATTATGGGCAACAAAGACATGAGAGAGAGCAAAAAGGATATGTTGAATCAGGAATTCAACATGTTCAATCATATTGTTGGTGAAGAGCTGGAAGTTCAGATGGCCAGGTTTGTTAGACTGGTAACAAAAATGAAGAGTGCGGGTATTACTCTGGAACCCATCACCGTGAACAAGAAGTTGCTAAATTCACTTCCTTACAGTTGGAATAACAACTGTACATTGATCAAGAGAACCAAAGACTTGTATACTCTTCAGTTGACTGATCTCATTTCAACTATCAAGTCTTATGCTATGGACGATAAGCAGCGAGCTGCTAATCATCTCAGTTCTCTGGGTGCTGAAGGAACTGCTCTCTATGCAAAGATGGCTAGTATTCCGAATTACTATGTCAGTTATACACAAATGTGTCAGCAACAACAAACTGGAAGTGCAGCATCTTCTTATATGCAACCAGCAGTAAACCACCAAGTTCATGTTCCAGCTGCTCAACACTATTCCCCCATCATCCATCAACAAGTCTCTTAATCTCAAGATTCTTATAGTGGTCAACATGCTTATGTTGCTACCACTAATCCATCAAAGCAAACTGTTCAGATTGCTGAGGAGCATCTTGCTCTTTTCACCACCTTTATGTCAAGTTATGAAGCTTTCATGGCCGGAAGACTTACTGCTCCAAATGTATTGGTTGATGATCTTCAACAAGTCAATCCTGATGATGTTGAAGAGAATGACATCAAATATCAAATGGCCATGGTAGTTTACAGGGCTAAGAATTTTGCCAAACGAACTGGGAGGAAAATGTTTGGCGTTAACAACTCTAGCAAAATCGGTTTCGACAAGACTAACCTGAGGTGTTACAACTGTGACAAACCAGGTCATTTCGCCAGAGAGTGTACTGAACCAAAGACTAGTCAAACTGAAGGCCGCAAGAAGATGGTGACTGTGGAGATAGAGCCGAAGAAAGACAAAGCAAGTACTTCTGGTGGTACTAAAGCATTAGTTTCTCAAACCAATGCTGAATATGATTGGTCGGATCAAATGGAAGCCCTTGATCTACATTTGTCTACTGCATTTATTGCAAAGATTGTTCCAGAACCAGAAGAAGAAGAAAATCTGTTTGCTGAATTCGTGTCTGATGATTTGTTGGAGGGTTTGTTTGCTACAGTGGAAGAAGAGAGGGAGAAAGTTGAAGTAGAGAAAGTGAATACTGAACGAGAGGTTGAGAAAGTTGAAGAAAAGGAGACAGTTGAGAAGAAAGATCAGGTTGAGAAGGTTGCTGAAGAAGAGAGTGTGATTGAAGAGTACACTGTCGAGCCTCCAGTCAAAAGCCCATGTGTTGATCCAAAGACTGTTGATGTTGCTCCAGTGGAAGAACCAGCTGCTGAATTGAAAGCATTCATGGTCAAGAAGGAAGAAGAGGCTGAAGGGGAAACTTCTGAACCCAAGGTATATGATGGTTTGTGCAAAAATTCTTGTGTTTAGAAAGTTCAAAAATACAGAGTTCACAATGAGAGCCTGATAATGGAAGTTGAAAAACTTCAGTATCAAGCTTGCAAACACAAGTCCAAAAAAGATTTTTAAAGAAAAACTTGAAGGTTTAAACAAAACAATATATAATTTAAAATTATATCTTCATGATAAAGAATGTACCAATAATGACTTGACAAATAGAAATAATGAACTCGCTTTAGAAGTTAATAGACTTAACAGTGAATTAGCCACGGCTAAATTAACTGTTGAGAAATTTGAACTTTCATCAACAATGGTTGAAGGAATAATCAAGTCACAAATGACTCAGAAGATCAAAGGAGGAAAATGTGGTGATGGGTTTTCTAACATTGCTCCTCCAATTAATCATGATTATTCATGTTTACCTTCATCTGATAACATTTGTGATTCTGATATGGTCTATGGGATTGGTTTCTCTCCATCTCAAGAATTAAAACCTTCAGTCAAAGTAAATTTATCTGTTGATCCTATCATAGTACCCAAATCTAAACAATCAACTGAAAACTTTTGTGCAGATAAATTGAAGGTGGATGGGTTGGTCGAAGAATGGGAGAGTGATAGTGAAGGAGAAAATGAGAGAGAAAATTTGAAAAATAAGAATGTAAAAGTTTTACAATCTGATTGTAAACAAACTTTGTATGGAAATGAAAAGTTGGTTAATTTGAATGAGATCAAATCTAATAGTAAATCTAATTTGAATGCAAATCAAAGGGTAAATCAGAAAGAAAGAATTGAAAAGAATTTTAAAAGTAGATTTGTTTCAAAAGGTTTAATTGAAAATGAAGAACATATTTTTAAAGAAACGAATTCTCGATTCTTTAAAAATAAACTTCATTATAATGCTAACCTTGTGAATCAAGATGTTTGTAGCCCAGATTTGCAAGTGAATGATTCTTCTGCATTCAATCTGAAAATTCAAAAGCCTGGTCCTTCTCCAGCACCAATCCGTATATCTAAGCCTGGTCCTTATCCAGCAAATTCAAAGTCTGGTCCTACTCCAGCAGAATCAAAGACTGTTCCTATTCCAACACCACCAATTCCAAAAGTCAAAACTGCCAAATCTCCAATCCAAAGTGGTCATAATTCATCGATTTCCTCGAATCTGCAAAAGATGAATTTGCAATTGTCAAACATGGCAAAGATTCGAGAGACTGTGGAGAAAGTTAAACCTAGTCAATCTGACTTTGGTTTTTATGACAATTTTAATAATTGTCATCCACATTTTGTTTTCCACACACAACAAAAGAGATGTTATCAGTGTGGAAACACAAATCATTTGGCAAACAATTGTCCTTTCCGACAAAAATCATTAAGTAAACAAAGATTTCATAATTCTATTTCTCATAATAGAAAACTGTTTTTCACTCGTGGAAAATTTTCAAACAATATGAGATCAAAGGTTGTTAATGATTTTAATGTCAAACGGGATAAGAATTTGACTAATAATGTAAAAGAAAATGACAAACTTAAAAGCATAAATGAAAAGAATGATGTGCAAACAAAATATAATAATATCAAATCATTTTGTCTTGCTGCAACACATAATGTGCTCAAGTCTTGTTTGACTTGGGTACCAAAAGCTAAGTAATTTTGTTACTAATGCAGGGACAACCGCAAAAGGCTACTGAAAGTCTATGGCATGTAGATAGCGGTTGTTCAAGACATATGACTGGGAATTTATCACTACTACAAGATGTTCAGTCATATAACGGAGGAAGAGTGATTTTCGCGGGAGACAAAGGAGGACGTATAACAAAACGTGGTACAGTTACAAACGGCGTCCTTAGTTTTGAGAATGTTAATTTTGTTGAGGAATTAAAACATAACCTGTTAAGTGTGTCTCAAATCTGTGACAAACAATATTCTACACACTTTACAAACAAAGAATGCTTAATCTTAAAACCAGGTTTTGTTATTCCAGATGAATGGATTTTGATGAGGACTCCGAGAGAAAATGACACATATCTTCTTGATATGCATTGTTCTAATTCTTTGGTAACAGCTTCTTGCTTACTATCCAAAGCCTCGGAGAATGATTCCATGTTATGGCATCGTCGATTAGGACATGTCAATCTTAAAAACATGAATAAACTTGTACGTGGAAATCATGTTATTGGTTTACCTGAAAAAGAATTTCAATTAAATGAACATTGTTTGTCATGTTCAAAGGGTAAATAACATAAACTTCCTCATAAACCAGTTGCACACAACTCAGTCGAATCAATCTTACAACTCTTACACATGGATCTTTTTGGTCCAGTAAGTGTTTTAAGTTTGGGTCGAAGATCTTACTGTCTGGTTGTTACTGATGACTTTTCTAGATTTACTTGGGTGTTTTTCTTAGCATCTAAGGATGAAACTCCACACCTTTTGATCAAGTTCATTACCTTGGTGGAGAATCAGACAGAGAAAAAGGTAAAATACATCAGAAGTGACAATGGGACAGAGTTTTGCAATCAAACTCTGAATGAGTTTTGTGAATCCAAGGGAATTGCCAGACAATTCAGTGCTGCTGGCACTCCACAACAAAATGGAGTTGCAGAAAGAAGTAATAGAACATTGATTGAAGCTGCTAGAACGATGATATCTGCTGCCAAATTACCTTTGTTCTTTTGGGCTGAAGCAGTAAATACTGCATGTTATGTTCAGAATCGTGCTTTAATCAACAAAAGATTAAATAAGACTCCTTATGAAATATTTTATAAACACAAACCCAAAGTTAAATATTTTAAAGCCTTTGGTTGTTGTTTCACTTTGTTGCATACAACTGAATCTAGTTCAAAATTTTCTGAAAAGGCTGATGAATGTTACTTTGTGGGATATGCTGCCAATAAAGTTGCATATCGTGTTTATAATAAAAGAACTAGACAAATAATCGAGTCATTTAACATTGATTGGCACGAGCTTAACATAACTGATGCAGGTTCAGCTCCTTCGTGGGTTTATGATTATGAATCTTTGTTCATAAATTTTAAAATTTCTAAACCTTCATCTGCAGATTCTACTTCTCAAGCAATCTCCTTGGAAAACAAAATAATTGAGGAACTTCCATCTTTGATATCTGATGATTCTGCTATTCCTTCATCATCCAAAGATATTCCTACAGCTTCTGTACCAGTATCTGCCTGTTCTGAGTCATTAGATGTTCCTTCAGAACAAATTCCTACTCAGGAGCTGGAAGAATCCTTGAGTTCTCCATTATCTTCATCTTCTTCAGAAACTATACATACACCGATAGAAATCATTCAAGTTCCATTTGAAGAATCTCCAAATGTGTCTACTGCTTCTGAAACTCCTATTTCAGATGACACACTTGAAGAAACTATTGTGTATCAATCTTAACATTCTGAAAAGGTTATTGATAATGTTGAACATATTACCAATTTGGAAGATGGAATGGTTGCAGATGAGATTCCTCAATTAAGAATACATAAAACTCATCCAACTGAAGCAATCATTGGTCCGTTGAACGAAGGTGTAATTACCAGAAGTCGATCAGGGACAATCAACACATGTCTGTATGCTTGCTTTCTATCATAAATAGTGCCCAAGAATGTGGAAATGGCACTCAAAGAAAATAGCTGGATAGAAGCAATGCAAGATGAGTTGATGCAATTCAAGAAGCTCAATGTTTGGCATCTTGTTGAACTTCCAAAGGATAAGCTTCCGATTGGAACAAAGTGGATTTTTCGAAACAAGACGGATGAAAAAGGTGTTATAGTTCGGAATAAAGCACGTCTTGTGGTGCAGGGATTTTATCAAGTTGAAGGATTGGATTATGAAGAAGTGTATGCTCCAGTTGCAAGACTAGAAGCAATACGCATATTCTTAGCCTTTGCTTCATACATGAACTTCAAGGTGTACCAGATGGATGTTAAGACTGCATTTTTATACGGAGAAATGAAAGAAGAAACCTATGTTTGTTAGCCTCCAGGATTTGAAGAACCAGATCATCCTGATTATGTATACAAGTTGGATAAGGCACTATATGGATTACATCAAGCACCTCGTGCTTGGTATGCAACTCTGACTGAACATTTGCTTGCAAATGGTTATTCAAGAGGTGCAATTGATCAAACCTTATTCCTACGAAAATCAGGCGATGATATCATTTTGGTTCAAATCTATGTCGATGATATTATTTTTGGTTCTACAAATGAAAGTATGTGCACAGAGTTTGAAGCAGTGATGAAGAAGAAATTTGAGATGAGTTCCCTTGGAGAAATTTCCTTTTTCTTGGGTATTCAAGTTACTCAATCTGATACTGGTATTCTCATCCATCAAGAAAAGTATGTTCAGACTATTCTTGAGAAATACAAGTTTCAAGATTCCAAAGTAGCTCCAACTCCAATGGCTTCTCGTCCTACTCTTACTCCAGATCCATTAGGAGAATCAGTTGATCAACATCTTTACAGATCGATGATTGGTTCCCTCATGTATCTCACTGCAAGCAGGCTGGATGTCATGTTCCTTGTTTGTCAGTGTGCCCGCTATCAAAGTGATCCAAAGGAATCACACATGAAAGCTGTCAAGCGGATTTTCAAGTATCTCAAGGGTCAACCTAAACTTGGTCTTTGGTATCCTCGAAATTTCGATTTCAATTTATTTGCTTATACTGACAGTGATTATGGTGGTTGTAACTTAGACAGGAAATCGACCACAGGAGGATGTCAATTCTTGGGTAATCGACTCATTTCTTGGCAGTGTAAGAAGCAGAACACTGTCTCCACATCCACTGCCGAAGCTAAATATGTGGCTGCTTCGAGTTGTTGTTCCCAGCTTGTCTGGATTCAGCAACAACTTCTCGATTATGGTCTCAACATTTATGACACACCAATTTGGTGTGATAACACGGCAGTACTAAACATCGTGAAAAATCCTATTCAACACTCAAAAACTAAACACATTGACACAAAAAGAAAATAATTGAGCAAAAAGATGCCAAAAAGGAAAAGGCCATATAGGATATAAGATGCCTAGAAGCACAACAAATCAAAAGATATGTCTAAAAGACATACATACTATATGGTATATATTTTCTATTTTGAGAATAGTTTTTAACTTTGGAAGGCAAAATCGAAAGATGGGGCATGTAAGTCCGGATGGCTTGTAAGTCCTAAACATCTTGAGAGGGCAGACGTAAGTCCGGATGGCTGTCAGTAAGTCCTTAAACTTGTTAATATTCTGGGTTAAGAAATATTTCTCAGGCTAGTTATGCTCAAATAGTTATATTTAGGAATACAATAAATGGTATCACTGATCATCAATGCATGGTTTAAGTCAAATTGGGGTGACTTGAAAATCTCGATAGTGTCTTAAAGGATAATAATTACTTTACAGAAGTTCTGATTGTGGGATCTACTGACTTATATTAAATAAACACAAAACATGATATATATCACTCATTATGTTTCTGAGTAAAACCTGAAGTATAAGTTTAAAAGGACAAATTATATTGACAATCAACTTAACCAGTTATTTTAAATAAAGCCGGACAGAGTCTTAACTTGACAAAGAACTATATGATCTCATTATGAAAATTCTTATACAAAAACAAGCAAATCCGATCTTGATTCTTTAATTGTTTTCATTCTTTTGTTATTTGTATGTAAGTGTTTGTTTTTATTTCATTTTTATAGTGTTTTATTTTTAGGACAAATAAATAACAAGAAAATTTTTGAAAATTGAAGATTCATTAAATTAATTGGTCACTTGGTAAATAACATTTTATGTTGACTTAATTCATTGAGAATAAAAAGATTGAAAGTATGTAATTAAAAGAAAGAATGGAGAAATTGATTATCTGAAAAGCACACAAGACTTCCATACTCTACGTGCTGCTGATCTCTACTCCATGGGCAAAGCTCCATTCTTTAATGAAAGCAATTACAGTGAAGCTGAACTGATGAGATCTATGATACGAAGGGAGATGCTCACAAATTTCAAAGATTTTAAGACTGCCAAATCTAAGTTGATTGATGACTCAACAAGAATAGATGAAAATACTAAAGCTCCAATGAAAATACGAGTCTATCAACATCCTAAATTCATCAGGAAAGTCCCCGTGCAAGCTCCAGTTCCTCCCAACTCTTTAAAGCAATTACTATCATGGAGATGTGAGAAGGATTCCGGTCACGCTGTGATCAGATGCACTGACAAGTCATTTCGAATCATTGATCCAGCAGACTTGATGAAGTTTGGCAAAGACGACTTACTCAAGCTTTTACACTGCCCTATTACAGCTGATGAGTCCGTTTATTTTCTATCTTGCCAGTATGTGTGGATGACTGACCGAATCCTTAGGAATAAATGGTATGCATATGCAGGAACGTATAAGAAAGCAAACGTTGATTTGATTGATCATGTTTCACCGAGCCTAGGGGGAGATTGTAAAAGACTAATCAAGGCTCGGCAAAACATTTGAAGATTGAATGAAGACGAAGTCCGAAAACAGACTGCATATGCGAAAGCTTCTGTCACACGAGAAGCAGATCCCACACGAAGAGAAGCTTCCACGCGAAAGTCTCAGCCACGCAAAAAGCCTGTCGCGCGAGAACTCAATGTTTAGTATAAATAGCTTAGTTTCGTTTTGTAATCAAGCTTTTCGTTCATTATTATCATTCTGTACTGTGCGAAAATAGCACAAGACCTTTTATAGGTTGTTTGATTCAATCAAAGAAGCATTTCGTGTTCAATTCAATCTTCTCTCCTATCCAATCATGTTTACATTCCGTATTCACGTGATTGAGATCGTGTGTTATTGATTTCTGGGAGATTTCAGAGGTTTTACAATCTGAGAGCATTAGTATTAGTCAATTTATTCCAGCTGCAGCGTACCAAGCCTCAGTACAAGAATTTGAAAAGTTGCACTGTCTAAAGGCTTAGTAAATATATCTGCAAGCTCATCAGCATCAGGAACAAACTTTGGATCAATCAGACCTTTTTCATAACAATCCCTAATAAAATGATGTCTGATCTCAATATGTTTGGTCCTAGAATGCTGGATAGGATTCTTAACAATACAAAGAGCTAAAGCACTGTCCATTAGTAATGGAGTCTTAGTCTCTGTAATGCCATAATCCAATAATTGATTCTGAAGCCAGGATACCTGAGATGTACAACTTGCAGCAGCAATGTACTCTGCTTCAGCAGTGGATGTAGCAATTGAAGTTTGTTTCTTACTCTGCCAAGAAATTAAACAATTGCCTAGAAATTGGCATCCACCAGAAGTTGACTTTCTGGTGACTTTGCACCCTGCATAGTCACTATCAGAGAAAGCAACAATTTGCAAGAGTGCCCAGTGGAATACCAAAGTCCTAGAGATTGAGTTCCTTGCAAGTATCTAAAGATCCTTTTGACTGCAATCAAATGGGATTCTTTAGGTGCAGCCTGAAATCTAGCACAGACACAAGTTGCAAACATAATGTCTGGTCTAGAGGCTGTAAGGTACATCAAGGAACCAATCATACATCTGTAAAGGGTTTCATCAACCGCTTTACCTTTCTGATCAACATCCAGTTGTGTGGTGCTGCTCATGGGAGTAGAACAGGGCTTACAGTTTTGTAAATCAAACTTTTTCAAAAGATCTTTTGTATATTTGGACTGATGAATGAAAGTCCCATCAGCCCTTTGTTTGATTTGCAAACCCAGAAAGAACTGTAATTTTCCCATGGCACTCATTTCAAACTTTTATTGCATTAACTTTGTAAATTCATCACACAACTATGGATCAGAGGATGCAAAAATAATATCATCAACATAAATTTGAACAAGTAGATTATGCTGTCCCATTTTCTTTATGAATAAAGTTTTAGCTATGGAGCCTCTAGTGAAATTATTTTGAAGAAGAAAATTTGATAATGTTTCATACCAGGCTCTAGGAGCTTGTTTCAACCCATATAAAGCCTTATCAAGCTTATACACCCAATCTGGATGTTTATTATCCTCAAAACCTGGTGGCTGACACACATAAACCTCTTCTTTTATTTTACCATATAAAATGCACTTTTGACATCCATTTGAAAAACTTTAAGATTGTGGAAAGCAGCATAAGCTAAGAACAATCCGATTGCCTCCAGTATGGCTATAGGGGCAAAGGTTTCATCATAATCAATACCTTCTTCTTGTGCAAACCCCTGTACAACCATTCTGGCCTTGTTCTTGACAATTTGACCCTTTTCATCTATTTTATTCCTAAACACCCATTTAGTGCCTATTGCACACTTACCTTAGGGTAAAGGAACCAGCTCCCACACTTACTGCTTTTTGAACTGAAGAAGCTCAAGTTGCATGGCTTCAACCCATCCATTGTCTCTTAATGCCACATGATAGTTCTTTGGCTCTTGCTGACTGATGAAGAGAGCATAGAAGCAAAAATTGGACAACTGACTTCTGGTTGAGACTCCAGTATTGATATCACCAATGATTTGTGACATTGGATGATTTTTCAGCTCTTGATAGACAATAAGGTTTGTGCAAGTGTTTGTAGGAGATTCAGCAGCAGCAGATGTTGATGGAGATTCTTGAAACCATATAGGAGATGGAAACTCAAATGAAGTAGATGATTCAGAAATCTCATCAGCATTTATTGTGGATGGAGCTGCTGAAGCTACAGGAGCATCAGGTTTAGATGACTCAGGCAGTTGATCACTAAACCTGAAAAGGTGAGTACTGTCAGCATCATCATCAGTACCACCAGGTGGAAAACTGTGTGTAGTTGGTGATAGAGTATCAGGAACTACAACAGCTGGAGATCGATAAGGAACATATTGTAGTATGTCCAAATCAAATAGCTCCACAGGGTTTTGTGGAATTTTATCCTTTGGAGATTCATTAAACTTCACATGCAAAGTCTCTTCAACCATCTTTGTTCTGCAGTTGAAGACTCTGTATGCCTTGCAAGTAGATGAATAACTAACAAAGTACCCTGCATCCACCTTTGATTCAAACTTCTGAAGTGGTGATTTGTGTTGAGAATATAACAGGGACACCCAAATGCTTTAAAAAATGAAATCAAAGGGGCCAAATGATGTAGCACTTCATAGGGAGTCTTTATCAACCTCTGATTTACTAATACTCTATTCTGCACATAACAAACTGTGTTGATAGCTTCAGCCCAAAAGGTCAGTGGCAGTCCTGAATCAGCCAACATGGACCTGGCAGCTTCAACAAGTGTCCTGTTCTTTCTCTCCACCACTCCATTTTGTCCAGGAGTTCTTGGAATGCTAAACTGCCGCTTGATTCCCTTTGACAGGTAGAATTCATCAAGTGTGTGATTTCTAAATTCTGTCCCATTATCACTCCTCACACACATGACTGGAAGGGAATATTGTTTATCAACATACAACACAAAGTTCATAATTGCTTGTGCAACTTCAGCTTTGGAATGCAAGAAGGAATTCCATACAAATCTAGAGTAATCATCCACAATTACCAGACAGTATTTCTTCTTTGCCATGCTCATCACTCTTACAGGACCAAAAAGATCCATATGCAACAATTGCAAGCAGGCAGTGGACTTTGGCTCTTCTATTGGAGGGAATGAGACCTTATGTTGCTTCCCTTTTAAACAAGCTGAGTAGTTGTCATCACATTTGAACTCCTTCAGTGGCAATCCTCTTACTATACCATGGTGAATCAGCTCGTTCATGTTTTTAAGATTCACATGACCAAGCCTTCTATGCCATAGAGTAGATTCCTGAGGAGAAGCCTTGGAGAACAGGCAAGGATGGCCTTTTAGATCGATTTTCTTTGACAAATCCAAGGCATATACTCTTCTTGTCCTGTTGGCCTTCAGGAGAGTATGATCATCCAATACCTTGTCAATCAAACTTAGAACTTTGGAAGACAGAATCCTGTAATTCTGACTGGTGAAAAGGGCAATATGACCTTTATCACACATTTGACTGACACTCAAGAGGTTATACTCAAGATTCTCCACATGGTTGATATCATCAAACCTTATTTCACCATTGGAAACAAAGACTTTGCCGATGATGTAACCCTTAGCATCATTGCCAAAAGAAACAAATCCCTTCTTTCCTTGAGAGTAGTCATTAAGAAGAGAGCTGCTCCCTGTCATATGCATGGATCCTCCACTGTCTACATACCAGATGCTTCTTTGGCATGCTGAAGAACCCTGCATTCATCACAAGAAACTAGTTAGCTTTTGAGACCCAAACCATTTTGGTTTTGGGTCTGTTCTCATCAACAGATTTCACACTTACTGGTTTGTCATGAGTTGCAGCCTGTGTGAAGGAGATGGTGCAGAAAAGGGTTCCTTTGTTTTAGGCTTAGGTTTCCTTTTCTGTGGTTTAATCACAGGAACATCTATTTGGTTGACTCTCCCCAATAGATGTTGAACCATCATAACAAGTTATGTCTGATTGTTTGCTAAAGCCTTCAGCTTATCAGACACATCAGTGCTTGATTTTGATGGATTCCTGTGTTGCACCATCCTCCTGTGAACACCTTCAGCTGTTTCCTGATTAACCCCTTCCTTCTTTTTGGATTTCTTTAAGGATTTTAGGGTTTCAGGTTAAGATGCTACTGGTACAAACTTGGTTTCAAACTCAACTTTCATTTTGTTAATTTTCTTTTTAATGCTCTTATCTTGGTTGAGTTTGGAACCCTTTCTATACCAGCAATTATCAGTGAGATGATTGAATAAGCCACAAATTTCACATGGCTTTTTTTCATCTTTTGTTGATCAACTGCTGAAGAAGATGAAACTACCGAAGATTTGTTCTTCAGTACTTTCTTCCTTTCAGTACTTGTGGTAAGTACTGGAGGATTCTTAACTACTGAAGATTTGTTCTTCAGTGGTTTTCTATCAGTACTTGCAGGTTTCTTGATAGATTCTTCAGCAGTTTTCAAACCCTTTCTACTTTCAGTAGTTTGGGTTTGTTCTTCAGGTCTTGTAACTTGCTCTTCAGTACTTTCAGTACTTTGTGAGACAACACCTGAAGTGATCAACTCTTTCTTGATCATGTGACTGTCAGCATTTGACCTCTCAACTGTATCAATATCAGCTGATTGGTTTTCTGAGGTATTAATGCTGATTTCATCCTCTAATTTTGGTGCATGATCAGAGGATGAATCACATGATGAGGTGGATTGGTTATTGCTTTCTCCTTCAGATTCTACTTCTAGCCTGGGAGTAAAATCTGTAGGAGGAGCAGTGTGATTATAACCAATTCCAAACTTCATATTGTAAGCTGATTGCTTGCTGAGAAGCATTTCAAAACCCTTGCAAGAAGTTACCCAGCGTTCACACTCTACCTGGGTAGATGCAAGAGTTTCTTTGAGGTCCTTATACTTCTCTAAAACTACCTCTTCCTTAGCCTTATCATCAGTGATTTGACATTTTAATTTGTAAATCTCATCATTCTTTTCATTTAGCACAGACTCAAACTCAGATTTTCTTTTGGAAATTATGTTATCTAGCTCAAGTTTTTTGTTAATTAAAGCTACATTTTCTTCTCTAATAGATGCAAATGTGGCTATGCATGATTCAGAACATAACTTAGCCTTGGCCTCTGAAGATACCTGTGATGTTGTAGCATTTGAAGTTGAACCATCAGTAGAGTCCAGGGCCATGAGAGCAAGATTTCCAAAAGGATTGTCACCACCATGTTGACCAGCACCAGGAAACAGTTGTTCATGATGACCAGACATATCATCTGGTAGACTGCTCCAGTCAACAACACCAGGGGTGAAAAAGCTGTGATGTGGTTGAGATTGAGATTGTTGATGAGATTGAGATTGTTGATGAGATTGAGATGGTTGAGGCTCAGGAAGGGCATGTGGTTGTTAAGCAATGGGTGGTTGAACCTGACTTGTCTGAGGCATGTAGAAGCAAGGGTAAGGATATGACATAGGACTTTGAGGAACAAAATATGTAGGTGATGATTGAGCTTGTGATGGATGACCAGAACTGGTGGAATGTTGCCCTTTGTTTTGTGAGCTATTACCTGGGAAGGTCACAAAGGGTGCAGATGAGTTAGATCCAGATGATCTACACTCTCTTGCAAAGTGTCCAAGCCTATGGCACTTGTGACACCTCAACTTGCTCTTGTCAAAACCAACTTTGGTTTTGCCAGAGAGACCTGGGAATTTCCTACCAGTTCTTTTGTAGAACTTTTGAGATCTGATATTGATCATTGCCATTTGGCTCAAAATATCCATCTCTTCCAGATCATCATCTGGAATTCCTTTCAAGTCCTCCATCAAAAAGCATAAATTATCACCACTACCACCTGAACTACCATCCATACCAATAAAAGCATGTTCTCTAATGTTAGTAGAGAAATCAATATGCTCATCATAGGAACCTTCTGATGCAGCATACTCTGACTCCTGACCTATCAGTGCAGTATTGTCTGATACAAAGTCATCAGTGAGCTTTCTAGATGAAGACAACTTCCTTTTCTGTTCTATCTCTCTTTTTAATGTCAGCAGTTTCCCATGAAGTTGGGTGAGAGATAGAGTGCTCAGATTTGCACTAGAGCGTAGGACAATAGTGTATGTGTCCCATCTCTCAGGCAGGGATCTGAGGAATCGGTTGTTCATCTGGTTGTTTGTATATTCTTGTTTGACCATTTTCAGCTCAGAAATCAAACAGGAAAATCGTTCAAACTGTTGAGTCAGAGACTCACCCTTCCTATGAGAGAATGTCTCATATTGTTGGGCAATGATTTCCCTAGTATTTGCCAAGACCTCATCGGTTCCTCCAAATTGTTCTTTCAAAGCAACCCAGAGGTCATGAGCAGTTTCATGATGCATAAGCCCTGAATAGATTTCATTAGGCAGTGCCATGGCCAGAATTCCATGGGCTTTAGCATCAATTTCGAACATCTTTAGATTTTCATCTGAATACTGATCAGGTTTCTTCGGAACCCTCTCATTTGTTTCTGGAGTACTCACCATAGGCTTGTATGGTCCATGCACCATAGATTTCCAACAACCTGCGCTGTTGATAGACAAGTGATGGAGCATACGACGTTGCCATATGTTATACTCACTCCTAACAAGCATCGGAGGCTTTGTCGAGGAGCCAATATTGTGAGGATCATTGGTTGGTGTTGCCATTTCACAAATTCAGGTAAATTCAAAGTAATTTCAACAAATCTAGCTCAAAACCACGTAGAACATCAGATTAAGTGACCAGAAGCAACAGAAATTCAAACTCTATAACCGATTCTTGCAAATTTGCTAATTCGATCAAACGTAGATACCAAAAGAGCAGTTTCAATGATCAATTGTTAAATCGATCAATGATTAACCAGCTCTAATACCATTTGAAAGGATCTCAGACCTCGTTTGATCAATTAGATTAGGATTTGCAGTGGAATTGTACACGAATTAGACAAATTCAAGCAAGAACACAAATGATAATGCAATGGAACAGTACGGTTATAGAGAGAAAAGATATTTCTGCAAAAAGGAATATTTCATTCAATCTCAAGCTTCGGCCATTACAAAATTAGGTCATCCTCCTTTTTATAAGGAAGGGTGACGTCAGCTGATGTCACTTGATAGTGACATCTAACTGTTATTACAACAACTACTGAAATATAACTACTGAACTACAACGTCTGAAGAACAGGCTCTTCAGACGTTTTACAATAGATAAACTGCTGTAAGAAAGAAAACTACTGAAAGAAAGAAAACTACTAAAAAGGAAAAACATCACAACAACTGAAGAATACTACTTCAGCTATTGTGACAACTTCTGAAGTCTTTAGTACTTGTAGTCTTCAGTACTTGAACTTCAGCTGATGTCTTCAGCACTTGCACTTCAGCTGATGTCTTCAGTACTTGAACTTCAGCACTTGAACTTCAGCTGTTGTCATCAGCTGATGAAGCCTTCAGCAGTTGTTAAGATGTCTGTGGGACTTAAAGGTTTTCTGATCAGGCTCATTGGTTCTTTTGGTCCAACAGTATCAGGCAATAATCATCCAGCCCTAAACACAACAAGCTATATATATCGCTTATCAAACTTCAAACATCAAATTTACTTTGTTAATAAAATTGTGGTTTGTTGTAGATTAAGCTTGGAACGGTTGATCAAGATGAAGCTCAAACAGAATGGGTATTGAGATCATTTATGAACACTTCTAAGAAGCAAAAAGTGCTAGGTGAATGACAAATCCATCGTCTATCAATCATATGTCTTGGTTTTTGAGCAGTTGAATTGCTGATAATGATGGTGGAGCATCCAATAGTACTTTATTATTATTAGTATTATTATTTATCAACAATTATCATTTTTACTTATAAAGACTTTAAATTAGCCAGTTCATCTAAGTCGAGATGTTGTGATAAAGCCTCTAAATATCCTTTTTAGCCATTACCCTGAGAAAATGTTGTGTTTCTTAACATCGATGCACGATTAATATTTAGTATGATTTGTGGTTTGCATCTTATAATTAATTGGAAACTTTCCTTAATCATAGAATGACTGAACACTTCTCTCTAACTAGTACGCATCGGCTTACTTTTCTAGATATCTTTGATCTTAACTACAATTGTGTTTACAACATATTAACTAACCATTGTTTTTTAAAATCTATAAGCTTTAGTTTTGCAAAAATTATATATAAATAATTGTTGAAAGATCTCATAAATAGATTAAAGTTTTCAAATAAGATGGGGTGCTCTGAAAAACTTTTATTCTATACATTTGTAGTTATATTTGTCAAATTAGGTGTAAATTGCCTAAAAACAAAAATACTTGTTAAAGGCATTAGGATAGATGCTTTTATGTTCAAATCATGCTTGAAAAAAGATGATGACAACGCGACGAAAACAAAAATAACGATGACAGGGACCACAACAACGATGACGACGATGATAACAACTACGATAAAACGAAAAAGACAACCACGATAACGCAACGAAAAAGACAACCTCGATAATGATAACCATAACAACAAAGACAACAACCACGATGACGACAACGACGACAACAACGACGACAAAAACGACGACAACAACGACGACAAAAACCACAATGAGTACAATGATGACGACAACAACAACACAACGATGACGATAACAACGATGATGACAACAATGATGACGACCACGACGCCGCCAACAAGGACGGCACCATCAACAATGATGACGACAAGATGAAACAATGACAGCGACAACAAAAGAACAACGACGACAACTAAAATGATAAGGCCAACGATGATGACAACGACAATGCCGCCTACGAAAACAAAAGCAACGATGATGACCACAGCAAAAACAACGACAAAAAAACAACCATGACGACGACAATGACGAAGATAACTAGCACGATGACACTGAAAACAATAACGACAACGACAACAACAACAACAAGGACTACAACATATCAACATCAACTGCTACAACGACAACAACGAGTGATGATAACAACGATGACAACAACAAGAATGATGACTACAACAACAACAAGGGCGAGAACATTGAAAATGATGGTGACAAGGATGACAACAACGACAACGACAACGACTACAACAATAAAAACGACAACCATGACAACGGCAATGACAAGGACGATGATGGCGACAATGTCGACGATGGCGACAATGACGACAACAATAACATCGATGACCACAACAACAACGACAACGACAACGACGAAGACAACAACAACAACAACGAACGACAAAGATAACTACCATGACAACCACAATGAGAACAATAATGACAACAACGACAACAGGGATGATGACAACAACAATAACGACGAAGACAACAACAATGACGATAATAATGATAACGACGACAATGACAATGACAACAACAACAACAATAACAACCACAACGATAATAATGACGATGATAATATTGATGATGATAACAATGAAGACGCCGTCGACAAAAATAACAAGGACGACAATATCGACAATGATGGCGACAAGGATGACAATAACGATAATGACAACAACAATAACAACAACGACAACCACAACATTGGCAACGACAAGGACGACGATGATGATGACGACAACGCAAATGAAGACAACAACAACAACGACGATGACCAAAACAACAACTACGACGACGACAACACAACAATGACAACAACAACAACAACCACAATAACGAAAACGAGGACGACAACGACAACAACAACAACAGCGAAAACGACGACAAGAAACAACAACAACAAAACAACGACAACAATAACAACGACGACAACAACTACAGCAACAACAACAACAATAACAACAACAACAATGACGATAAGAACAACAACGACAACAACAACAACAACAACAACCATAACTACCACCACCACCACAACAACAACAATAAGCACGACGACGACGATGACGACAACAAGAACAACAACGAAGACAATAACAATAACGATAAGAACAACAACAATAAAAGCAACAACAACAACAAAAACATCAACAACAATAACAACGACGACGATGGGGACAACAACGACGACAACAACAACCACAACGACAACAACAACGACGACGACGAAGACGGCGACGACAACAACGCAACAACAACAACAACGACAACAATAAAAACAACAAGAACAATGACAATGACGACGACGACAACAACAACAACAACGACGATAACAACAATGAGAACAATGACGACAACGACCATAACAACGACGATAACGACAACAACAACGACGACAACGACAGCAACGAAGGCGACAAGTACAACAACGACGACGACAACACCACCACCAACAACGACCACGACAACAGCAATGACAACAAGAACAACGACAACAACAACAACACAACCCCATAACCACAACCACAACAACAACAACACAACAACAACACAAAAAACAACAACACCACCATAACAACAACACATCAACCACAACCACAGTCACAACCACAATAACAACAGCATCAACAACAACTAAAACAACAACCACCACCACCATAACAACCACAACCATAACAACAACAACCATAACAACCACAACTACCACACCACAACAACAATAATGATGAAGATAACAATACTGACAACAACAACAACGACAACAACAACAACCACAACAACAATGACAACGACGACAACAACAACAACAACAAACACCACCACCACAACAACCACAACAAAAACCACAACAACAAAGATGACGACAACGCGACTACAACACCAAAGATAACGACTAGAAAAACAACGAAGACGACGTCAACATCAATAACAACAATAACACTACAACAACAAAAACCACCACCACAACAACCACAACTACAGCAACAACAACAACAACAATGACAACAACAACAATGACGACAAGAACACCAACGACAACAACATTAACAACAACGATAACAACAACGATAACAACTACTGGTATGGTTTCAGGTTCAGTTTTAATAAGACTCATACCCACCTGCCATTTTTTCAAGCATAGAGGAACCCCATCAACAGCCCAAGGTCCTGATTTCAGGACATCATTACACTTTTTTCTTCTTTGAATTTGAAGAAGAAAACTCCAGAACCATTAGAAGATATATCATAAATCCCAAATTGCTTCCACATTCTATATAAGTTGTATCTCACAAACTTTAAATCCATCTCAGCACCCACAAAGTAACCATACAATTGAGACTTAAACTCCAAAGTAGCTTTTTCAATAAAGCAAGGTTGAATCAATGCAACTTTCTCACCAGTATCAAGAATAGTTGGTGGATAGAATTCAACAGGTTCCATCATTTTAATTGGATCTTTCTTCTTAACACCATTCACAGCTGAAGCATAGGATTTCTTAGGCTGTTCCTGGCCTTCTTCCTTCGCTTGATCATTCATCTGGATATCTACCTTTACACCCTCACCATTAGCAGTAAAACTCATGTTCTTTATAGCCGGCATAGATCCCCAGGTCTTTTGAGCAGCAGAGAATAAAGCAACAGGTCTGGTAATATTCCTAAGTTTGGTTGTCTCCTCCTTTCTAGCTCTTATAACTCTCCTAGATACATCTTTCATGGAGTTACCAACACTCTTTTTCATATCTTCTAATGTACTCGCAGGGGTGGCATACTCCAAGTCACTTTCAACACCAGGATGAAATCCAGTAGTAATAATAGGGATAGTACCAGCCTTATCAATCTCAGCACAGGCAATGGAGTACTTTCTAGATTGAGCAGCAGACTCAAATGTATAAAAGTGTTTCTTCTTCTTACCAGTACCAACAGCAGAATTAGAGTTAAGATGCTTCCCCTCATCCAGATCATTTCCTCCCTACTTAATTCACATAGGCTTCCTCTCTTACTAGCAATACTAGCAGGCATAGTATTCAACCCTTCTTCTTCAGTTTTACATCATCTACAGTATTGATATTACTAGTAGAACCGTTTAGAGTAGAAGAGATGCTGGATTTAAGCAGATTACCATATTTAGCTACAAAAGTAGGATCAAGGATGTACATGCCAAAGAAAGATTTCATCATTAACAAGAATTGCTGATCCAAACATGAACCTTCACATATGCTAGCACAACAGCCTCAATATCACTAGAATCATCAAATTTAACAATCGTACCAGCAGAGACAGATGTTGTTACCAACTTTGAAATAGCTCCTATCATAGAATCAGTTTGGATACCCTGTTTAACTTCATTATGCTCCATTTTAGGCTTTAAGATTTGTAGAGATGTAACATGGAGAACTCCATCAACTTCCTTATGAATTATATGCTCTTTTGCACATTCATCCTTCATCAATTCATCACAAATTACTGGATAGAGATTGGATTTACCTTCACTACTAACAGCAATAGGTTTTTGTAATTCATTGAAGACACCACCATCGCTAGTCGCACCTTTAGAAGCAATTCCCTCCATCTCAGGCATAGAATCATTGGTTTGCAGCTTCGAATTAGCTTTCACATTATCAGAATTCCTTGATTTGATTGTAACATCACTCATCGGAGCACGCGATGAACTTCTTGTGATAAACTTCTTCACCGAACCACTTGAATTACGTATATCAGGAGGTTTCACCGGCAATTCACCGGAGAAATTAGGCCTCCCTACCTTCCCCGAAGATTTAGACATGTTATAGAACAGATTTAAGGAGTAGAAATTGGATGCAATCGATCAGAGAAAGCAATTTTTTTGAATCGCCTCCAGTCGCCCGCTCTCGCCAATCGTACCTTGAAAAACACACACACACGCGCGTGAAAATGAAAAGTCTTAGGGTTTAGGGTTTGGGGTTTTGGGTTTGGGGTTTGGGGA
>CM044010.1:600000-787500 GCA_024085815.1 Flaveria linearis
TGTTTGTTTGTAACTATTACATGTCGTTATGGACTTGTGGACACGATGAAAAAAACCAAAAAGTTCTAGTTTTTTATTAAGATAATTCGAATTTTTTCATTGAAATGTGTTCAAAGTCCCTTATATCATCCAAGCCTATTTTTAGTCCTATGGTGTTTATCTAATTATCTCTTGTGGGTGGGTCAGAATGAGGTGGGATGCAACAGAAACTTGTAGTGATATTTTTACCGAGAGTAAACTTAACAACTTAGGTGAATTCTATATTGGTAGTGAAAATATATTTTAGCGTATTTTGGTCTCATGTCTACAGATGAATAAGGAATTAGAAAGTTTATAATGATTTAATGAGAGTAATAGTATCAGGATAATTATATTTTTGAAAGTTTTCACTTAGTTTTCAAAAATATGCTCGTGAGCTTTTGATAATTAAATATTAACAAATTGTGCAAATAAGGTTAAAAAACTTAATTATACAAACCAATGTACCTTTTGAAACAAATATTGAATTGCAAGTTGTGGAGGGTGGCAAAATGAGCCCACCAAATATTGGGTGTCCACACAAAAGATCACATGCTAAGAACACATATCAAACAGGGAATCTAATGTGATGATGGGGTTTTTAACACGTGAATGGCGACAACATTCACATAGTAATGATTTGTCTAATTCATGGCCATCTCAATTCTTAATCAATTATAGCTTCATGTATAATTTACTAAAATTATAACAATAATGAATATATATTTTATAGAGTAATATCATTTGCATCATTGAGGTTTGGTGATTTTAACCATTTGCATCCCTACAGTTTAAAAATCCTCATATACACCCTAACGTTTCATTTTTGTTCTCATTTGAATCCAAAACACTAACATCGTTAACTTATTCTGTTAACTTTTTGTAAAAAGACTAAAATGTCCTTTCTCTCTTTATCTATTTCTCTCTCTATATCTTAACCCTTAACCCACAACCCCACCCACTCCACCACCACAACCACCGTCACCACTTTGAGCCAAATGTTAGGGGGGCAGGGGCGAAAATAAATTATTTTAGGGGGGCGTACTCTATATTTATTAAAAAAATTCCACTACCGACCAAAAATTTACACTATTAAGCCGAAAATTTACACTATCGAGCCGAAAATTTACACTATCAAGTCGAAAATTTACACTATTGACGAAAAAAGAGAAGGGCTATTAAAGTAAAAAATTTCATCTTATACAAATGCAGATGTATTACAAAATTAGTTGTGTGGTGGATATTTAGGAGGTTTTGGTTTGTACTTCGAAAATGTTATAATGATTATGTCTTTGGGTATTGTTGGGAAATTTAAATGCTTAGCTTGGTGTGTACAGGTTCTTTCAGCAATAATCTCAGCTAATAATTGATATTCTCATATGCAGGTATTATTCATTTCTCCGTTTTTTCTATGTTTGGGTTATACAATTGTCTGTCTTTTTAAATTTTATTACATTACTATTGATTTTATTGTTTTAATGTTTAACGTCAACAATGGCCTGCTTTTTTGGTTTTTTTAGGAAGAGTGTACCTATACGGAATAGGTTAATCTATATTCTATTATTGTTAATTTGATGCTAAAAGTAGATTCCAGATTCTGTACTTTCCCTGAAACATATAGTGTTCTGTTCTCTACGCCTCTTATATGTCATTTTTGAATATGTGTGTCGCTTTATCAGAATCGCCGAAGTAAGCGTGCACGCCTAGGTGGCACTGATTCTGGTGTAAATTCTTCTCCTACGTCATCTTTTGAGGCATCATCGCAGACGGAACGCCAATCATTCCATCGTGCATCAATGCTAAGATCGTCAGCGACAGGTGGTATATCTTCGACCAGTGCTCATGTTGAAGTTAGGACGGGTGTTTCTTCTGGCGAAACCACTCATACAACAGTTTCTCCTTACTACATGGATTTGGGAAGATGTAATGAGGTGTGTGAGTTCTGCGGGTCTCTTTTTTGGTACGCTGAGCGGCTCACATCTTTTCCAGCTGGTCGTAGACCACGATATCATAAGTGCTGTAAGGCTGGGAAAGTAGTGTTGAATTTCCCTATACAACCTCCCGACTTATTGAAGTCTTTGTTTGCTGACCGTGAGTTTATGGGGAATATTCGTGCATACAACGCCATGTTTTCAATGACTTCCTTCGGGGCTACCATAGACAATTCGGTTAATCAGGGTGGAGGTCCGTACGTATTCAAGGTTGTTGGTCAGGTATGTCACTGGCTTGGGTCGATTTGCCCGTTGCCTGGGGATCGGCCGAGGTTTTTGCAGATGTATATTTTTGACTCTGAAAATGAGGTTGAAAACAGGCTTCGTCTTTTCCATGGAAATAATTTACCGAATTTATCAATAGACATCATTTCAGCATTAACTGCTATGCTTGATGAATCAAACGCCTACGTGCGTCTTTTTCGGTCTGCAAGAGAGTTATATACTCAACAGCACGTTCCTGAGTTTTCAATTAAACTTTACAGTAGGGTGAGGGATAGAAGGTACAACGACCCCTTACCAAATACCGTTGGCGCCATTGTTTGTGATGCCGGTACTGCATCGGAAGATTTTGATGTTATTGTCCATGATAAGGCTAATACTCCACATAGAGTTAGCAAACTTCATCCATCTTATATGTCGTTGCAATATCCACTTTTATTCCCTCGTGCAGAGCAAGGGTGGTCTCCTGAGTTACGCTTAGGACCTGACTATTCAATTGATGATCGCAAGCTTAGTCCATCAATGTTCTACTCGTATCAGATTCATGATCGTGAAAATGTCTACAACCATCTTCTTCGCGCAGGTAGGCTGTTTCAGCAATACGTTGTTGACTCCTATATCTGCGTCGAACATTGTCGGTTAGAATATGTTCGGAATAATCAAGAAGAATTCAGGTGTGAGTTTTTGGAAGGTCTTCACGATGCCATATCTCGCGGTGATACAGAGGGCCATAGCGTGGGTAAACGGGTCATATTACCATCATCTTTCACCGGTGGTCCAAGGTATATGTATAAACATTACCAAGATGCCCTCGCCATATGCCGAGTCTACGGGAATCCTCAATACTTTATAACATTCACGTGCAATGTCAAATGGCCTGAGATTGAAAGGGAAATAGCAGCAGCACATGTACCAAGTCCACAGGATAGACCTGATATTATTGCTAGGGTATTCCAGATGAAGGTACGGTCTTTCATCAAGCATCTAAAAACATCAAAACCCTTTGGTGATGTTGCTGCTGGTAAGTGTAAATCCTGTTGCTTGTCCTTTTTAGCTACGCCATCATACAATTTTATTATGGATACTCATGTTGTATTATGCTTTCCGCTTGTACAGAGCTATACACAATTGAATTCCAAAAAGAGGGTTGCCACATTGTCACACGTTGTTATGGGTGACTGATTCTTATAAAATTCACACCCCAGAGGATATCAACAGATATATTAGTGCCGAACTACCTGACAAGCAAACAAATCCTGTCTTACATAGGATTGTTACTGAATCGATGCTACATGGACCGTGTGGTATAGCAAGAATGAGTTCTCCGTGTATGAAAGATGGTGTATGTTCAAAGCAATATCCTAAGTCATACGAGGCATGCACACGATTTGACAATGGAGGGTACGTTCACTACAAACGGTCCAAGGATTGTTTTCCATGCATCAAACGTGGAATTCCGTTGGATAATGGGTATGTTGTTCCGTATAATGCGGACTTGCTAATGCATTTTGATGCGCATATAAATGTTGAGTACTGTGGGTGGAGTATGCTTATAAAATATCTTTTTAAGTATATATCAAAGGGTGCAGACAGGGTTCGTTTTACGTTAACAGAAAAGGATGTTACTTCAGAAAACATACCTGCTAATGTAGTTGAGGTTGTTGATGAGATCAAAAACTACCTTGATGGCCGTTTTATATGCCCACACGAGGCATCTTGGAGAATTCTTTCGTTCCCCATACATCATAGGAACCCACCTGTTCAAGTTCTTGCAGTACATTTGGAAGGCAAACAAAACATGACATTTAGACAAACACAGCAACTTCAAGAAATTGTCAATAATCAGGATGCTGGAAAAACAACTCTTACTGAATGGCTAGCAAACAACACAATTGAGTCGTCTGCAGGAATGTCCTCTACGGATTCAGGGACCAACCTTCGTTACATAGACTATCTCTCTAAATATCGATGGGATTTATCGACAAAAAGTTGGACACGTAGAACATGCAAGAGAACTCCTACTGTGGGTAGGCTAACTTACGTTCATCCTTCATGTGGGGAACTGTTTTATCTGAGGATGTTGTTGAGTTATCAGAAAGGTTGTTGTTCATTTGCGGATATACGCACAGTTTCAGGTGTTGTAATGCTAACATTTAGAGAGGCGTGTGAAAAACTAGGCCTAATTGGTGACGATAAAGAATGGTTGTCTACAATTTCAGAAGCCTCTGAATGGGCAACTGCATCCGAAATTAGATCTCTTTTTGTATATATACTATTGTATTGTGATGTGTCAAACCCTTCAGCTTTGTGGGATGCCAGCTGGGAAAAAATGGGGGATGATATTACATACAACCTTAACTCCAGTCAATGAAATTCAAATTCCGGTGTTAGTAATGCTGATTTACAACAGTTTGTACTCTATGAGCTTGAGTTGTTACTAAATTCTAACGCAACACCACGCACACTAGCTGATTTTGGATTGCCTCTCCCCACAGAATCCACTCTTTCTATGCTTAGAAATGTACTGTTACTTGAGGAAAAAAGTTACAATCGGGAAGCTTTACACCATGAACATCTCTCCTTAAAGGCAAATCTTCATCCAGAACAAAAAATTGTCTATGATGCGGTGTTGACTTCTATGCAGAATTCATTACAAGTGTTATTGTTTGTGTATGGCCATGGAGGTTCAGGTAAAACATACCTCTGGAGAACAATCATTACAGCTTTAAGGTCCGAAGGTCAGGTTGTTTTAGCAGTAGCAGCTTCAGGTATCGCTTCGCTATTGTTGCCTTCAGGTCGTACAGCACATTCAAGATTTAAAATACCGTTGGAATTAACAGATGAATCTATATGTCATATTAAAAAAAATACAAACCTGTCTCGCCTTTTGTTAGAAACAAGCCTTATAGTTTGGGATGAGGCACCGATGAGCGACCGAAGGTGTTTTGAGTCCCTGGATAAAACATTGAAGGATTTAACGGGTAATATTGCGGTACCATTCGGTGGTAAATCTGTTCTACTAGGTGGAGACTTTCGTCAAACATTACCAGTAAAACCAAAATGCACAAAGGCTGATATAATATCGTCATGTCTCACAAAGTCTTATTTGTGGAACCACTTTTCAGTTCATAAGCTAACTGTTAATTTGCGAGCAACATTGTCTTCATATACGAGTGGATACCAGGATGTACAATCGTTTTGTAGTTGGTTACTAAGAGTTGGAGACGGTAAAGAAGGTGTCCCACATACAATTGGACAGGCGGATGTTAAAGTAATTGAAATACCACCACAGATGATTATTAAGGATTCAGACGCTGCGTTGTATGATTTGATCAGGTTTGTCTACAATGAGGAATGTCTGCTAAGCCCAACAGCCCCAACATTTGCAGAACGTGCCATCATATGTCCTAAGAATGAAACTGTGGATGAAATCAATGACATTATTCATGCCATGTCACCTGGAGAATCCAGCTCATACTTCAGCACTGACTCGATGATTCCACACTCTAAAGATGGAGCGGATGTTGATGCTATGTACCCAATTGAATACCTTAATGTACTTAATTTTAATGGGATTTCAAAACATTGTTTAAAGCTGAAAAACAACACTCCCATAATGTTAATTCGTAATCTAGATCAAAAAAATTGTAACATCCGACCCATTTGAAATTGTAACCGAAATCGTTTATATCAGTAAATGAAATCTATTCATTTAAAACGTATTGATGTGTCATTAATTCACATTACATATAGTTATTAATATGATTTTATAAAAAAAAAATAAAATATGTTATAAAATTATATTAGTAATTATGAAGTTTAAACAAAAATAATAATAATAATAATAATAATAATAATAAAAATAAATACTACTATTAATAATTAGTAAAAATTATATATATATATATATATATATATATATATACATATATATATATATAAGCATGTATTAAAATTGAATATATAAGTCCAGGGGGTGATCATGTAAATTATGAAACTTAAAACCAAAGTTTAAACATAAAATAACAAGTTTGAAACCGCAGGGACCATTTCTGTAATTTTTTTAAAATCATCTCCCACCCCCGTTTTTCCGGTGAGTCGCCGGCGCGTCTCCGGCGAAGCTCCGGCGATGTCCAATCGGCTAAAATACACGATTTTAAATCACAAAACCGGCTCTAATACGCTCGTGGATGAGTTTCGAACTCAATGCAACCATTAAACACCATTAATTGTCGGTAATTATCGAATCCGAAGCTCCACATCGAAATCGCAAAATACCCGACCAAAATCAGTCAAATTATTCCAATTTGAACCCCACAATCACACCGAAAGTGTCCTTGGATCCAATTTGGGTTGAATTCCAACACAAACACGCGTTGAATCAGTCCACTAACGGCTAAAAATTTCTACTTTTATCTCGGATTCGTTACAGCTCGAAAATGCACTCAAACGACATCAATAAACAAATTAAAGCTGCAAGATCGATCATTAATACATACCCAATCGAACTCTGGTTTCAATTTTACCAAACACAAACATAAACACTGAAATCAATCTTCATCTTCATCGCGACCCGCCACCTCCAATTATTTTTTTTTAGGCTGTTTTAAGCCTTTAAAAATTCTGAAAAAAATTCTAAAAATTTTAAAAATGTTTTTACAAACATTAAAAATTTTAAAACAACTCAATTACTTTCTGAAATTTATTTTTATATTTTATTCATTTATTTTATTTGTTTTAAATAAATAAAATAACTAATTATATTTTCTACCAAATAATAATTAATGTATAATATATAATTATACAATAAATAGATTGAATCCAATATATATACATAGGTATATATTATCCAATTATCAAAACAATTTTTATTTAATTAAATTACATGTATATAATTTTATATAATTGTATACAATTTATAACTCGTGTATATACTTAACATACAATATATAAATTATGTTCATACATATAATCATGTATACAATTATACATATAATTATATATAATTACTTGATTATATATAATTATGAATATAATTATACATATACAATTTATTAATAAATTGTATAAATGTATAACTTACACGTATAAATTGTATTAAAGTTCTTGACATAATCATTTTCAATAAATTCGTTTATTTCAAGACATTTCAAACCGAATAAAATTTATCAATTTAAACTACCATAGAAATCCTAATACATTCCCAAATTCCCAAATCGTTATTATTCTAACTCGAGACACCGTTCCTTAGGTTAATCATAAGGAAATCATTGGTGTTTAAATTATCACGTCCAAATTCCAATCTCATCAATCAAGTGAGTATTCATATCCCCTTTTTATATCATTTCCTATTTGGGGGAAATCATGTGATACAATATATTCTACCATGATATTCTATTGTTATTTCATTTTCAATTCAATTCAAGACAGGTTATGTTATTACTTGCAATTACGTGAACATACTGTGATAAACTGGACGACAGTAGAACCCTAATTCAATCAATCAATCAATCCTGGCAACAATGTAGATCTACTGGTTTGGATAACCCACCCCATATGAATAGTCGAGTGGTGATTGTGCCAGAGGCAATTAGTCAATCTATGGTGTTTGTGTGGTGTCTATTATATGCAAGTGTCAAGTCAAGGGGTTTATATTGTGTCGGTTTATCTATGTGCTTCGCGGTTGCCATATAAGTCTTAATATTACCTTGTGAATTGAATTACAATCGATGGATCAATCAATCAAAATATATGTATATTCAAAACTGTGATTACTCACCAGCTAACTCGTTAGCTGACTTTATTTTCTCACATGATTTCAGGTTAAGCAAGATAGTGGACTTCTACGTGCTCATCTAAGACACGGACCTAGTTAAAATAAAAGACAATTATTATTTGTGGTTTCAATTGTTGTATTTGTGTATGTTGTACTTATTCTATCATGTAATCTGATTTTAATATTATTTCCACTATTAGACAACCATGTGTTATGAACAATCCATCATTCCCTCGTCCGCTCCGATGATTCCGCCGTCGGTCGGGGTGTGACAAAAATGGTTTATGTAATGGCACTAGATTATTGATATCACAGTTACTACCTCGTGTTATTGAGGCTCATGTAATAACAGGTACATCCTTAGGACACCGAGTATATATACCGAGAATTAATTTTGTGCATAATACAAAGGACCTTCCTTTTGTTTTTACAAGGAAACAATTTCCGGTTAAAACATGCTATGCAATGACCATTAATAAAAGTCAAGGCCAATCACTTAAAAAAATAGGAATTTATTTACCTGAGCCAATATTCAGTCATGGACAGTTATATGTTGCTCTGTCAAGAGCAACATCCCCAGATTCTATAAAGATCCTTACAAGAAAAAGCGTTGAAAATAGTGATAATAAAACATTAAATATCGTGTATACAGAACTATTAAACGAGATTGATATGGATCAGGTCAATCTCTATTATAGTTCAATCTCCTTTCTTCATATAATGATGATAAATACCTGTATTTACATGTTTATTTTCAAACTTTAATAGAATTACCTTTATCCTCATGTTCCTTCTCTAAATAGGTGAATAGAAATGGAAGACACTGAAATATCAAGTTTAACACCGGGCGGACCAGCTCCTTAACTCAACATTCGCGTAGTTCGTACCTGGAAACCCGCCTTTAGAGACAATGAAACGTGCTATGTATTTGTGGATCGACAGGTATACTCAACCTAAATACAAAGCTATACAATAAATCACAAGAAAGGTACATCATAGAACTCTTTGAAATATCATTAAATATTGTCCCCCTATTTTGAGATGAAACGCTTTTATTTCTCTTTAATAACTTTCATCCTAATTAGCTAAATCTTAAACATCTTTTTAAAACCTGAATCTAAATCTAAACTTTGAAGTAAAATATATCAATAATAATAACTGATGATTAAGTTACATTCAAACATTATTTTTGACTTTGCCAATTCTTCAAATGGTTTTAGGATATTTTATGTCTAGCTGAATCAAAAATTATAAATTAAAAACTTACTGCAATTTTCACAAAAAATAGTATAATGTCAACAGTAAATATCATTTAAACAACCACCTTATTCCTAATAACTTACTGAAAATATTTTGTGTTAAAACATAAAACACTAAATTCATACTTTTATTTTCGTTAACCAAACTTACAATTATGAATTACAATACTGCAACAGGGCATAGGAATCCAGGCTATTACAAAGGGTAAAGATCAAAGAATAGTGACATCAAAACTTCAAGTGCAATCATGTTACCGGGTTAAAGGGTATGCGTGTACCGAACCTGACAAATTTACTTCAACTGTATGCCACCCTGCTTACATGCGAGTAGGAGCAGCAACGATGTTTACACCTATTGATGACACTCCGGACCTCCCTCGTCAATACTATGATTTTGCCTCCCGTGAAAGACTGGATTACCTCCATGAACAAAGCAAAGATCCAGCTCAAAAAAACAAAAGGGCAATCGTGGGTAAGGACATCCATCATAAATGTTTTCAACAACTATCCACTGTATACATGTTCATTACTGTGATGCACAAACACTATTCACACAGATTACATAGGAATATTGCAAGAGATGCACGATAACAGAACAAATGCTGGAGCACCTTTCGTTACAATGACGTTGAAAGACATCAGGTTTGTCTCTTTCAAACCCCAACTAACCAACATTAATTAGAGTGTCTCAAATTACCTATATATGTTCCTGTTGGCAAAAGACAACCTGTTCTTTAACCTTTAAAACAGGAAATTCACTACTAATAATGAATTGCAACTAATGGTGTTATTTCCAATGTTGCTTAGATAATCTTGCAATATTTGTGTGCCTTTATCATTTCAGGATATATGATATATAAGTCATTCTGAAAAGTATATATTCATGTGAGTAGGTTGTTCAAGAACGATACAACAATAAAGAAATGAATAGCTAATCATCCATTACTTTTGAATTTTTATGTTTTAACACAATATCTTTCATTCCTGCAGCAACAAGGACGTCAGTGTCACTCTGTGGGGCGAAATAACAACATCTACAACGAAGTTTCCGAGGAGTTCAATTGAGACATCAGTGGCGCCAACAATACTTGCAATTACTGGAGTTAGAGTAACTGATTTTATAGGTATACACTATTGCATTAACCACTATCACTCAGTGTAAAAACACTTAATATGCCTGTCGACACAGGTAAATTGCAACTCCAATCAACAAACGCAACACATGTCTATGTCAACCCATCGACCGTGGAAACACGCACACTCCTGCGCCTGTAAGATTTACATAGATACTACGTTTACATATGGACACCCACGTCGTTATACATTTGCTAATTATGCTTTTTAAACCAAAAAAAGGGTAGCATAGCAGGTCAGTTGTATAATGTAAATAACCATTTATTAATGCCTTTTGCACCAAGAACTTTATCGTATGTAGGTGGACAATTAATGTATGACTGTGCACGACTTTTATACCCCATTTATCCACCTGTTAATTATCCTTACATAAAACAGTTGATATTTTCAATATTCTTCCTCTTTTTACAACTTCTATTATCAGGACCGATTTCTAAAAAGAATATAATTTTCAAATAACATGTGCATAAACATAACATACACATAACTACACATAATCATCAAAAAATATTAAACACATTTGTTAAACTTTCTCAGGTTTGAAGAACAGGAGTCAGCAAAAGACACAACTGACATCCAGTCACAGCAACAGAAACAAACATCCGCAGGCATCCAAAACCACATTACCATGTCTGAACTTCTGCAAAAAAAAAAGAACGAACTCACTGTAAGAATAAACATTATACAATTACCTTTTATAGCCACCTACACAAATCAACTCAGCTAAGCACATTCAACCTTTTTCCAGGGACAAATCTTTGTGCTTAAAGCTGCATTCACACACATCGCCACAGACAAAGAATGGCACTTCAACGCCTGTCCCAATTGCGACAACTCACCCATCAAATCAGAAAGCCTTTGGTTTTGTTCACATCATGGCTACTACACCATCCCAGCAAAAAAGTAAGTAAACACTAAACCAACATTCACTACAAATTTATCAACCACTTAAATTTGAGCTGAAAAAAGAATTTTAGGAGCATGCAATAATAAAAGTTTCTACGACCACATAATATAATACTAATCTCTGCATAGCAGCCTCACACATAGACACAATTCCTCCACAATATAATACAAACGTTGCTGATTTAGAATGCATCAAATCAAACATCAAACACCAAAACTAGACATACGTTAAAGTCTTTAAACTAAGTTATATCTAAATACGTTGCAGGTACCGAATAACTGGCATAATATCAGACAACACAGGGAGTATCCATGCCACAATGTTCAACGAACCTTCAACAAAATTAATTGGAAAGAAATGTTCGGACTTACTGTCAAACGAGCATCCAGACGCAATGCAGCACGCTGTCCTTAACAAAGAGGCATATTTCCATGTTCAAGCCCAAAAGAACATCAGAACAGGATCGGTTCGTTGCACAGTTAACACAGTTGAAAACATAAATCCAGATGTACCCTCAACTAGCACCCCAGCACCAAATACCCCAACACCACATACCACTGCACGTAAGAATCACCCAGCGAATCCAGTAAAAAGAACACTATATCTGGAAGAAGGTACAAACATAAAGAAACACCTGTTAGAAACAGTGCAACTTCTATTAACAAATTTCTACATATATACAGATAAGGAGCAGGCTGGCACAAAGAAGCAGAAAAACGACTAGCAAATATGCAAGACAACTTTTGAACAACCGCAATTAAATGCCTTTTGATGCTGTCTTTTGATAAACATAATGGGTGGCACTGTAGGAGAACCATCTGATACTGTCTTTTCAAAGACGGAATGGGTTGCTGAACAAGGAAACTACTTTTCAACGGCCACACTTTTGGTAACTAAAATATATGCACAACACCATGCAACCCAAACAATATAACAAACCTTTTGAAGCTTTAAAGCTAGATGTTGTACGTCCATCAGGTTGTGGAAAAGTGGCTGCATACAACCCATGTATCACTTCTATGTATTAGCTGAACATGCTGAAAACCCTAGACTACTACCGCTTGTATGCAATGTCTATATTAGTTGTGTTTTAATGATAACCACTGCTGCTTGTATGCAATGTCCATATTAGCTGTGTTTTCATCAAAAATACAGGCAATTGTACAAAATGTCATAACATTTCGCGCAACGCGCGTCCAGGATTGCAACTAGTTTACTAAAATTATAACAATAATGAATATATATTTTATAGAGTAATATCATCTGCATCATTGAGGTTTGGTGATTTTAACCATTTGCATCCCTACAGTTTAAAAATCCTCATATACACCCTAACGTTTCATTTTTGTTCTCATTTGAATCCAAAACACTAACATCGTTAACTTATTCTGTTAACTTTTTGTAAAAAGACTAAAATGCCCTTTCTCTCTTTATCTATTTCTCTCTCTATATCTTAACCCTTAACCCACAACCCCACCCACTCCACCACCACAACCACCGTCACCACTTCCACCGCCGTCACCACCGTCATCCACCACCACCGCCATGACGCTAGCTCGCCTACTCCTCCGCACCCTCCGCTGCACCTCCGTCACAACCACCACCGTCAACCTCCAAACCCTATCTCTCCACCCCCAATCGCACAACATCAGTAGGTGATATTTGGTTGAACAATCGTTGCAATCGAAATTACGCAATAATGGGCGCCTGTGTTTCATCGCATCACAAATCTTCTTCAACGAAGGTGCACAGATCATTTGGGTCTGATCGGAAACTTGATAATCACACGGTGATCGAGAATTCCCCTGTTAAAGAAAAACTTCCGATCATCGATAGAAATGTTGCTGTTAAACCTCAGTTGCCTCTTCTTCATTCAACCACTGATTCTCGCGATTTCGGTATTGTTTTTGCTAATTCTCGTGATTATTACATTTTTTAGGGTTTTTGTTTGGTTAAATTGCGATTTTTGGTAGCTTTAAACTTTTGACGAAATGGGTTTTTGTTCATCGGGTTAATCTTCTGTGTAGAACTAAGAAATAATATGATGATATGGGTTTTTGTGAGTTATTCAATTGATTCTATATAACTGTTTGGTGGGTCTGTTAAATTGTTTGTTGATTTATTCAATTATTTGATTATTCAATTGATCTTTTAGTTGTTTTGTGGATCTATTGAGCTTGTTGATGTATGGTTGTTATTTGCAGGTAGTAAAGAAGAGATGTTTTTCGATTCGCAAGCATGGTTAGAATCTGATTGTGAATCTGAATTCATGAGTGTTATTTCTATGATTTTGTGATCATTGCAGAATTTACACCATCAAGAGGCAATACACCGGTGCACCACCACTTCTCCGCCACATCTCCGCAGATAAACGGTGGTGCATCGGCTATTGATGACCACAAGCCTACAACGGTGGTGGGTGGGTGGACGGGTGGTGGACGGGTGGTGGGTGGGTGATGGAGGTGTTGAAAAAAGGGGTAGTGGGTTAGGGGTTTTTATATTGTGTAGTGGTTGACTTAAGGGTATTTTTGTCATTTTATAAAAAGTTAACAGAATACTTTAACGGTGTTAGTGTTTTGGATTCAAATGGGAACAAAAATGAAACGTTAGGGTGTATATGAGGATTTTTAAACTGTAGGGATGGAAAAAGTCAAAATCACCAAACCTCAAGGATGCAAATGGTAATTTACTCTATTTTATAATAACTATTGATAACACATATTTTAACTTTTTGATTGATTATGTGCAGTGTTTTCAGGCTCGGATCGGACCGGCCGGTCCGACCGGTCGGACCGCGATTCGGTGGCCTGGCCGATCCGATCCAGTATGGTTCGTTTTGGTTGAGTTGAACCGGCCGGTTCAAACCGAGTCGGCGGTTGGACCGGCGAACCGGGCCGGTTCCGACCGGTTTTCCAATTTTTTTTTTTTTTGATTTTAGTGGGTAAAAACGGGGTGTTAAACCATAAATTAGTACTTCGGATATACAAATATAATTAAGTTTTATATATAACTATAAAATATATGTATAAATCATATATAAATTACTTATATTTAATTACATATATAAATATAATTAAAATATAGTTAAATCCGGTCCATCCGGTCCGACCACCAAACCAGTAAGGCGTCCGGTTCGACGTTCGATCCGGTTCTGAAAACATTGATTATGTGTGTACATAACAACAATGAAGCAACATAAATACAGAATGTCTAGAACATGTGATAAAAACTTGTTAACAAAGAAAATCACAATAAATGAATACCGATGATCATAAAATTCGTGAATTATTTCTTGTATCTATTTTTATATTCATGTATATGCATGAAGTACTTTGAAAATTACACAAATCCATAAAATACGTGAAATTATTTCATTAATATGCTCTATCTGTGCTTATAGCCATCAAACATATCTTCAATGTGTAGTAACCTAACCAACATCCATGAACTACATGCATGTTATTGTCGTGGATATTTTAATGTCGTGTTTTGAGTCATATTAGGGGTGGTCACCCCTAATTTGAGGGTCGTATCGCATGACGTTCACATATGGCTTACCAACTACATGAATGTAACACCCATGACAAGAATATGGCTTGTGGTTAGTTTGTGTGCTAGTCACTATAACGCCCATATTTTCTACTCCTTTTCTAGACCATAGTTTGTTTTTATTTAAACTGGTTAAAGAATTTTTTTAGTTTATAAACATAGCAGAAGACTTTTTAAGAATTTATAGAGTTAAACCTGAAGATTTAATATTGAAAACAATATTGAAAACATTTTGGATTGAAGTTGAAACCAAATCATGCGTAGAAGCTTTAGCAATTCAGACATGTTTAAAGTTTCTTATACAATCTTGTGCTAAGTCATTAAGAGGTCTAACTAAATAAGAGATAGACTCTGAATCAGTTAGCATGTTTTTAAATTTAACCAATAAAAAACTTTATAAACCATTAATAGATGTCTTTTAATTAAGTTAACCAAACATACTTTATATTTGATCAATTCAGATGTAACATCCAAATGAAATCATTAAAAGGCTAGCAAACAACCTTTAACTTAGGCTTTACTTGAAAATATATATATCATAAGCACACATTAGCAAAACTAAATTAGTGTACAAGATTAGGTCCATGTAACTATTAAAAGGCTAGCTCTATAACTCATTTTTGGTGTGCTCTTGGTTTAGGATCAACGTAGGCCATAAGACACTTGAGACCCGGCGTATGACATTTTTTTTTTTAAGTCTTTAATACTTTAAACGAAAACAAAAGGTTATCGGATAAAACACACACATGAAGCTAATACAAATGCACAATCGTATATTTGGTGGCTTTATTAGTGTGCTCGATAATGTTATGATGGTATGTGGAGATAAAAGTAAATATATAAACCCATTTTATCTCATGATTTATAAGGTATAAGGAGATGTTAAAAACGGTATACCAAACACGAAATGTTATTTCTATATTTGATTGTTAAGAGTATCTCTAAAGATGCACATGTGGAATTAGGTTTCAAGCAATACCTTTTTGTGTTATTATATATGTTAACTAATTTTATTTGTTTTTTAATGCAAAAGTGTTTCCTTCAGTTTATAAAGTTGGAGAAAAGTATAAGTGGAAGTGAGATGATATGATGGGATCTACCTAATTTGGCTTTGAAAATGAAATCTTTTAACCTTTTAGTTTTTGATAGTCTTTCTTAAAAGTTCTATAAATATTAAACTTGGATAAATAACACTAAAAATAATATATCTTTACATAGAATTGTTTCATATATTCCACGCAACCTTGTAACTTTTACCCGTTTTAAGTATAAATTTATACCACCTTACATGAATTATTGAAACGTCAATCTTTAAATAAAAGACGGTGAAATAAGTCAAAAGTTAAAAATACAACATAAGATCCTTATCATGATTTGGATTGATATTCACACAAAAAACAAGGTGAGTTGTCAAATGCATATTGACACATGACACCTCTCATTTTCCCCTCTTTTCTTGTATGCCCAACATCATAACTGAAAACCAGCAATTAAACTGGTCAAAGAAACCTCTTTTATTTCACCCCATCAAACCACTTTCTAATATTTTCCTCTAAAATTTGTTTTTGTCAAGAAAACTATATTTTAGTGGCTTCTGTATTTCAGTATTTCAAGAAAATTCCCCTGTTAAAAAGTCTGTACACATCTATTATTCCCCTCTCAATCCCACCAAACCCTACTTTTCATAATCTTTGTCTGGTACACTCTTCATTGATTCTTTAAAATTGTTAAATTTTGTGAAACTTATCCAATAAAGAATCAATCTTGATAGTCTCGAGTGTTGTTTTTTAGTCTTTTTTTATCTTGGGTTAGTGTAAAGATCGGTAATATGCAAGAATATGTTCGTTTTATAAAATAATATTATGTTTTTTTATCAGTTTATTCTTGAAAACAGAAGAAAACAGTTGTCTGAAACTGTTAACAAGATGCTGTTAATTTTAAAGAATCAGCTCTGCAAACTACAGGGTATTTTATTATGTTTTGCTGATAATAGTAATAACAACAAATGAACAAAATCGAACCCTTTTTAGGAGTTTGAAGGAACTGCCTTTCTTTCTCTTCGTTGCTTGTTGTTCACTGTTTGTGGGTCTTATTTGATCTGATTCTAAACCCCTTTCTCTCTCTTCTTTTATTGTTGCTTCAAGTTTTTACATGTTCAGTCTATTTATTATAATTAATAACAAGAGTTATTATTATTTTATTATGTTGCTTTGATCATTTTTGGGTCGAATTGAGATTGGAGTTTTGGGAATTACTGATTCATCTTCCTCATGAGATGAATCTGATGGTGAGGTATATCTTCTTGGTGTTGCAAGTTTACGCCATTGCTAGTTCTTTGGTTCTTCAAGTATCTTCAGGTGATCAATTCCCATTTTACCCTTCTTAAAACTTTGGTGTGTTAGGTTGCAATTCAAATCTGGCCATTTTCTTGAAAACCCATTTGGGAAATTTCTTAATCTCTTATGTCGGTTTGGTAGTTTCTTGATTATTTTGCTTGTGTTTGAGTTGCATTACTTAAATCTTGATGTCTGAAGCTGTTTTTTCGGGATTAGTAATTGTGTAAACATGCCAGATAGAATGTTAATTTGATCAATTTATGATCTACACATTTTCTTGAAAATTCATCTGGGTGGGTCTGATAATTTCTTGATTCTTGTGCTTGTATTTGAGCCACATTACTGATCAATCTTGATGTGGCAAGTTGTTATATCTTTTGTGATTTGTTAATTTTTTGAAAAATGCAGATAGATGTTAATTGGGTTCAATTTTAGTCAGGGTTTGATGATTAGATATGATTTGTTTGAATCTTTGAGGTTTAAGGGAGGAAACAGGCTTATATTTCATCATTAGATTTGAGAACCATTAATTGTTTTCAGAAAGTTCATAGACTTGATCACATTTAGGAAATTTAGAACAACAGATTCATCCTCTTGATAACTCTCATATGGGAAAATTCTTAAATTCTTATGTGCGTCGGGTTGTTTCTTGATGATTTTGCTTGTGTTTGTGCATATTTGTGATAAATCTTTATGTGGCAAGCTGTTATTGTTTTGTGATTATTAAATGTGGGATTATGCAAATAGAATGTTAAGTGAGTCGATTTATAATCAAGGTTTGATGATGAGATATGATTTTTAAGTCTTTGTAATTTAAGGACCATATGCTTATATAGTTATCTTCGAATTGGATATATTTATAGTTTATGTAACTTAAGCTTACTAATTTTCTTTCAGCTGCTTCAAATTTCGAGTCTGCATCAGGGCCCGAAGGAAATAAACTTCTTGAACCTTCCTCATCTCTGAACACTCCCTTGAATGAACCACCACCAGATGCTGCAGGTATACTTTGACTTTATAGGTCAAATGTAATATTTAGCAAAAATTATATGAATTCGGTTATACACTAGGACCAAGTGATATTTTTAAACTCTTAGTACTAATGGGTAGGGTGGGTAATGGGTAGAGTTTGGGTTAAAACTATCTTTATTTATGACTAATATAGATGTGTGTCGTTGGATTGGGTTGGGTTGACCCACTAACAATATGTTCTTTTATTTCTTGTCAATGATTAATGAATTGGTTATGATTACAATTTAAAAAACAACAGTATCACAATAATAATAACCTTATATTTGAAATGAACAGTTAGGAGGTTGTATGCACTAAACAATAAGAAAATTCTCCCCCAACTTGATAAGACACAATATTTATAATGAGTGTCAAAGTTCTATAAAAAAATTTGTTGGGTAAATAAAAAAGCAAGGTATACTTAGAACTTAGTTTTTGATAATTTATATATTTTCAAGTGATCATTCAAGTATTCTTAACACATCTCATTTAACCTTTTTTGAATGCATCTTATATGCTTGAAGATGCACATGCGCGAGATTGACTTGTTTGGTTTACCCGGTCAATCCATGGTCAACCGTGCACCATTCTTGTTCTTTTTCAACATGTGATCTTTGTTTACTTGTTCTAAGTTCTAATTTAATATGAAATTTGTGTTTAATGTAATATTTTTCCGAGTTGCAGCACCAATTACATCAATACCAGAAGGGTCACCACCAAGCCCGCCAGTCATCCCCCCAACCACCCCCGTTGCCGTGCCACCAATTCCCCAACCAGAAAAGGAACCAGCTATCAATTCTCCGGTCTACCAACCAACAGCCTCAGGTATTTTACCATTTTTTTCCAAAATATATGTGGAATATTAGTTTGAGTATAACATTTCAGGTTGTCTTGAATGCAGTACAAATAACACAACCACCAAAAATACGCTTCAAAATCCACCACCTGCAGTTCAAGCAGCACCACCACCATTCATTTTGCCTGGTATACTGCCGTGTATAATTATGAATATTTTTTGTTTCATTGAGTACAGTTCTATAAAATGTGATAATTTTGGCACATAATGTGCAGAGCCTGTTACATCACCGCCACCCAAAACGCCAGTGGCATCACCGCCAACATCTCCTACATTGCCTGTACCACCTCGTAACTTGCCACGTAAAGAAATGCCTATTGCTTTTGGTTTCTTCGTTTTACATATAAAATTTTCAAGACTTCTAACTTTTGTGTTTTAATATGCAAATCTAAATCATTATTGACATGTTATTTGTTTATGCAGTTCCTGTTGAATTGCCACCAAGCACATTACCAAGTTCACCGTCTACGCCAAGCACATTACCAAGTTCACCGTCTACGCCAAGCACATTACCAAGTTCACCGCCTACACCAAGCACTTTATCAAGTTCACCGCCTATGCCACCAAGCACATTACCAAGTTCACCACCTACACCGCCAAGCACATTACCAAGTTCACCCCCTAGGCCACCAAGCACGTTACCAAGCTCACCCCCTGTGCCGCCGAGCACATTACCAAGCTCACCCCCTGTGCCGCCGAGCGCATTACCAAGCTCACCCCCTGTGCCGCCGAGCACATTACCAAGCTCACCCCCTGTGCCGCCGAGCGCATTACCAAGCTCACCCCCTGTGCCGCCGAGCACATTACCAAGCTCACCCCCTGTGCCGCCGAGCACATTACCAAGCTCACCCCCTGTGCCGCCGAGCACATTACCAAGCTCACCCCCTGTGCCGCCGAGCACATTACCAAGCTCACCCCCTGTGCCGCCAAGCACATTACCAAGTTCACCTGTGCCGCCAAGCACATTACCAAGTTCACCGCCTATGCCGCCTATAATGGCTGTACCTCCTTCTAACCTGCCAGGTAGACTATGCATTCTTTATTTGTCACTCTGCCTCAACATAAATATTAAAAAACTATTCATTTTGGGGCATCCCAACATAAAATTTTGTCATTCCCTTTTGACTGAGTTTCAACTGGGAAATTACCTCTTCACCATTAGTAATCACTAAGTCTATTTTGGATACTTAAATGATAATGTTAAAGTTTCATAAATTGCTCTTGTGATCTAACCATTTTATAAATAAAATTTTGAATTTACTTGTCTTGATATTTTGTAATGTATGCTACTCAGCCCCAGTGGCATTGCCTCCAAGCACACTACCAAGAAATTCACCTCCCAGTCAACCTACATTGACCTTCCCTCCACCAAAGTTGCCAGGTGGATTTCAATCTATTGCTTTAAGTTTATGTTCTTTATGTTTGATTCATATTTTTTTCTAAATAAAGGGGTGTTCGGATGTGCATTGAAAGTAATTATAGGATATTGAATAATCAGAATCAGACAATCTGTAATAAAACAATAGTGAAAGGGATACCGTTTGGATGTGTTTCTTCTACTATATCATGTTGTAATAATCACTTTTGATGGTGTTGAGTCTTTGACATATGTAAGAAAGTAATAGATAAAATTAAGTGTTATAAGTATGCAACCAGTATAACACTGACTATTTGACACTAGAAACTAATTACTGTGACTTGAATTCAACCTGTAATCATATAATCACTTCAAAAACACGCCCAAACACCCTGTAAGAATTATGTTTTCTTATACAACTCTCAGATAAGTTTTGATTTTCCCTAACCTATGTTTCATAAAATTTACTAATCAGCCCCTGTGGAGTCACCCCCGAGCACATTGCCAAAAGACCCACCTCCAAGCCCCCCTACATTGACAATGCCTCCACCAAACTTACCAGGTGATCTAGAATTCTAGATAGTTTTGTTTCGTATCCATTTCATGAATAATTTTAATACAATATAGCTCCTTTCCAATATTAAGATTTATGTAGTGGGTATGGGTATGGGTATGGTTATGGTAAAATTTAATGATTCATATTTGTATGAAATTTGTTATAACAGTGCCTGTTGCATCACCACCACATACATCCCAAGTAAACGTACCACCGCCACATCCTATATTTCCACAACCTCCATCTAATTTATCAGGTGGATTAAAGATTCGTCTTTATATTGATTTTTTAAAATTTTATTTTTTTTTGGATTAATATTTTTTTTAAATTTATTGATGCAGTGCCTGTTGCATCACCTCCAAGCAATTCACCAGGAAATTTGCAGCCGATCCACCATAACTCATCCATGCCTCCTCCAAACTTACCAGGTTGGTTTATATAGTTAGGAGTAACATTTATTACTCTCTTCTACCAAGCATTACTTATTTACTATTCAGTAATTGTTACAAGATAGCAATCATATCGGCTTTGATTCATACAATTGTTTAATGTGTCTCTATTTTGTGGTACTTTAACTAATTGACTAAAAAGCCAACCCATTTGACTAATCTCGTTTTTGCAGAGCCTGATGTCTCTCCAATATCATCTCCTATTAATCCTTCACCTCCAAATCGAACAATAAACGATATTGTTCCAAGTCAACCTCCTCCTGTTAAAGGTTTTTCAAAACACCCTGTATTTTTTTTTTCCTTTTTTCCTGATTATATGAAGTATAACCGAAAAGTTAATACGATAATATTTAATGTTTTGTTATTTCCTATTCATGTAGCTCCAACTGTGCATAAAGGTCCAAGCTCATATAACCATGCTGCACCTCCACGTTCAAGTTATGAATCTCCGTCCACAAAATCTCTTCCACCACCATCTTCACCTCCAGTGTATCCACCACCACCACCAGGCTCAAAGATTAAGCCAACCCACCGCAATCCTCCACCACCAGCTGGCCCAGAGAGTAATGATCCAAGGCACTATGCTCCTACACCACCAAGTTTAGGTATGCATATGCTCATGTGGACTGAGTGACCCCAAACACCTTTTTGCCTGATATTATGTAATAAATAATTAATCTGCAGCTATAAGTACAAAAACTGAATAATCACAATAATTGGTGAAGTATTTGAATAAAGCAATTAGGAGGTTGTAGGCACTAAGAATACACGTGTGTGTGTGTGTGTGTGTGTTGGGGGGGGGGGGGGAGTTGGCATGTTTGGCTCGTTTCTTTTTTAGCTAATTCTCTGTTATCCATTTTACCTGTAACAGATGAAGCATGTGCCGTATTGACCAATTTATAATTTGCAAAACATTTTTACTTAATTTCTAGGCTGGTCACTGGATTTAAAAACAATTACTAAAAACATCCAACTTTACAAATAAGTATAAATTTCAAACTGCCACATCAGATTTTTACAGCTTTCGGGGCAAAAATCATCTGATATAATCAATTTTGTACACTAACGATTCTCCCTAACAACAAAGTGAAATCACAAATCTTTTATTTGCAATGTCCCATTAATATTTTTTGTTCCTTTTTGATTTTCACAAGTCTTTTTGCAGAAGGTGAGCATAAAAGTCAGTTTTCCTTATTTTAATCTTTGTCCATTGATTTTCAGGCTCAGTGCCTCCGGTTGAAAACTCTATTTCACCTTCAACGTCTCCAACTATATCCTCTCCAGCTGTACAAAGTAAAAGTAAGAAACACTCCTCGCATATCCCAAATATTCAATTTTTTTCATCAAGGCCACCCATATATTTGAAATTACCTATAACTAAGTATGTATCTGGTTTCATTTATACAAATTCCTAGAAAACATGCCAAATAATGAAATGGAAATAGAACATTTATAACCTATAACATGTTGATACTTCATCAAAGGTATTTTTCTCTTTTCAAAAATTCTGAGTGCATTTGTTTTCTAACTAGTTTTTGGCTAAAATCAACATATTTGAAGTATGTTAGTATATACCCTATACACTAGTTCTAGTATACCAGTGAGTGGGTGACCTAATGTAATATGTTCTATTTCCACTCCCAAGTATACCATAAGCAGGAAAACAGTTAACAAAAATTCTGAAGCTTATTTTTCTTATTTTCTTATTTTCTTTTTATTATTTGGAAGTGCCAGTTCCTTCACCTAGAATTTCTCCTTCTCATCAATCACCAAGGATTCCAAAGCCGCTTCAAGCATTACCACCTCCACCTCCCAATGAAGGTATATAAAAACTCACATATACTTTACCAAAATGTATGTGAAATATTTCATGCAGTTCTCCCATCAAGAATCTATTCAAGATTCATTGAATTTATCACATTTGACCTTAGTCAAGTGCCCATGCAAGTTGAGCTTGGGCTTGGTGTTTCGCTATCCATGTCGTTAACTTTTATCGTTTTGTAGATTGTTCATCAATAACATGCATGGAACCACTGACCAACACACCTCCCGGAATACCATGCAAGTGTGTTCTGCCCATGCAAGTTGAGCTTGGGCTTGGTGTTTCGCTGTACATCTTTTTTCCTTTGGTTTCTGAGCTGGCATTTGAGATGGCTGCCGGGCTCTTCATGAAATCAAGTCAAGTTAGGATCATGGGAGCAAATGAAGACAGTCAAGATCCAGAAAAGACAATCGTTATCATTAATTTGGTGCCCCTTGGTGAAAAGTTTGATAATTATACAGCATATGTAACTGCTCAAAGATTATGGTTGAGACAAGTGCCTATTAAGTCCTCTCTTTTTGGCGATTATGAAGTTTTGTTCGTGAAATATCCAGGTACTTGTAGTTGTAATTTAGAGATGGTAATATAGAAGGATCATATGGGTTTGGGTTGAAATGAGCCAATTTTTTAGAACGGATCAGACCGTGCTGGACAGGGTTGACCAATCACCGTTTTGTCCATTCTATAAGTTTTCTTAACTAATGTATAAGGATCACAATAATATTCTTAATATTTAAGTAAAATGACCTAGGAGGTTGTATGTTCTAATAAATAGACTTTAGGTAGCTTTCAACCGAGGGCGGGCCTTGGCGCAGCGGTAAAAGCTGTTCCTAAGGGACCGAAGGTCTCATGTTCGATCCGTGGAAACGGCCTCCCCACAAAAATGTGGGGGAAAGACCGCGTACATCTTCCCTTAAATGGGATGGACCCTCCCTGGACCCTGCGAAAACGCGGGAGCTCTTTACAGCACCAGGTACGCCCTAGGTAGCTTTCAACCCATTTGACCCATCCTCCTATTAGTTACATTTTTTCATTTATCCAACCCGAATCAACAAACTTATAAGTATTGGGTTGAAACTCTCACCTATACTACACTTTGAGAATCGGTTTTTTCACCTCAAAAAAAAATGAAAGTCCACTTGCTTAAAATCAAAAGATTGTAAGATTGATCAAAATGGGTCGGGCTGAGTTGACCCTTGACCCTTTTAAATTCTATTTTTCAAGAATTGTGAAAACAAGTTTATTCCTGTGAGTAAAACGATTTAGGAGGTTGAATGCATCAATATAAGACCGCGAGCCCCTTTTTATTAAAATTTTACTTGACGTGTTTGAGATAATACCAACCCCAGATGACACATTTGTAAGTAAATTAGTTGAAAATGTCACCCTACCATACGTCAAGAATCAGTTTCTTTGATCTTAAAAAGTCAAACCAAAAAACCGGTTGCTTAAATTCTATATCTATTGTATAATGATTTTTGACAGGTCTTCCTCCTTCACCGCCTATGCCACCTTCTACCATTGGTGGCAATGGTGATCCCTATGGCCGTGGCGGCAATGGTAGGGACATAAAGCCACTTGGTGTTGATGTGAGCAAGCAAAGGCATAACCATAAGCTACGTGGTGGTGTGATCTCTATAATAGCTTTGTCAGCTGTTGTAGCTGTAATTGTTGTCAGTGTAGCGGTTTGGGTTCTGGTCGTTAAACGTAGGGACCATGATATTCCATCGGGACCCACCACATCAGCTGCTTTACTTTCTGTCACAAAATCATCAGGTAATCCAAGATCTAAACAGTAATAATAATAATATGATTACAATACCGATGATAGAAATAATTAGAAGGTATATGCATTATACAATGTGAGTCGCTTTTGACCCGTCACTCTTGTTTCCTTTTTCTAGTTTTACCCTTTTGACTCGTTAACAAAGCATAACCCGAATTAACGGGTTCGTAAATATGAGTTGAAAGTGTAATCTTTACCAGAAAGCAGCATTTTTTTATTCTAAATCTTGATTCTTGCAAGTTCACAAACTACAAAGAATTTTGGTGGATCATTCTCATGTTTAATGCAGGTGCTGGTGGATCAATGACAGGGAGTGGGCCTGAGTTAGCTTCACTATCATTCCGATCTACGATAGCTTATAATGGGTCTGCAAAGACGTTTAATACAACAGATATCGAGAAAGCAACCGACAATTTCAATGAGTCGGGTGTTCTTGGTGAAGGTGGTTTTGGTCGTGTTTACAGTGGTGTTCTTGAAGACGGGACAAAAGTGGCAGTTAAAGTGCTTAAACGTGACGATCATCAAGGTGGTCGGGAGTTCTTGGCTGAAGTTGAAATGCTGAGCCGATTGCACCATAGGAATTTGGTTCGTTTGATTGGGATATGCACGGAGGAAAGAAACCGGTGTTTGGTTTATGAGCTTATCCCAAATGGGAGTGTTGAATCTCATCTTCATGGTATTTTTATATGACATGTTTTCGGATTAAGCGAGTGTTTGGGAATGGGGATTGTTAACTGTTTTTCTGCTTATGGTGTTTTGACATAGCATATCAGCCCATTAATATGACCCCTAACTGGATCGCTTATGATTATATGATCCAAATCAAAATAATAAGTTATTATGATTTGAAAAGATAGTCTGCTTATGATCATGTGATGCAATATATTTGAAGCTGAAGAGTAGTGTGTTTGACTTTCAAAAGTCAAGACATTTTTCTTTTTCGTGCTATTTTGCTTTGTTTATGAAGGTGGCGTATATTACAACGAAAATATGGTTTTTCAGGGATCGATAAGGAAACAGCACCGTTGGATTGGGGAGCTCGCTTGAAGATAGCTTTGGGTGCGGCCCGGGGGCTAGCTTACTTGCATGAAGATTCAAGCCCAAGAGTCATACATAGAGACTTCAAGTCCAGCAACATTCTGTTGGAGCACGACTTTACTCCCAAAGTTTCTGATTTCGGTTTGGCTCGATCCGCTTTAGATGAAGAAAATCAACACATCTCAACACGTGTCATGGGAACCTTCGGGTACATTCTTTTCCTTCAAAATGAGGCTTTTTATGTGTTATGGTTGACAAATTTTCATTGTAAAAGCCAACTGCACATTTTTCTTGTAGTGGCGGCAGTTTCGACCCGTTGTCATGAACGTGTTTGTTTGGGTTTTGCTTCATCTCTAACGGGTCAAATACTTAGGAATTTCGAAAATAAAAATTGCTAAGAAGAAAACGAGTCAAATGAGTCGCAGGGTCAAAAGGTGGTCACAGGTCTTGTTTTATTGCATAAAACCTCCAAAAAGTTGTTTTATTTAAAAAAGTTATATTATTATTATTGGAAATAAGTTCTGTAATCATATTTGACATACTAATTATATATAAAAAATATAACGTTTGGACAAAAAGTGTTCCACCCATCTTGACCCGATTTATAATTACTTTTTTTCACCATGTTTTTAAAAACAACTTTTGATTTGTTTTACCCATTTGAACCATGTTTTTATTTTACCCACTTGACTGTCATGAATAGAATGTAGCATGAACAGACCCATTCAAGATACATGTTAATGTATCTTGAATGGGTTACATGTTAATGTATCTTGAATGGGTTACATGTTAATGTATCTTGAATGGGTTACATGTTAATGTATCTTGAATGGGTCTGTTCATACTACATTCTATTCATGACAATCAGTGGGTAAAATAAAAAGCATGGTTCAAATGGGTAAAACAAGTCAAAAGTTGTCCAAAGGTTATTTTTAATGCATAAAACTGCTTAAACCATTGATGTGGATTATCAAATTAATATTAAAAATGATTTTTGTAATCATATTTGACATACCAAGTATTTATATAAAACATTTTGGACAATCAGTTTGTTGGGTCGTCTTGACCCAACCACTTTGACATGTTCCGAAGAACCACTCATTTTGAACCCATTACCCTACTTGCCGGAACTGATATATTTTCTTGTGTTCTTTTGGAATCCCGTGTGACCTTTGTTTTTCTTTTCCTGATCTTTTTTTGTTAAAGATACGTGGCTCCCGAGTATGCGATGACGGGGCATCTTCTTGTAAAGAGTGACGTTTATAGCTATGGAGTGGTGCTCCTAGAGCTCCTTACTGGAAGAAAACCTATTGACATGTCAATGCCATTGGGCCAAGAAAATCTAGTGGCATGGGCCCGGCCCCTACTCCCGACACCCGAAGGTCTAAACTTGCTTATTGACCCATCACTAAGCCCTGAAGTTCCATTCGACAGTATAGCCAAAGTAGCAGCAATAGCATCGATGTGTGTGCAGCCTGAGGTGTCACACCGGCCCTTCATGGGCGAGGTGGTTCAGGCATTGAAATTAGTGTGTAATGAATGTGAAGAAACACAAGACCTGGGTTCAAGGAGTTGTAGCCAAGAGGATCTAACATCCATAGATTTTGATCCTCGAGCCAGCACAAACTCAGGCCCGGGACCAGACCCAGGCCCAGTCCCGGGCCCAGGCCCATCTCGATCCACCTATCAAAGCTACGAGTCTCCGCTAGATGTGGAGAGTGGGTATTCGGGTCTTGGGCTAGATGAAGGTTCATATAGGATAACCTCGAGTTCTGGCCCGTTGAGGCCAAGGAGACGGCTGCAGATTTGGGAAAGGGTCACGAGATTTTCGAGTGGTAGTATGAGTGATTATGGAGACCTTTTTAGGTTCTTGTCACGATCACGCTGACGTTTTTTAGTACATTTTGTTTACTTTGACCATGGTTGACCTGACCCACGAAATTTGCTGCATGAAATGTACAGATAAAAGAGTTGAATTGTATAACTTGGTATAGTTGTAAATACACACAGCAAGCAGCAAACAAGAGATTTGAAGACTTTGAGGGATCATCAGACACTTTCTGTATAACTTCTTATGAGTAGTACATTGGAATGTACTAAAAACATTTTTTTAAAACAAAAGAAGAATTATAGTTGCACCGTTAAATATGCTCTTAATTTCTAATTTCTTTGATTACTTATTTAAATAATCAAACTGTAATTATATATTATGCTTTTATAGTTACATTAGTTTATGTTTTTGTTATCATATTAAAAGAATTTTTTTTTTTTAAAAAGAAGTTTAAAAGATGAAAAAAGAGGGCAGTAGAAAACTGGGGAGAGTTGCCTCACACATGCACTGATGCACATGGCAACTAACTTCACTAGCACTCTTTGTTAATATGCTTGAAACTAAACAAAGAGACGTTGTAAATAAAAAACATGCAAAACTTGCTTACACTAACAGCTTAGATAAGTATATAAAAGACAAATTGAGTTGTGAGAATAATATTGAGTGACAAATTGAGTTATTTATCATTGATAGAGCAGTTAAAGCGAGTATAAAAAAACAAGTAGAAGAAATTGTAGTGATCTCTCTTGTTTGTCCCACTCTTGAGTATTGATCTATCAGTGCAGCTTCTAGTAAACACAAATCAACCAATTGTCATATAAATAACAAAAGCCATAAAAAAAACTACCAAACTAAAAGTTGTTTATTTTATGCTACAATTTGCAACAAAAATGAATCTAACAAAACTTTGATCAACTATTCTCCACCATAAATGGATGAAAGCATGACCACCATGCTCAATTTTCAAATGAGATTCGAACTCGGCTTCTTTTGGTTTGAACCCAGCTCTGCTCCATGTAAATACTAACCCGAGTACCCGACCCAACCCAAAATTCATAAACAGAACCATTCGAAGACTTTGAATTTGTCTATGTGCATAAACTAGGAGCTCAACACATGATAAACCATTCGAAGACTTGTCTTCCACCATATACGAGAAAAACGCCATCCCTAAAAAAGAACATTATATCAGAAAACTATAAAAGCTGCAGCAATCATCCCTAAATTAGTCATCTTATCACTGAGACTAAAAGGCATAGTAACAAAATTGAATGTTTGGTCAAATTGATTCAGCTTATTTAATAATGATTTTTTTCACATCTGCTGCAGCAAAATAATTAAGTAAAGGCATTACTATTACTTATTTACCCTTCCTTGTACCACATTCTCATTGTGAAGAATACTATTAAAAGAATTTGATTATTAACACTGTATAGAATAATCGTTAAAAGAAACGTATTAACAAATAATCTATTAATTATAATATATTCTTATAGTTGATAAAAAGTTAAGTTGTAATATTTCAAATTTGACAACAGTATTATAAAATGTCCATAAAGCTCATTTTACCTAAAGAGACTGATTTTTTGTTACATCATCGAACAGCATGTTGCAACCTATTGAAGACGGTCAAGTCTCCCAAGAACAAGAAGAAGAGGACAGAAGGAGAAGGTGATAATGGCGTTGGGGTTTTGTTCAGTGAGTGAACATTGTTGGGTTTCTAGTTTGGCAGCAACGGTATCGAGCTTGGTTCCGAAAGCGGCATTTAAATAGGCCGAGAGGGGGCGCTGCTTTGACGTACGTGGGAAGTTAACAGCGATTTGGGCAGCGTTGGTGGTGACATATAGCAAGATATTTTGTGACATAGCTAATGTTTTTCGAGTGGCCGTGGTACCTTGCAGGAAAGAGTGACTCGAGGCGGCTAATCTCCCAAGAACCTAATAATTTGTCTAATATTTCATTCATGCTTAAAGCGAAGACTTCATGGCTAATTCTATAACCTTAAAAGGACTCAATTAATTAAACTAAATAAGGCCTGCTACTAGCACTAACCCACAAACAATGACCAATCAGCTTAACTGATACATACATAACTAAGAGAAACCATTCAGGGTCAGGAACCCATGTTGAATTGTAGGTTCCTGCATGTATCACAGCAAGTCCATTCAAACCTTATCTCCTACAAAACATTTCATTGTGGTTGATTATCTGATTATTATTACAAGCCCATTACTACTATTATTACTTAATTTTCCCACCTCTAAGGATATCCAATGTGCTTGATGAACAAAAGCCAAATCTCACAAAGATATTAGCTGATCTATTAGAGAGGAAAAGAAATTGAATCATATCTCCAAACTATGATAAGGATATACAAGTTGTTTTATTGGCTAAAATCTGTATTTCTTTAAATTTAGAGCTACACATTACCTTCTATGTCAAGAATGAATCAGAACTTTTCTAAATAATGTATAGACTACATTATGCAAAGTAGGAAAAGGAAAACACAACAATACTCACCACAGAAATTACAAATAAAACGTCTTCCTTGATCAACAAATCTATAAACGGGTTGATGTACCCTTTGCAGCGTGAACAACGACAGGGCCGCCTCCACCAAAATCAACAATCTGGAAAATAAATACTAAAGAAAGTACTCTTGTGGTCACAAAATTAGAACCTATATTGACTTCATATGAGTAAAATAACTATACTTCGAATTCAAAGCTCCTATTATTCAGTTCATATTTGAGAGACAATTATGCATTGAATCACAAAGTATAACAACTTAACAAGTTAACAACTGCCATCTTTAAAGCCCATATGCTAGCAAATGAGTACCACTACGATTTAAGGACAATAATTGTATAGTACCATTTAAATGTATAACTACAGCATGTGGTACCATTAAACAGCTTTCTATTTTTTATTGAGTAAATCTCGGTTTTGGTCCCTGTGTTTTGCAAATTGACTCCACTTGAGTACCAACGTTTATTTTGTCTCCATTTGAGTACCAAAGATTGAAAAAGTTCTCTGTTTCAGTCCAAATTTCTAACGGTGTTAACATTTTCTGTTAGATTTTTGTAAAAAGACCAAAATACCCCTAAGGGCTATAAAAATATCATCATCTCCACCACACACCACATACCACCACCACCACCACACACCACCGCCACCACACACCACCGCCACCACACACCACCGCCACCACACACCACCGCCGGCACACTCCACCGGCACACTCCACCGCCACACACCACCGCCACCACACACCACCGCCGACCGCCTTCTCAAAATGGAAGATACCACCTGTTTTGTCGATCTTTAGGAGAAATTGGTTATCTTCGTGGGTTTTGTCGATCTTTAGGAGAAATTGACATTATGATTGATTATATTGGATGCACACCACCTGTTTGATGAAAATCCTATGTGGGTTTTTGGATTTTTGCCTCTTTTTTGAGATGTATTGACATTATGACTGATTACATTTCATGCGTACCACCTGTTTGATGAAAATCCTCCGTGGACTGTGGGTTTTTGCATTCTCAAATGAATTAAGATTGTTGGTTTTGTCAATTGAATAAATTTTAATATGTATTTAGGAGATGGATACATCAAACCCAGCTGCACTTGTGAATGGTGACCTTCTTCGCAGTCACGTGGGCCGAAGAGTGCGGACGGTGGTTCAGGTGGTGAGGCCTGATGCTGGTGGGTTGACTGGGAGGTCAACAGATGAAAAGCAAATTGTTGTGAAGGGTCAAATGCCATCTCCTCTTACTACTTTTGTTGAAGTAATTGGTGTTGCTGATGGTGCACAGTCTATTCGGGCAGAGATAGTGACCAACTTTGGTGATTCATTTGGTAAGCTGTTTGCTTAAAGATTGAAGTTCTTGTTTATTGAAATGTTGGCTTCACATGAACCCTAACCGTCCCATAGCCAGTTTCATATTCTCAAGAACCCACGGGTGTCGGGAAATCCGAGCTTGCAAAGTCGCTAGCCGCCTACTATTTCGGTTCAGAAGAAGCCATGATTCGACTTGACATGAGTGAGTTCATGGAACGACACACTGTCTCAAAGCTCATCGGTTCACCACCCGGTTACGTCGGTTACACCGAAGGTGGTCAATTAACCGAGTCGGTCCGCCGGCGCCCTTACACCCTGGTCTTATTCGATGAAATCGAGAAGGCTCACCCAGATGTGTTCAACATGATGCTTCAGATTCTTGAAGATGGACGGTTGACCGATAGCAAAGGTCGAACAGTTGACGGTGGAGTGTGTCGGCGGTGGAGTGTGTCGGCGGTGGTGTGTGGTGGCGGTGGTGTGTGGTGGCGGTGGTGTGTGGTGGTGGTGGTGGTATGTGGTGTGTGGTGGAGACGGTGATATATTTATAGCCCTTAGGGGTATTTTGGTCTTTTTTAAAAAAATTTAACAGAAAATGTTAACACCGTTAGTCGAAAGGACTGAAACAGACAACTTTTTTAAAAGTTGGTACTCAAACAGACACTTTTTTTAAAATTTAGTACTCAAATGGAGACAAAATAAACGTTGGTACTCAAGTAGAATCAATTTGCAAAACACAGGGACCAAAACCGAGATTTACTCTTTTTTATTTTTCATTTATCACGTTGGATAATGTATGTAGATGCCACCCATATGTAAACAGAACCAGATACAGATACTAACTTTGGTAGCCTATAAAGTAATTTAAAAATATGGATGGCTTTAATGAAAACTTTGAATACTTGGGTGGCCTCTGGGTGAATAAAGGATCAGAACTGCAAGGTATCTGGAAAAGAAACATAACGACTCTATGCCAAAGTTAGCAAATAACATTTCTAAAAACAAACACATGACTTAAGCATTAAAACTACACATAACTACATTTATGACCCAGTTACATGACTTTGGATGTGACCGGGGAAGAGGTCGTTGATCCTTGAAGAGCCAAGACGTTAATGAACGGGGTTCCAACGTTGCAAGTGTGGTGACCTTGATTCGAGTTAAACCGAGAATTCTTGGACGTAACTGGGATGAAGATCGGGTGTCCGGAAAAGGTCTTGATGCTTCGAGAAGATCGTGATTCAATGCTATGGTGAAGAAAGTGATGTGAACAAACCGATTAAGGGGGTGAATGTTGGGTTAATCGAGTTTGTTTGCGGGTCACACGTGTCAAGTCAAATAGCAGTAGCTTATGGAGTTTACGGTTTTGTTTATGTGTTAGTTTAGTATTTAGTCACATGTGTATGATTATTGTTTACAGGTCAAAATAGAGGTCTTGAATACTGGGTTGTTGTAGTGTAATTTTTTAAGCGGTAAAGCGTAGAAGGTGACTGAGGGGGTGTTTGATAGGGGCTGAATGGGCTGACTGGGCTGACCGGCTGACCCGGTCAGCTGGTCAGCCCGTTTGATTTGTAAGCTGACTGGGCTGACCGAGAATATTGAATCTGACCCGGTCCTTAAACTTTCAATCGCTGACCCATTCTCCACAATCTCCACACAAACTCCTCTGAAGAAACAATCCCCTTCGCCCCGACTGCGCAACACCCCCGCTACCCACCCCGCCGGCGACTCCTCCGCCGGCGACAACCCCACCGTCGCTCAACCCGATTGCGCAAACCCCACCGCGCACAGATTTGCCGGAATCCTCCGCCGTCGCTCAACCCCACCGCACCGATCGCTACTCAACCCGACTCCTCCGCCGGCGACACATTTGCCGGAATCGATTTGGAGGTTCGACAGGGGATGATTGATTTGGAGGTTCGATCGATTTGGAGGTTCGATTTGGATGAGTATGCAGTATGAAGATGATGATGGTTGCGGTTGATGGGTGTGGTCGATAGAGATCGATTCGTTTGATTTGGGGGTGGTGATGGTTGCTTCGGTGATGATGATGATGAAGGTCGCGGATGTCGGTCGGTGATGGTTGCTTCGGTGATGATGATGATGATGATGAAGGTCGCGGATTTGGGGGTGGTGATGGTTGCTTCGGTGTGGTCGACAGAGATGATTGGATGAAGATGATGATGGTTTGATTTGGGGTGGTGATGGTTGCTCAGATATGTATATGTATATGGGTATGTATATGTGTATGTATATGGGTATAGATGTGTATGTATATGGGTATGTAGATGTGTATGTATATGGGTATGTATATGTATATGTATATGGGTATGTATTGTATATGGGTATGTAGATGTGTATGTATATGGGTATAGATGTGTATGTATATGGGTATGTAGATGTGTATGTATATGGGTATGTATATGTATATGTATATATATATGTATATGGGTATGTATATGTATATGGGTATGTAGATGTGTATTATAATAATAATAATAATATAATAATAATATAATAATAATAATATAATAATAATAATAATAATAATAATAATAATAATAATAATATAATAATATAATAATAGTAATAATAATAATAGTAATAATAATAATAGTAATAATAATAATAGTAATAATAATAATAGTAATAATAATAATAGTAATAATAATAATAGTAATAATAATATAATAATAATAATAATAATAATAATAATAATAATAATAATAATAATAATAATATAATAATAATAATATAATAATAATAGAGGTTATTTTTTCATTCAGCAGAGTCAGTCAGATACAAAATCAAACAGCCAAGTTTCAGTCAGATGCAGACTCAGTCAGAACTTCTTACTGGGTCAGCTTCTGACTCAGTCAGATCTTACCCAGTCAGTTTTATCAAACAGCCCCTGAAAGTGTATTTTTAAAGATGGTTGTGGTACACCTTCAAACAATAGTGGCCCTGAAGATGAAGAAGGCTGAATGCCACCTGAAGGATGTTCAGGACCACCTTGCACAAACGATTCCTAAACACTCTACCTAGCTAATATCAAATTCGAACAAAATTTCATACTGCAATCACATACAGGATTCAACTTTCAATAAGAACCAAACACATAATCAGAACTTCATATGGCATGCAAGTAAACTGATCGATCGGAGCCTTAACAAATTAGAACACCAAATCGAAAGGAACTAGTGGAATGGAACGAAGGAGAGAATAAGAGAATTGATAGACCTACTTAAGTTGGAAGGAATGGAATTGAGAAACTATTATAATTTTCAAGTAAAATTATGTTTGAGTGAGTAATGAAATGTAAACCCAAGAGAATGTTTCACCTCAAATTCCCTTGATTGTGGGATTTCAAATTCCCTCTGTAGGTGGAAGGATTTTGAATCCCACATCCAAGGGAATTTGAGGTGGAACATTCCCTTAAGTTTTACATTTCATTACCCACTCAAATATAATTTTACTTTAAAATTATACTATTTCTCAATTCCATTCCATTCCATTTCATTTTTTCCGACCAAACACTCCCGATGAAATCAGTCGTGTGAAAACTGAAAAGTGGGGGATGAGGGGAAAACGCCTAGCAAAACGATGGGACAACAGAGTTGCAAGTGTTAATGTTATTTATGGGTTGTACCATGTGTATTATCCATTGTACGTTTCCTTTTCCTTACAGACAGACCATAACATAGAGAACGAAGTAACGTTAACGTCTGGAAACTTGTTAATAATTAATAAATTAAAGGGGTTTTAGTATTTAAGATAATAATACAGAATTATAGGGAAAAAAAACATATTTAATATAAAAAGAATAAGGGAAACATATTTAATATAAAAAAAATAAGAGCCTGTTTATTTGGTAGTCTTCATTAAAAGATCTGTTTTTAATGGTTCATAGTATTTTAATGGTTAATAGGTAATCGTAATGCTGAATGGTTAAAAAGTACCACTAAATTTTAACAGTTTAATCATTTAACATTAGTGTTAACTCTTAACCATTAAAAAATTATGAATCATTAACATGCCAGAATGGTTTCCTAATCCATATCCTTAAATCATATGAAAAATACATATAGATCTTTATTTTCACTCCTACATCTTATTCCTCATCCTTATTTTCTATCTCTTATTTTTTAGTGGAAATCAACGTGAATCCTTAAATTTAAGAACACACTATTGAATCTCAATAATTATTTTATATTTTTATTGTGCATGCTATCTAAACTAAGACTACGTATAATTGTTTTAATTAAAATATCATCTAAATGTCATATAGATATAAAAGAACTATTTCCTAAAGTATTGTTTAATTATTGACTAGTGGTTTAAAGCCCATATTAATACAATAATATATAAAAAAGTTATGTGTGGTGTTCATTAAAAACTTAAAATTTCTTTTTAATCATCTTGTAATAATGTTTAAACATCACCTGTATCATGTCATCATGTTTAACGTCTTGAAAATATCAAATACGTCCGGTTTAAAGATAATCATATTAAAAAAAAATTATATTTAATTTAATCAAAGAAACTATAGATGCATAGAAAAATCTATATATAATACTAAAGAGCAACTTAGGGAGACACTTGGCACATTTCTAAACCCTTAAGTTTATTTTTCCCGCCTCTCTCTCCTTTTAAATAATTACCTAAATTAATAAATATATTAAATAATTTAATTCTTTTTAGATTAAATTTTTTAATAAATTAAAAAAAGATGTCTTTTTATTAATGTTATTTTTAGAAAAAAAATTTATACAATTAATTTTTTTCTAAAACATCTAACTTTTTTAAAATAAAATTTTAAAATTGGTATTTTTGAAAAGTAAACCTTTTTATAAACTAAAAATAATTAAAATTAAGAGTTATAATAAAAAATTTAAAAAATAGCATTTTTAATACGGTTTGTTTTGAAAAAAATGTTTTAACTTTTTTCGGAAAGAAAGTTTAAAATAAAAGTTTAAAATTTGATATCGTTATTTTATTACTTATAGTTATTACTCATGTGTAATTTTAATCATATCTTATTTTAGATTATCATTTTATACTTTATAAAATTTTATTATATTTAATATTTTATTTTTTCAACCCGTATAATACACGGTTTACTAAAGTTAATATTAAATAATAATCACAACTGATCAGAAATATTATGAACATTTATATCCCGATCCAACCCGATTCAATACTATATCTCTATATTTGATTACATGGTCAAAGTAATTCAAAATTGATCTAATTATTGCATATAACTTTTCGGTGTATATTATTTAATTTCTTCATACTAATATCATCATCCACTCAATATCTAGCTCACGATTTGATCCGTAAAAAGTATTTCTTTTAAGTATAAAAAGACAGTTTTATGTGACTGTATATTTCGCTATGACAATAAACAAAAGTTAAGGTCAATCTGTGTCAAGTGTCGGTTTATACTTGAAAGAGCCTATTTTTAAGCATGATCAACTTTATGACATCTTTTGACAAGTTAAGAGTAAAGATGGATTGAAAGTTTAGCTTTAGATAATGAGTGTAAACCTATTAATATTACAACAAATATAGTTTACAGAATGTTTTTGCTCATTTGTGATCTTATAATCAAAATTTGTTATGTCTTATTAATATATAACACACTTGATTTTATTTTTATTTTTATATTATTTAATAATTAATTCTTTATAATTCCGTGTAATACACGTGTAACTAAAGCCAGTAACATATATATGTTGTTTATAATGGAAGCATCAATTTTACAGATGCGTGTTTGCCCTGTTTTCCACGTGTCAGATTTGCGCTGCCACCCTGTCACTTTTACGCACTTCATTTTCTTCCAGTTTTGTCATCATCTGTCACTTTCTCCTTCACAATCCATCTCACCACACTACTCCTACACGCATTTCATACCACTATCTCTCTCTCTCTAAAACATATTCACATTCACCCCACACACACACACAAACACACACACACCTCTCTCTCTCTCTGACTATATATATATATATATATATATATATATATATATATAAAACACACACATTATATATATCATGGAGGATTCTAACGCCGGAGGAGAACAATCGACGGTGAGCGGCGGAGACGGCGACTTCACGGCGGAGAGCGTGAGCGAGGAGATAGAGAGCATGCTGACGTGGATATTCTCGATGGAAACCGACGACGAAGAAGGCGCCATTGAGCTTTCGAAGTTTCTCGAAGCTTCGTCGGAGAAGACGTCTCCGATGAAGGTGAAGATCATCGACGATCCTTGCTGGCACCCCTTGATCTTCCAAACGGCGGCCTCGTACATTACCATCAACGGCAACGAAGAGCTTTGCGGATCGTCGTTTTCGGATTCAGATACGTCGTATATGGCGGGGATAGCCGGTGGTAGTGGTTGTTTTGTGGTTGGTGACGGTGGCGCGTGGGATGGGGGTGCGGAGGAGGCGCGTGGGTGGATTGAGATGGAGGAGAATGGGGATTGTTTGGTCATTCTGTGACTGGTGGTTACTGTGACGAAGACATGCTGGCAAAGTTTCTTGGTGGTGATGTTCCCCACGCGCGGTGAGGGTGGGGGTTGGGCACGCGCCGGTGTGGGTTTAGGGTTTACGTAATGTTTTGTAGCTGCTGAATTGAAGTTTTTGTAGGTAGGGAGTATGTACAAATTTTGGTAGAAAGGATTAAAGAGGTGGAAAATGTGAAAAAGGAAATGAATTAGAAATTCGATTTCTTGTTTTGGTTTCATGTTAATTTTGCATGTTACTTTTGTTTGGTCTAGTTCTAATAATATAAATATATAGACTACTCAACTAAATAATTTCACTTCTAAATCTTAACATATAGATGGCGGGTGTGATCGAATACGGATTGAAATGATGAGTTGCACAACAGGTGGCTCGTGTGTTTGTAACTAATTTGGTTAAAAGGTTATGTGTTATACTTGTCTAAGATACTAGACAACCCTAAGATAACAACCACTCGTGATGTGAGTCGTGACACACCGCCAAGTGGGCGTAAGAATGGGTGTTGCCCATGGTGTATGAGTGTGGTTATGACATTAACCTCGGGCTAAAATGACAGACACTCATGTTTTGTGAGTGGATTCATCCATGACGAAGTGGGTAAGTGTAGTATTTTAAGCAAGTCGTGTTCAAAGCTGGCTTATACTATATTGTTGGGGTTAAAAGAGCTACGTTGGGGACATAAGAATGTTTAAATGGTTCATTGTCCAAAGATTGTTTAAAAATAGTTTCAAAAAATTCGTTCAAAATAAGCTCTTAGCCTCTTATAACTTTGAGTTGAGCCTGAGGACTATATATTTTCAAGCTCAAGTTTTCAACTCAATTTTCAAGCCAAGTTGGCTTGGGTATTTTCAAACTCAAAGCTCATCTCGTTGATAGCACTCCATGATTAATCTTTTATTATTTTTTGTTACTAACTAAAAGTTTCTAAAAAAAACATTTATGAATTCTATCATTTTGTAATATGTACCATGGCACATATTTATGACATCATAGTTTTAAGTAATTGTTTATTTGACGATGTGGGATCAAGTCCCATCAAAACTTTCTTCTACCTCTTTTATTGTTTGTTTACGGCTTTGTGAAATAAACCTTCGTGTTAATAATTTGAATTAAAACTTTTAAGTTTAATAGTTTAAAACGAATATATACATTTATTATATTAAAAAGTTATGTATTCATAAATTAACACACACATTGAGAACCTATATTTGTGCATGAGCTACTAACAACAGCGTCATTTGCTTCTAAGATGGTATTCTAATAGTAAGATGTATTTGCTCAAGAGGTTAAGAGTTTAAATTGTAAAATCAGATATAGGTGGTTAATAAATAAATAGTAGGAACTTTTCTAAAAATACAATAACACTTTGATATTATATAAACATGCAAGACCATATAATTAAAGGGTAAAATGGGTATTGCGCAAAGCAGAATTTCACACGATTTTCCATCATATAATTATGAGAGATGGATGTTTAATACAAATAGAAAAAAGTGTTTTTGCCATGAGAAATGTGCCAAAAGGATGACTATAACGTTTAACTAATTTTATAGCTTTTATTCATAATTTTAATCTGTAATATCAATCTTATTTTGTTATATGTGTATACAAACTCGTGAGCCAAGGTTAGAAATTGTATTTCAATTCACAAATTTATAAACTCCTTCAAAATTTAAAACTATAAATCAAATTATAAATACACAACACATGCATATACATACATAGTAAAATGTTTAAATACAAACTAAATATCTGGTAAGATCTACTCATGATCCCTGATTTTAAACGCATAATAAGTGTAAACTAGCTAGATACAATGCATATGAACTAGATGCATGTGTATCTAATATTGACACATAAAAGATGAAACTAGTGTTGAAATCGGGTTGGATTGTTGCTAGATTACTCGGTTTATCATATATGCACAAATAGCAAGCACATTAGAGGACTTTCAAAAGTTTGCAAATAAAGAGGCCCAGGAAAACGTGAGTGCCAAGTGTAGGGTTTTCGATATGCCTCTGGATTATGTCTTAAAGGCAACGAAGCATTCGTTTCACATACATATCCTCTATTTTCAAGAAGATGCCGACTTTTATAAAATTTTCTAAAGTTGAGATCCTTATATAAATCTATTAATGTTTCAGTTTGTGCATTCTTTCTTGGATCACATAGGTAACATCCTTACGGTATACAACACGTTAACACAAGATGTTATAACCATATTTAAAGGAATGGATGTCTACTATGATAAAAGTTTGATAACATAATTGTAAGACGTAAACAGATTGTGTAAGGCTAGATGATATACCCCTTAGCTAATGGATCGAATGTTACTAACGGTCTAACCTTTTGAACTGACTAAGGCACATCTCAAGGTGTACACCTTACTTACATAACCTATATATGTAGAGTATGTGTAACGAAATGTTATAAATTCATTACTCTTGTAGGCTTTTCAAGCCATAACCACCCTTGTACTTTTTTAGGCTCTTGCCTGTTTGAATATTGCAGGACACCATAGGTCTTCTTTTAATAATTTCTAATACTTATTTTATAATTATATCATGTTCATTCTATGCATGCCTATGTTGGTATACATGTACACACATACAAACGTACAAACATCATTACACACCTAAAGAATTTAAACTAATATTTTGTGTTTATGCATTTTCGATTAGAATTTTAATTTTTTATGTTTTTAGATGTACTTTTATTTTCATTTAAAACCATTAATGATTTATTGTAACTAAAATATATATGATTAAATGTATAAAAATAGTTATTTGCTCAAATCATTAAATAAATTATCATATCCGATGCATATAAGTTTTAAGTATAGAAAAACCATACATCCATGCATGCATACATATGTATGATGAAGCAACTCAACAAGTTGGACTTTATCACTAAAAAAATGATGAATACATGCATACATAACTGATAACATACGTGTGTTTCTTCAATTGGGCCGATCACTTGATCAGTGAAAATTGATTATATGGGCCGGTTTGAGCAACTCATTAGTCGTGTATGATTTACCTACCCATTTTTCAGACTGAATGTAGGCCTAAGCCCATAACATCGAACATATATTCTTTTCTTTTTGTCAATGCCCATAAGGCCCACTTAATACGTTACACATAAGTCGCCAGATAACCAGATTTGAGTTGAAACAATATTTGGTTCTACCGTTCTATTAGTAATTGTATTTGTTAGAATACGAATATAATAATAAATTATTAAATAAACAGCATACGTAACTTTTAGGTCTTTTGGAGTGAAATTACAAGTACGATAAATATGATCATTCTTTTATTTTCCCCATATTTTGTTTCATATTTAATATGTTGATTAGAAATAATCACAATTAAGCTAGATGTTGAAGTTTACTTAACATATTATTATAATTTATGACTGTATTGGTTTTTGAGAAGGGTCACTGCCCGACAAACTTTATTAACCGACGAAGACAAATTACATACTTTAGTAGGTTATGTTGGAATTAGATAACTACTCACATTCATCTTCAAATTTTATATATCTACTTGCTTTAGTTAATAAACATAATTTTGTTTAAAAGCTTTGACTTCAACTAATACATCAATTGACAGTTTAGCGGACCAACTACTAGAAAACAACCGTGGATACTTCTAGTATTACAACATTTTATTTGTCAGTAGACGTTCAGACGAGCACACCATATATATCCTTATAATTTTGTTCCCGAGTAGAACTTCCATGAATTTGTACCAATACACCTTCACTTCAGCATTTCAAATTAGGAAGAGTTTTTCAAAAATTATATTATAACTAATCTAAAACATTTGTCACACACGAACTTTTACAGCATAATGTTTTTATATATTATAAGATATTGATTCTTGATAATATAAAATATAACGTGAAATAAAATAATAGCCAACATTGGTTGTTCATGGAAGTTGGAAAACTAGGTGGGGTCTTAATGGTCAATTAGAGGGACTCAAGATTTTGACTAATTGCCTTGATTAGTCTTCGATAATGATGCCTCACCTTAATCCCATATTATTATTGCTAATCTAATGCATCAGTTCACTAACACCCATCTTTTTTACTATTAAAATCAGTTTTTGGTACAACCTCAACATTACCCTTTATATCATATTAGATATTTTTTACTTTAATACCTATTAAATATATAAAATTGTTACGTGTAATGTGTATTAAAAGTCTTTTTTTAATATAGATGTTGTGGAGCAGGTAATGGAACGTATTAGAACTTACTTGAATATTCTATTTGGATTTTTTATATAAATAATGACTATAAAGGATGATAGGTGTGTCAATTTCAAACTAAAAGGTTTATCTCGCCTTTAATTTTGATTAATGGTTGGTTTTAAACCTAAAATTGTAAACCCATCATCGATTTTTTATGGGGGTATTAACTCCGCGCTTTAACTTTATTTAGCTTTTAATTTAATGTGACCACTAATTATAGAAGTTACATAAACATATGCACCACCTTTGAAGAAGATTTAGGTGGGGTTTCAAAATCTTGATGTATTAGGTTTAGCTATAATCATATAACTTTATAGGTGACTTGTTTGTATTTACAATTGATAAATCATGATATGAAATAATACGCAAGAAAATTGAAGCTGATTTGTAATCATAACAAAAAGAACCGAAACTAGTTTTTATTTACATATGACAGTTGTACGTCTATAAAAAACATATCTGAAGTTCGTAAAATGTTGTTGTTTTCAGATGTGATAGTTGTTTGCATACCATCTTTGAATGTGGGTAAACATATCCATCACTAGTGGGTGAAGAGTCTCGATCAAGAGACACTTATCGACTTGGTTGATTAGTTAAAAGGTACAAGTTAATGTTTTTTTCTCCTTTAGTTGATATTGTTAGATCTAGAAAGAATAGGTCTAGATCATTTTGTATAGGCTTAGAACTTTAATCAATTCTTGTAATAAATATTTGTAACTGACTATCATTATGTATGCATTGAATGTATAGGTTAACCCATATGTTTTGTGTGATGTACATGATGACAGGCAAAAAAAAAACAATATACTTGGTGAATTTCTAAAATCGGCTAAGTGTAAGAAACATCTACGGATGAACAATAATGCTAATCCGTAGATATGTTTCTTACAAGACATCATTTGTGTCTACGGATGAACAATATCACCTAAGGATTACTTGAAGTGAAAATTCCTACGGAAGACAAGGTTCCTACGGAAGAACAGAAGTTCCGTAGGAACACGGAAGACCAAAACACTTGTACAATCTCAACCAGTAAACAAGTCAACAAGTCAATAACAAATCCCAAGAGATCCGTGTTTCCTTAACAGACTCATAATTGTCTATAAATATGAGTCATAGGTTTTACAATTCAAGGAACACAATTAAGCAATATTATGGCTGCCAACCATCACATCATTGTGCAACCCTAGCCGCCGTCACATCAATAACAACATCAATTCGATTGAAGAAATCATTGTTCATAGTTTTTATAATTATTCTTTTGTGATCATTAGTCAATATTAATGAAATACATTTGAATCAATTATTGTGTTCGTATTTACTGTGACTTTATGTTCGTGTTCTTCGATTATTAATTAATACAATTAAACAGCAATTAATGATTATTCCGTACTCATTAAATTGTAATTATTTTAATACTAACAATTCCTGAATTGAGATCCTTGGATTCACAGGTGGTATCAGAGCCAAGTGCTCATTGATTTAGATCAATTGATCTATCAGTATTAAAATTGTTTAATTGCTTTTTAAACAATTAATTCAGTGACTAATCCTTCAGCTAGCATTGTTCCATTGCTTGATTGATTCAGATCTGTCTTCACATCAATTGAATACAAGATCTGAGTCTTTGATAGATTTGTCTACTCCATCTTTCAGATTTAAATTCTTAATTTAAAAATAAGTAATTTTGGTGGATCATATCAACCACAAAAGTTGGAAACAAAGCAGAATTTAAATCCTGGAAAATCAAGTTCAGGAATCATGTGAACTACACTGATTCTGACTTGTGGGAGTCCATCACTGAAGGTCCTTATATTCCACCCACTCTTGGGCCGGACTATAATGATAGGAATCAACCAATAAGCACCAAAGATCTTTCATCAGATGATGTCAAAAAGTCAAAGTTGATATTAAAGCTTACAGTTTGCTTAGTATGGCTTTGCCTGAAGAGATATTAATCAGGTGTGAGAATTACAAAACAACTAATTCCTTGTGGAAGATACTGCACACTCTCTGTGAAGGGAGTGATGAGATTAGAAGCATCAGGAAAGACACCCTTGTCACACCCCGACCGACGGCGGAATCATCGGAGCGGACGAGGGAATGATTAATTGTTCATAACACATGGTTGTCTAATAGTGGAAATAATATTAAAATTAGATTACAAGATAATATAAGTTCAACATACACAAATACAACAATTGAAACCACAAATAATATTTGTCTTTTATTTTAACTAAGTCCGGGTCTTAAATGAGCAGGTAGAAGTCTACTATCTCGCTTAACCTGAAATCATGTAAGAAAATAAAGTCAGCTAACGAGTTAGCTGGTGAGTAATCACAGTTTTGAATATACATAAAGATTGATTGATTGATTGAGAATAATTCAATTCACAAGGTAATATTAAGACTTATATGGCAATAGCGAAACATATAGATAAACCGTAACAATATAAACCCCTTGACTTGACACTTGCATATAATAGACTCCACACAAACACCATAGATTGACTAATTGCCTCTGGCATAATCACCACTCGTAAGCCATATGGGGTGGGTTATCCAAACCAGTAGATCTACCATTGATACCAGGATTGATTGATTTCACTAGGGTTTTACTGTCGTCCAGTTTATCATATTATGTTCACATAATTGCAAGTAATAACATAACCTGTCTTGAATTGAATTTAGAATGAAATAACAATAGAATATCATGTTTGAATATATTGTATCACATGATTTCCCCCAAATAGAAAATTGATATAAAAAGGGGATATGAATACTCACTTGATTGATGAGATTTGGATCTGGATGTGATAGATTAGACACCAACGATTTCCTTATGATTAACCTAAGGAACGGTGTCTCAAATTAGAATAATAATGATTTGGGAATTTGGGAATGTATTAGGATTTTCATTGGGTCTTGAATGATAGTTTAAATTAATTAATTTTATTTGGTTTGAATGTCTTGAAATAAATAAACGAATTTGTTGAAAGTGATTATGTCAAGAATTTTAATAGAAATTTATACATATAAGTTATACATATGTACAATTTAATAAATTGTATATGTATAATTATATACATAATTATATATAGTCATGTATTTATATATAATTATATGTATAATTATATACATAATTATATGTATATAATACATTTATACATAAGTAAGCATAACTATATTTTGTATGTTAATTATATACTTAAGTTATAAATTATATACGATTGTGTAAAATTATATACATGTAATTTATTCAAATAAAAGTTGTTTCGATAATCGGATAATATATATCTATGTATATATATTGGATTCAATTTATTTATTGTATAATTATATATTATACACTAATTATAAATTGGTAGAGAATATAATTAGTTATTTTTTATTTAAAACAATTAAATAAATAAATAAAATGTTGAAATAACTTTTAGGAAATAATTAGGTTGTTTTAAAATTTCTAATGTTTGTAAAAACATTTTTATGATTTTTAGGAATTTTTTCAGAATTTTTAAAGCTTAAAAAAGGCTTTTAAAAAAAATGGGTGAGGTGGCCCGGGGTCGAACCCGGGACCTCCTGTTTGAAATAGAGCGCAGGAACCGGTGAACCAAAGGCCTAAGCCGCGGTTATGATCCGGTTTTATTTCTTTTAAACACAATCTCCTTCAACCCCAAATCCCCGTATGAGCCCTAGATCGAATCCCGTCCAATTGAACACCAATTCGATTCAGTTAGCGATTATAAACATGGGGCTTTTGTTCCCCATGTGAAACCGAGTGTGGGTGTGTATTGAATTACATGTATGGTATTGATTTGGAGATAAACCTGATGAAGAACAAGTCGCGGCACTCGTGTCAATCGAATGATGCTCAAACGATGATTGTAATCAAATTAAACTTGAGGTTAGCTTCGAATGGTGATCTGGAACAATAGCCCCTTATCAATTTTGATTAAAAACGATCGGAAGTTGGGTTTTAAAAGAGTTGCAGGTCGCGATGAAGGTGACGATCGATTTCTGTGTTTGTGTTTGTTTTTGGTGAAATTGAAACCTGAGTTCGATTAGGTGTGTATAGATGATCGATTTTGTAGCTTTGATTTGTTTATTATTGTTGTTTGGGTGGGTTTATGAGCTGGATTAGAATCCGAGATTAAAGTGAGATTATAGCCGTTAATTTGTCGGATTTAACGCATGTTTTCGTTGGATTCCACTTCAAATTGGATCCAAGAAACAATTCGGTCAAATTGTGGGGTTCGAAATCAAGTGTTTTGGTCGTTTTGTGTTTCGTCGGAGCTCGCCGGAATCCGGTGCCGGAGGTCGCCGGAAAATCGGGATGGAAAAAGGGGCCGGGGGTTAAATGTGAAAATTTTAGAGTTTCACAATGGTCCCTGCGGTTTCTGTTTTGTTATTCTATGTTTTAAACTTTCTTTTAAGTTTCAAATTAACAGAAATGACCCCTGGACTTAATTAAGTTTTATCTTGTTAATTTTTATAACCTATTGTTATCTTATTTTTATTATTATATTATTATTATTATTATTATTATTATTATTATTATTATTATTATTTATTATCGAAAGCTTTATAATTGAAATCCCCATGATTGTATTATTAACAAATATTAACAGAAGTTAATAATTAAAAAATAATAATACGGGTGGTTACAACCCTCAGATCACAATATAAAACCTTTCATCATATTGAGGGTGAGTCAATTCCTCAAAAACTCCACAGATTCATGCAACTCGTCACTGAGATGAATATCTTAGAGTGGAAATACACTAATGAGGAGTTAAACAAAAAAATGCTTCACACTTTGCCTGAAAGTTGGTAGCAAACTGTCTCCATGTTCACGAACACCATGGATCTCAAGACAACTGGACTAGATACTCTAGTTGCAAAAGTTGAAGCTCTTGAAATGGATGAGAAATCTAGAAACAAGAGTGTGAGAACTCATGTCTCACCCTATCACTTCAAAGAACCTAAAAGTGCTGGTAGTGCATTCATTTCAAACAATGATAGTGATAACTCTTGTGATTTGAGTGATGAGGAAGAGCAAGTAAGTTTTTATGCTGCTAAACCTTCAAAGAGATCATCTCAAAGTAAAAATCAAAAGGAAAAAGGAAGATCTACCGACAAAAGAGATACAACTGCTGCCACAACAAAGTATTCACAGCAAAACAAAGATCATGGGATTCACAAATATGTATATTCATGGAGTGTTTAATCTTACATATGTGTTATTATTTATTTAGTATTCATAATAATGCTCCCACTTGTCTCTTGTATCATTATTGTCATATAATTACAAGTACATCGTATATACTTTTATCGATAAACATTGATGATGTCCTAGCATCGAGTTAGTGTAGTTTAATCTTAATTATGTTTCGCTTCCAACTAATGTAACAACCTAAATTGCATGGAAGCCAACGTACATATAAGACCACCTGTTCATAGAACACGTTCTAAATAAAAATTTAATAGCTATTTTTGAAAAAATCATCCTAAACATCAATTTAAACAAAAGTTGTAATTTTAATTCTCTTGAACCACTCCATACCAATTCCACATATTAATATACTTACAAAATTTTTTTCTTTATTTTTGAAAGTGAGTGTCTCAGCGGTGAAAGCCCTGAACGAGAACCCAGACCACACGAGTTCGAGCCACCGGATCCCCACATATTGTGGGTGTACCCGTAGGAATTACCGTGATCTACAGTAACTCGAACCGGTGGGAAAGCCTTCCGGGCGGGAACCCCACATATTGTGGGTAAACCCCCCCCCCCCCCCCAGGATCGAACCCGTGACCTTTTGGCCACAGAGCTCTATCCCTCATCGAGGTGGCCAACTGAGTTAGCCCAGTTGGTTTACAAAATTTTTTTCTTAGGACAAGCTTTCAAATTAGGTAAGCCATTTTAACAAGAATCCAAATATTAAATTAAAATATGATATATCTCAAATAATAATTAAACAATTTAAACTTGGATTAAAGACACCATAATATCATATTGACCCATAGGATAAGACCTAGTAGATTCGTCTCTCACTTTTTCTTAACTTGTTATTGGGGGTATTGAGTTATAGTAGTATGCTTTCATCATAAAGGGCCCCTAAAGCAAGGTTTATATGCTCTTAGATAACATATTAAACACTCCATTAAAGCATATTAGATATGGAAAGTGACATGCACCTTCTAGTTTAATTTATTATATTAAATATTTTTTTCCCGATTAATTTATAACGTAATTAGATAAAAAAAAAAAAAAAAACCAAATACCTAAAATGTCATTGTTTAACATGAGAACTAAATCAATGGTTCCTAACAAGAGAACTTAACCCCATGGTTCATCAGGACCCTCTTTTTAAGGGTTAGGCTAAAATTGTCATGTCTAACTCATTTTGACCTAATGCCCATCTAACCTAACCATCTCTTTTTATCAAGTTCATTTGAAATCTATCTAAAAAGATCTGTCATGCATAATAACACTAATATTACATATTTACTCACACTAAGATGTTACAACAACTTTTACTAGTGTTTATGATTACTAACTAGTACGACTATTTTATTTCTGAAATAGTTCTTAGGGTTCTTATTAGAAACTAATATTAAAATGAAAGGTTTTACAAGACCCTAGTCGGAACCTTGTTAAAAACTGCATGATCGAGCTAGGCTTAACTTCCGGTCTTAATCAATCAATCCGGTCCCGACCCTTTTAGGTGTGGTCTTGAATATCGATTTGACATCAAAACCGGTCCTCAGCTCTATTCTTTTCTATTCATTTTCTTTTATCTTAGTGTTAAATAATACAGTATGGTCCATTGTGTGTGTTTGTGGTGAGGGCAATCCTGGATTTGCATATCAAAAAGGGGGCCATTCTTTCATAAAAGAGAGTAGATTTTGTCTTTATAAACCACTTTGGATTATAGCAATAAATGTATGATTAATAGAAAACACATAGATAGTAACATAGAATAGAGTTTGGAAATATATGAGTCAATCTAGATATTTATTCTAAAAAGGTAATACATTAATTTTATTATAAAGTTTTAAAGTGATAGTAAAGATAAAAATCTGTCGAATCATCTTTTTAAAGTCAAAGAAGTCAAACTAGAACATTTGATTTACAAAATCTTTTTAGTATATAAAGATTAACACACATATATACATATGCATAATATTCTATTTACATTTTTAATTAAAAGAATAAGATATCGATCATTATATGCAAAATCACTATGTATATGTAAATATTAATTAGTTACATATTATCTTATAAATAAAATAATTTAAGTCTGATACATGTGATTGCTTATTTTAGATTATAAAATTATTTAAGTAAAGGGTTTTGTATTGATTAAACTACACAACAATAGACTCATTCATCAAAAGACACACAAACTTGATACAAAAATAACCACTAGTCTTTATTTGTGTGCATGTAAGGTTGATAATTGCTTACACGAATCAAAATACACACAAATTAACTTAGTACAAAAATAACCAAGTATTAAGTTGTACGGTCCATCTGGTTTAGAATACTTGTCGTGTTTAGCTTAAGCGTTTAATAAACAAACTATATTAGATTGTATCATATTTAAAAGAGGAGACTTGTTAACTTGAGTTGAGTTGAGTGGTAAGAAGTAAAAATTTTTTAGAAGAAAATTATAATTTAAATTCTGACATGAGATAGGACAATAAATTGATATAATTTAAGAGTATGAGTAGATAAGTGTGTGAGATGCAATTAAAAAAAAAAGCTTAGAAAATTATGTTATGTGCATATAAATAGGAATGTGATTACTTTTTAAAAGACAAATATAAGATGTGCTTATTTGTTCATGCATTACACTTAACAAAATAATATTTTCAAAAAGAGTTATGAAAATGTAAGATTGCTTTTCCACATAAAAGAAAAAGGTTGACACAATCATATATAAAAGCCATAGTTTAAATATAGGTAGTGTAATGATATACCAAATTAAAGTAAAAATAATTATTGGTAATAAAAGTGATATTGATAGGTGAAGTGGGTCATCTTAGCTTTGCATAAACATGTTTCATAATTAGCCATTAAATTGGAAAGTCCAAAGATTCATTGGCCAATGGGTGAACGACAACAAATCAATGATTTTTGGCCTTTTGGTGATCATTTTATATTATTATATATTATTTTCCGCAAAAATTAACAAATCTTTACTATTTTTTAGTAATCAATATATATAAAGAAAGTAACACCTTAAGACAACATCATTTCTTTTGATGGTATTTACTTTATTTTCAAAGTATTTCAACCTTGAAAGGTCATTGCTTTAATTTATATTCCTTTCTTTTCTCTCTAAAACATTTACAGATGTAATGACTAGGGGGTGGGGTGGGGGTAGTGGTGCCATAGGCTACCAAACAAATGGGTGATTTACATACCACAATTCAAGTTACTCTAAGTACTTTTATTTTAAGTGTACGTCGTATCATTCATTTTATTATTTTTCATCTCATCTTACTATCAAGAAATGCTCTCACCTCCTTTAACACCCTTCAATTCTATGTAAAATTATAACCAAATTGATCGTATGTGTGTACACCGACCCATCATAATTTATTCACACTCATTAACCCACTCACACCACCTCCTATAACTCCCTTTCACTCCAGGTGGCTTCTTAAGGGCTAACTCAACCGTTAACATCCCAGGCGTTAATGTGCAGCACAACGCCTGAGATCACTTTAGTTTGATTTAAGCTGTATTTGAAATCAACCTCAAGAATTTGATCAAAAGAAATGCAATTTGAGTTGCATATTGATTTAGACTTGTAAGCTTCATACCTCACCTTGACTTTCATTGAAGTTAAAGCCTGTTGTAAGCTTCATACCTCACTTGATGTAGGTTCGGATCAGTCATGACCTTCTTTATCCCGGATGATAATATCTTTCTTCGACTCTCGAAAAAAAGTCAAGTATCATTTAACTAAAAAAAACTAACAATCTTATAGTCAAACCAACAATTCTCTATAACTTGAGTTAAACTTGTAGTTAATTTTATACATCTAACAAAGGGGATGGAAGGTTGTGCCATCTATGTTGATGTTAGCTTGGCCTTAAACAGTCATGCCATGTCTTTAAGGACAACTTCTTTTTGGGTGGGTGGGTGAGTGAGTGTGTGTGTGTGGGGGGGGGGGGTGGATGGGGGTTGTTTTGCATTATTTAAAGGTATCTATAGAATTGTAGTACAGGACTAGATGTCCCAATGTATGTCTGCATGTGCATGAAATTGGACCTATCAAGGGCAATGGGTCCTACACAAACCAATAAGTGTTACTTGCACTAAAAGATCAAAGCAATCAGATGCCCATCAGCATCCTGCATCTATACTTGTCTCATTACTTGGGACATTTGGAACCAAAAACCAGAAAATGAGTGTCATAATGTTAGTTTCACATACTTATTTTTTTATAATGATACATATTATAGATTATATTCGTTTTTTTCTGGATGATATATTGCAATAACATGTTTTTATGTTCATGAAATGATAACGAAGGTCAAAAAGAAACGAAAACCAATCAAGAAAGAACCTTTTTTATTGGTTCCAATGCTTTCTTACAGGCAAATCCACCAACAAACATATATTCAATGACAAAAACGATCTCAAACATAAAAATAGCCAAGGAGCTTATCACATAGCAATAGAAAACTAAAAAGAAGGTTCTTGCAGAAGTCCCCATCTCTCCCTTTCATTCCCATATATGGCGTATGATAAATCATTAGAGAAAAGGGTGTTTCAAAAAATAGAAAGAAAGGAAAAAACTAGTGAAGCTAATAATCCAAACAAGCATAGTACCTCTCATACATCATTACAATGATAGTGTTGAAGAAGCCTGTTGGCTTCTCTAATACCACTCAAATAAGCACCATGCGTTGTTGAGTAATGAGTTTTATTTGTTGCTTCTCCTGCAAAAAGAATTTGAAGTGGTGGCGCATCACTTGTTGACTCGAAAACCGTTGTGTTTGGCAACGGCTCAGCCATGGTATCCATGTCCGCAATGCTTGACCCGGTTGCAATATAACTGTATGATCCCATAAACAGCGGATCACTCCCCCATTGACTTTTCAAAACCTTGTCAAATTTAACATTCGCGTTACTTTTTTTGTGAGAAAAGAAGCTAGAAATGGTGGTAGAAACCTCATCAAGAATCACTTCATCAGGAAGTGATTCTAGCTTAAGTGCTTCTTCACCTGCAAACCAAGATAATAACACATTTGACTTTTGATATATTGGTGACAAAGATGCTGTCCTCCTGATCCACCATGGGATTTTCGGGTTCTTAACTTGATGATCGGATTTATGGAATACCATTTGTAGAAATGGAAACTGGTCAACACCGCGATTAACTTCAGGATTTAGTTTCAAGAAAAGCTTGTTAACAACACCATACCCGAGTCTTGAAATGGCTTCAATCTTGTAATTAGGAAGTGGTGGATTGAATTTAAACATACCCGAATCGTTGTTGTTGTTAAAGACTCCTGCTTTGAGAACTCCTAATGACACTGTGACAACAACATGATCTGCTGACATGCTTGTACCATCAAGAAATTGAATCTTCACTGCTCTTGAATTACCACCATGTTTATTTCCCATTATACCCTTTGCACATTCAGGCTGCCACTCAATAGTACTCACTTTCTTGTTTAACTGAATGACTCCAGATGGTAAAACAGATGCTAATGATTCTATAATGCTTGAATACCCTTTAGCAATGGTGATTTCTTCACCAGGGAACATAACATACTTACTTTCTGCTAAGTAATCAAGATTATACAGATCACTAGCAGCTGTGTAAGTCCTTTGGGTGTTTTCATGCATTGCAAAGATTGCTTCTTCTAATGACTTCCTATTCCAATTCCCATAACCAAACACCTCTTCTGTTTCTTTTCTTGATTCCAGTTTCCAATAAGATTCAAGACCTTTTCTAAGAAAAGATCCAACACTTGAACTCCCATTCCCACCTATATCAATTTCAAGCCCACCCCCTATTGATTTCTTTTTCCCTTGAGCAAAATCCATTAAACTGTCAAAAAGATTTGAAATTGGGTGAAAAAGAGATGAACTTAACACGTACCCATTTTCAGCAATGGTGATTGGATCATCAAGAAACCCATCCATGCATTCCCATGGTTGTTCTGATTCCAATGAATTGATTTCTTGAGCAATCTTGTGAACTGGGCTGCCTCCAATCCCATGGATCCAAGTGGCTCCCATCTCAATTCTATCACCACCAAACTCTGAGGTGTTAATCCTCCCTCCAATTCTATTCCCACCTTCAACAACACAAAGCTCAAATGCACCCTTTGTGACACCATATGTGTATAGCTTGTTTGCAGCTGTTAGCCCTGCCATACCTGCCCCAATTATCACTATTCTCGGTTTCTTTGTAACCATTTTGACTATAATCACTTCTAAAGATTGTAGGTTTTCAAGAAAGATTGAATTTTTTTGCAGAAAAGATTGCAAGGCTTCAAAACAGGTTGTGGGTTTGAGCTTAGGACATTATGAACATATAAATAACTTGTGGGTTCTCAAGAAAGATATTTTTATTGAAGAAAAGATTGCAGGGCTTTAAAAAGGATTATGGGTTTGTGTTTAGGACACTTTGAACATACAAAGAGCTTGAGGGTTTTCACTTTCTCTGTCTGTCGAGTGAAAATGAACCAAGAGCTTGAAAAATAAATACTCTGTTTCAGAAGCCTTATGGGGTTTATAAATATTGTAGGCACCAAACTGATTCCATTATTTTATTAAGAAATCTATAATAATCATCAACTTACAGTTTTGAGATAACACATGTCTAGGTCATAAACATGCTTAAAATGTGGTTTTATAACCACCCAAATTCAAAAATTAACATTTAAGGCCTTCCAAACATCAAATAGTTATAACTCCTAATATTTTATATAAGTTTCTTTCATGGCCCTCACATGTTCCCTGAATTTATAAATTTTAAAACTTGTGTCTTGTAATATATACATTGTTCTTATAACATCTTGTGAACATAACAAAAGTGACGTTAAGTACATGGATAAAGTATCTGAAGAGCACTCGTGAAACTCGTACAATAAAATTATTTTATAACCCACTCGAATGCGTGATACATAAAAGAACAATGATTCGATATATGAAACTATGGTATTTTCAATTTTGTCATTTAAATATATATTGACATGTATGATGACGAATTAGTATAAACAAAAATAGATACATGTTTTGTGTGACCTATAAAATAATTTTATATATAATAAATTTTAATGGTTGTCATAGATTTGATTGTGTTTGTTTATTGAAACAAAGCCAGGGATATGGTTTTTGATTGAAAATTTGGTAGCATGTGTAGACAAATTAGCACCCACAGTTACAGCAAGATCCTGACATATGCATACAGCAAATGTAGGGAATGCATGACTGGATCTACTTTGGTTTTATTGCAAAAATTTTTTCCCTATTTTCTTTTTTTCATAATTAATTAATTGAATGTGGGTATTAATGGATATAAATGGATAATTAAAAACTCATTGTTGTTTTCTAATGTGAATTTGTTAGCATAAATATTATTCACATTAACTTTAACATAAATAAATAAAAATGAACATGGTACTTAGTTTTCTTTTTAACAACAAATTCTATTACCTAAAAAAACAATTCTTAAACTTGCACCGTAACTGATGAAGCTCCTCTTAAGATAAAGGGTTCGAGTACATCTATGACGAATTAATGTAAAGAGTTGTGTAGATTAGGTGGAGTTAAATAAGTTGGCTAACATCTAGTCATTTAAATCACACTCGTTCTCACAAAACAACATTTACCAAACAATAAGGTATCATATATTTACTTAAATCAAATGAAACTTAATTGCTACTTATATAATCAGTTAATTATATGATTGTGTTGGCCTGTTGGGGTCAATAATAGGATGATGATGCCTCTCAAGTCTCACCAAACTGGCACATGTGAGTCCAATTAAACATGGCCCACCGCTATCAATGGTCCTTGTTTCCTCTAGCCCAATCCAAAATAACATAAAATTATTCTGTAGTAATTTCTATTTCTTATGCTTAACCCAAAAGATTTAACATACTTACGCTTTGTATATTAAAGTCTATCCTTTAATGTTTGGTTTTATAAGTTTTATTTTACGATGTGGAAGTTTCAGGTTTTATGTAGGAGTGATATCTGTTGCGACGTGCTATTTATATACGCGTTTTGTTATTTTTGAATCCAGGGTATACATGCATTGCAACTTTGGTGACGAGGCGGAAGAGGACTCCCAAGTCAGTATTCAGGGTATGCCGGTCCAACGAACGTCTAGGTTCAAATACCTGGGCTCGTACCTGCAGGAAGACGGAGAGATATACAGCGATGTAGCGCACCGCGTTCAAGCATGATGGTGCAAGTGGAGAGCAACATCAGGAATTCTATGTGATAAGAGGTTTCCAGCGAAACTAAAGGGAAAACTATACAGAGTGGCGGTACGCCCAGCTATGCTATATGGAACAGACTGCTGGGCCATAAAGAAATCGCACGAGAAACAAATAGAGGTTGCAGAAATGCGAATGCTGAGGTGGATGTGTGGAAACACAAAAATGGCTCGGATAAGAAACGAAGTGTTTCGTCAGAAGTTAGAAGTGGCTTCTATTGCAGATAAAATACGAGAGGGAAGATTAAGATGGTTTGGGCATGTCAAGAGAAGACCAATGGCTGCACCGGTTAGAGCAGTAGAGAACATCATTCTAGAGGGTAGGAAGTGTAGAGGAAGACCTAGGTTGACTTGGGAAGAGAAAATTAGGAAAGATATGGTACACTTGCACATCTCCGAGCACATGATCGAGGATAAGAGTGAGTGGAGGCGTAGAATCAAAATTAAGGACTTTTAATGGGTTTTGCATCTAGGAAGGGACTTTTTGATTGCGTCTTGCAGGGCTTGTTGTGTATGTAGCCCGCTTCTGCCCTTTTTAGGGGAATCTTGCTGCTTCTATGATGTATGCTTGTTCATTTTTTTCCTTTTGGTGATATTTTTCTGTATGTTGTATGTTGTGTGCTGTATCATTTATCGTATTTTTGATTATATACTGATTCACTAGTGTTATGACTTTTCATAGTGAGTTGGGGGTCTCTTTGGAAGCGGTCTCTCCACCTATCTGGGTAGAGGAAAGACTTACCTACACCTACCCCTCCCAGACCCTACTCTTGAGCGGGATATACTGGGTTTGTTTGTTTGTTTGTTTGTTTGTTTGTTTTTGTTATTTTGAATCGTGGCGGGATTCCGGTGCAAGTTGGGGATGAACCTATTAAATTATAGAATAATAATATTATTTTTTTACTTTAAACAGCAATAATTTTCAAATTCCCAAATTTTTTTTATCAAAAAAAAATCACACCAGAACTTTTGGGCCTCAGGCCCAATTATTCCACCAGCTCAAACTCTTCTTTTTTTATTTTTATTTTTAGTGTGAGAAAATTCTGGATTTTGGCGCGAATGTCGCCGGCGTTGGTCGCCGGCGTCACTTGTGTTCCCGCCGATGTCTGCCGGCATTGACGATGATCAGTCCGGTGATGTTTTAGTGGCAGATTTGAATCAATCACTCAACTTGAGCGAATTATCTAGGTTTAGGGTTTTGGCCAATTCGTCGTATTTGATGTGCTTTACAGCGCCTCAGGTAAACGTTGATTGAAATTTCTTCTCTTTTTTTTTCAACTTTGGGCTTCTGTTATTACTTCATTACTTGTGATTTATTTCTTGTGTTTCGTGCTTGTTCAGGCGACTGAATCGGTGATTGATTATTCGTGTTGAAAAACTATGAAGGGTGCTAATGGATAAGCATTCGAGTTCATGTGAACATACCGAACTCAAGAAAGTTTATATATATATATATATATATATGCTTGTCAAGGTAATACTGTTCAGTTATGGCTTGAGGAATTTCAAAATGCAGAAACAAATAATAACAATGTGATATTTTGGAGGATTGTTTTAGAATCTTGATTGGTTGCACGGGTTCCATTAATGAAGATGGATATGAATTGCTTCTTCATCATGTTACAACTGGTACCATTCTTTGGTAAACAGAAAGTTAACGAAGATGGAATCATGAATGGATTGATAAATGCAGTCAAAAGAGGGCAGTTACAGGTGGTTGTATTGTTTTAGATTCATCTGATATGGCAGAAAATATTTCAGATTTGATATTTGAAGGTTGAGAGACGGTGGTTGACTTTTTTTGCAACATCAGACTAGTGTTTGTTGTATATCTGCTTAAATGTGTTGAGAGGGTGCTTCAGTTTGAAATTGATGAAAGCTAATTTTAAACCAAGGATTTACACTGAAGAATGATGTGGAGGAGACATCAAGGAAAATATGTTTTCCATGCTTGTAAAAGGCACTGATGCTGTTGATGTTACCCCTAGTAAGTTATCTTGATTTGTTTGCTTGTTTATTTTTTATTTATTTTTTTAAATCAAAAACTGTTTTTCTTGCTTTATATATGCAATATGCTTTTAGATTTTGGTTGAAGTGTGTTTATTTTGTTTGACTGGCTAGAATTAAATGGGCAAGATAATGGAATGGATGAATGTTGGCTAACATCTTGGACTAAAATGAGTTTAATGTGAACTTTTTTTATATTAACAGCAATTGTCAAAAACCATATGAACTGTTAAATTTGCACATAAGTTGCTCGACATCATGTTAAAAGAAGGTCCACTAGCTTATGTGCAATTTAAGAGAAATTTATAGTGTTTGTTCATTGCCCTGCATATATAAAGGTGAGTGTAGTTTATTTTTCCATTTTAGAAGTTATTTAACCGTAGTTATTGGAATTTGTATGAAGATTTAACGGAAATCATGTTTTATAAAAGGTTATCAAAGCATCAATAAAAGATTACAATAACAGAGTGTATTCTAATTACCTTTAAAAGATAAAGTTGTTTTGTTTAAATCATTTTCCAACTAAATAAAAGGATGAGTTACATTGTAGCTTTTCATTTCATTCCATGGTAATATGAAAAGTAATGTTCATTGCCATGGAATGAAAAGCGATAAAGGAATCACATAACTTTCTTTTATTTTATCCTAATGGAGTGGACTTATTCCATTCCATTTGATTCCTTCTCTGGTTCTAGCATACCAAATACTATCGTGTATCATCACCAATATTTCTGTTAAAAGTGATACGGTCTGCAATACAAAACTACAGAACAACATTTATTCAATCTGTAGAAATTGATAATAGACTGTTTGATTATATGATACAACACAACTATACTGCCCTTTGAAGTTTACATTTCCACTGCAGATGGTAGGTTATTTTCGTATGTGCATATTTAATCTATATACTTGTACTATACGTTTGAAATTCACATAAACATTTAACAAGTTACTGTTTAAGTTGTTCTTTTGACCAAAGTGATCCAGTCTGGGTTGCCTCCCCATTCCTCAAAAATAACCAACAAGTTACCGGTTGGTCTCAACCATGATCGTGGAACATGATACCTGAAATAGAATTTTTTTAGAAGTTTCACAAATGGAAGAAAGCAAGGATTTATTACCTTTTTGTCAATATATGCAATTAAAAATCTCTTTCCTCATTGTGTGTAACATACTTATATTTTTTACCATTGTATGTATGTAACCTTCTACAACAGGTAAATGATGATGCGATGCACCCAAATGTCAAAATAGAATTGGTGTCACATCCCCATTTTACATATACAAGGTTATTTCACTTATTGGAAAACTTCTAAAGGATGTTACACATAATGAAAAAACTTTTTTTACATATAAATGTTAAGAAAGGCAAAGCTTTAATTTGATGTGATTAACACATGACAATAATTCTAACAGAAAAGCTAATCAAATTAGAAGGTAAATGTTATTGGTATGAATTAATGAATTATGTTTTGGGTAGCCAACTTATCAGTTAAGACAAATCATGAAAGTTTAAAGTAATTCGATTTAAGGTGATCATCTAGGATAAATGGTTTAAGATGTCATGTAAGCGCCATGTTAGAATAAAGTCAACATGATCAAAAGCTACAGACTTATTAACTATCAAGTTCATGTCATCATTCTGACTGGTTACTGAAAATTTGGAATGTTGGTTACCTTAGATCAAACTTTTTGAAAATTAGGTGTGTTTTTTTGTATAAAAAAAGTTGGTTTCTAAAATGACCAAAGCTTGTTACTTATTCGTGCAATTAGCATAACAAATTAACTTGACAGGAAGTGATTATGATAAGTTGATAACATAGATAAATCAAAGCTAATTTCTCACCATCTTTGGGATGGGTCTCCACAATAGCGGTTGCATTTATTTTCATTATAAATCCCGGCGTAACTGCATTTGTCACAATTACCATGAGCTTTGTTTGCAGGCCAGTATCTCCCGAGGCCCTCACCATTGATCCATATTTGACCTTTTCCCATGCCATTCATGTCTAAGGCTAGTGGTTCGTTTCCTTTTGAAGCATTAAAAGTAGTCTAAAAGTAAAACAAATGTTAGAATATGTCAATGCTATATTTACAGGTCAAACATGTTGAGAATGATAACCAAAGTGTATTTAAATACTTACAACCTCATAAATTGTTTTATTTAAAAGATTGATTAGTGTTTCAATGATACAGTTTTTGCAGCCATATATAACATGTTGATTACTTGTAACATAAGGGAAAAAAAGGGATAACAAAATGTTTATGGGTCAACCTGTTTGGCACACATTAAAAATTACATGCGTTGACCCAAACCTTCTGCAATGTTGCTATCTAACCTGCTGATTTTCCACCTCTACTTAGAAGGTTTTTGGGTCTGCTTATGTAAATAGATTATGTTTACAAGTAGAAGTAAATGATCAGTTTATTGAAAACAGCTGGTTTCACTCCAAGGGTAAATTTGTAATATGAATTTTCCAAAAATATCAGTTTCAAATAAGCAAATTTATTATAGTCCAACTTATGGCACTCTAAATAAGCATATTTGTTTTCATCCAACAATCAAAATCATTTATCTAAATTTAAAAAAGCATAATAACCAAATAAGTTAGTTAAATAAGCAATCCCAAACACCCCTTAAAATCTTGAATAACAAAATTACCTTGTACCAAGCAAGAGGCTGCTTTTGAGCCACCAAGGATCCTTGCAGCCACTCAACAGAGGAACTCCCATCAAGTGTATGGAGGTTCAAAGTTTCACCTTTCAAACCAACCTGCCCATCAATAAGTTATTATTAATTATAATATTAATTTTAACACCCTATTGCAACACAAATTATCTTATAAAGTTATTTATATTTATGTAAAACTTAAAAGTTGATGAACCAACCTTGTAAGACCATTGTTGCTTTGTCAAGTCTCTTGTACCCTCATTTAGCCCCTTCAAGGTGATGGGTCCTAGAACCCCCACATTGTAGGTCTCAAAATGTGTGCCCACATTCTGAAAGGTGAATAAATAAACTAGTTAATCAGTGATAAAATAGTTCTTCATATGATTCGTACATATCCTTCGAAAAGTTTAAAATTATATATCCTTCCAAATCTTATAATATCATATTTATCCCTTTCTTCAACACTAATTATATCAAATTCCCTCATTTATAATACATAAAATGAAGTCTGTTACTTATAACACCTTGCATCACCAAATAAATGACATTATGTTCTTTATATGAATATATATTTATATGATACCTTTTAGTGTTAAGGAGAAACATGGTATTTAGAATGGTGTGTGTAACTGTGTACTATAAAATTTTGAACATTTAAAAGGATACATATGAAATTACCCCTAAATTAAGTTGATAGATAAAAAAAGGTATTTAAAAAAGAATCATCAAGGGTGAAAACTAACCGCAAGGCCCACAGAAACACTTAGCATAGAGATCTTGTTAACACCTGCTTTCAACTTTACACTTTGACTAAATGTTAACTTTGGATTTTTTAGTGATCCCCACACCGTCCCTATAATAGGACCAAACAAGAAAGAGTTAAAAGCATCCATTGCTTGAAGATGTGACAAATTCAACCTGTTTACTTATGAATGGGTCAATTTGGGTTGTGTTTTATCTTAAACGAGTCAAATAAAAAAATTCAGCTAAAACATGAACATGTCAAAAAGGTAAAAAGTCACCGAGAGTCTATTTTTAATGCATACAACCTTCTGAAATTAGGTAGGTTATTGTTGTAATATTATTGCCTTTGTAACACAACTAGACCTGTCAATGACCGGTCTACACCCAGCCCCGTCTTGACCCATTACCCCACCAGCCAGACCAGCCCTTTTTGTCACATATAGTATTAGTTTAATTCTCATGAAATGTGAGAATTACCTGCCAACTGATTGTTGATAAAGACATGCAGAGCATGCCCCGCTGACATAACTGTGAGCACAGGAAACTGCCCTTTCGTAAGGAAGTGTTCATTTGGTGATATATGTACTCTGTGAAGTCAAATACGCAAAACACTTCTAATATTTTTCTAATCATATATAGTGTTGTATAGCTATCGCATTATATTACTATCATTATTATCATTCTTTTGTTAAGAAATAATTAATACTCACTCTGTAAGGTACCACAAATAATCAGAAGAATCCCTAGTAATATTTAATTGTTCATATAACCCTGCCATTGCAAGAGTATCACTGCTTTCAGAAGATGGAGCTTCTTCATTATACGATTTCCACTTGAATGTCCCAACAGGTATCATCTTTTTTTGCGTGGTTGGAGCTTTTATCTGCAGGTTAATCGGCCCAGATTATTATTATTAGACTTTGTAAAGATTAATTTCTTATGTATCCTTCTAAAAGTTCAAGATTCATATACATCAAGCTAAATTTTATAATGTCATATTTTTCTAGAAAAACCAAAAGTGGCGTATTTACACAATCGGCTACTAAACACACACGACATACAACGTTTCATGGCACCAAATATAAAATAAAACAAGGTTACTAAACACAATCTCTTTCGGTCTTGCTACCTAATGTTCTCTTTGTTTATTCAGCGAATAATCACAATCTCTTTCGGTCTTGCTACGTAATGTAACTGATTTTATTTAGTTACTAAAGAATGGGTGATTAGGATGTTTCTAGTGTTTTTAAAAGATACATATGATAATATGAAATATAGAACATCATAGGAGTAATATTTACCTTGGCAGTGTTGAAAACTTCATCTTTACAGTTATGGAGAATGCTAACGGACCAAGGGGGAAGTTGATATTGTGTATTTCCAAACTTCATTTTTGCCGAAAAGTGTGGGTCATAGTTTGAGAGAAATGCAGCACATCCACCAGACTTTGGTTTAAACACGTGTATCTGTGATTAGGAAAATGTATGCAGATAAATAAGCTCAGATAATCAAGGTAAAATACTAAGGGTGACATCATGGGTTTGAGGCAGAAAGGTTGGATAACAGGCCAAATAGATTTGGTTTGAAATGGGTCATTTATTAGTACATACATGTAAAAACAGGGCTGGTCAGGTTGTGACCGTTATGTATGCTTTTTGTTCATTTATTTCTAAAAAATATATAAATAATCAAAACCTTAACTGTGATTACTATAAACTTTGATATACAATAACATTTGAACATTTTTTAATAAATGATTCAAAAGGTTGGGTGAATAAAAAAGACTTTAGGTGACTCTCAATGTGTTCGACCCATTCCTTCTTATGGCTAATTTTAATCAGAGACATTAGCTATAAAAGATAACCTAAATTGACCCATAATTAAGGTAAACTAACCTCTTGATTCTTTCCAGGATAGGTAACCGTAGGATAAGCTGAAACTAAAGCAGGTTCAATTAGTTTTATGGCTGTGTGTAAATCCCTTAAATGGCCCCATTTTGGTTCATTTAGTAATCCTGAAATATTGCATTAATAAACCATCATTACTGTCAAAACATACTGTCATACATCTATGATATTAAATTCTAAAAAAATTATGATCTAATTTCTTACCATATTCATCAATAGGAGCATCATAATCATAACTAGTTGTGATGAATAGACCGGCCGCTGTCCGACCAAAATTTGTTCCTCCATGGTACTAGAGTCACCAATTGTATAAGTGACAATCTTGAGTTTTAGCAACCAACTTTAGTTACGTGTAAATAAGAATTCAACTTCTAATTTATTATCAATCTAACGATCAACCTTAGTTTTTAACTGATTCTACTTGTAGATTGATGGAATGACATTCGTTGATGTCATGCCTGCCAACGCATCGTATGCCACATATGCAGAAAATGCTTATGTGGAAAATATTGGAATACTGTAATTTACAAGTCAGAAAAAATGATTTCCTTTTAAACCATATGTAGAAGTTTTGTTTAAATGCCCACATCAGCTGTCAGTGTTAGCAACTTTTGAAAAACTATAATTTTCATTTCAACCTTCTATGATTTGTAGTAACATACCATATAATAGTTGACGAAAGAACCGTTATTCTGTATGAATCTTGCAACCGCATATGCTATATCCTCTACAGGTCTTGTAGGAATGGGGCCACCAAACTCAGTGAACCTTAAATAACAGATATTATCAGCTACTACAAAACTAGCTATGATATGCAGGTGATTGTAATTAAAGTTTAGAGATATGATTTGCATGACTTACCAGCCAGTCCAAAGCTCTGTAAACATTTTAGGTTTGTATGGCTTGTTGGGAGTGAATTTTTCACAGTAAAAACCATTACATGTATCGATCTGTGATGTAATCAACATGTTAGACAGAGAAACAGGGTTGAGCTCGAATCTTACAAGCTTCATGGGTTGTATAATGTTCTAATTAGCTGTACCCAATGCATAAAGCTAGAAAACATGCATGAATAGTGGCATCAGTTACATACAGGCAGATTCAAGATTTTTGACCAATTATATATCCCACTAAAAGTTTGCTATTTCAGGTGTATCCTTTTCAGTTTCATAATATCGTATCTACTCATTTCATAGTAAATGAAAAAAAAAAAAACAATTGTACCATTGGATCAGGGGCATCTTCTTGTTTGCACATGATCCATGGGACGCCGGTTTTTAGACCATCAGCCATTTGTGCAGCCCATTTGGAGTAAGCTTTTCCCGGGCTGCCAATATCCCATTCAACTGGACCATACTCGTTTTCTATCTGAAAACACAACAACCAAGATTCATATGGATTCTTAACAATTAAACCTTTGACTTAAGTCAAAGTAAACTAAGGTCAAAAGTCAAAACCTGAGACATGATAATTGGACCTCCTTGAGGTTCAAATAGTTTCTCTGACTTCATCATGTTGACTATTTTCGTTGTAAATCTTTGCATTGCAATCTTTATGTAAACAAAACATTCAAAAAAATTAATCAAAATTAGATTCCCTTATTAAACTATTCGATCAACTTTCAAAATTTTAATTACTAACCTTGAAAGGTTTATTGTCTGTTCTGAAAGACATACCAGGTACATATTTAAGCCAAACAGGGAATCCCCTGAAACCAAAACAGAACCTACTTAGGTTTATGTCATCTATAAATGATAAAATCACATGTTTTTTCCATAGTTGTCATAGGCGCTAGCTGCTAGGCGCACTTAAGGTGTTTCGCCAGTGCTGTGCGCGCCTAGGTTGCCTTTGACATCTGTGATTTTATCCCCTCATTTTAGATATTAAGATTAATAGCCTCATAATCAGTGGTTTTAGTTGAAGTTTGTATAGACTATAGACCACGAGTTTCATAACGTTTGTCTCTTTCCCTTTTGGACTATTCATAATACGTGAAAACCGGATGCTGTAAAAGTGCATATTGTGATCTAAACATGGATATATTTCATGTCTTACCCGAAATTCCATTCGGCACAAACATAAGGACCGATTCGTAGATGAACATAAAGTCCTGCTTCGTGTATCAGTTTTATGAACTTCACCAGATCATATCTCCCCTCAAAGTTGTACTGAAAAATATAAGAATCAGTCAAATGAATTAACACAACACACATAGGTGTATTAAAAGGCATATTGAGTACTTTTTGCAACTAAATTTAACAATTTTGTATACCTTCCCAGGAGATGGTTCGTGCCCATTCCAAAACACATAGGTTTGTATGACATCTAATCCTCCATCCTTAGCCTTTTTTATAAGGTCGGGCCACATCTGCACACAGAACAAATTTTAGCAAAATCAATAAATGTATTGAGGGATATTAAAGGCATGTTTTTTTTTACTCGAAGCTAACATGTTTACCTAAACACGTCATGTTCAGTTGACTTGATAGGTTCGTAGGTTGACTCGTTTTACCCGTTTGTTTTGTGTACTTTTTGAAAATTAAAAGATAAAAGTATATGAGCATTGAGTTTTATAGTTTAAACACAATTTTACATATATAAAAGTATGGTTGGTTGTAAATTGTAATTTTTAAAATATAAGATGCAAAAAGTTTATTTAATTAAATTAAAAGTTTTTGATTAAACGGTCGTCATGTGTCAACCGGTGAAAATTATATGTTCTTTTCAGGTTCATGTTTTTTACATAAATTTTCGAGGTCCTTAAACTTTTGGGCGGGAGTCAAGTTTGATCAACCAACCCACGTCCACAACTCATTTAACACGTAATACAAAAATTGTCACCTAAAACCAAATAAAACAAATATTTGCCAACAAGACTACAAGAGAAGTTCACGAGATAAAAAAAATATATGAAATTTAACAACTTTGGGAGTATCAAAGACCAAAAAGCACCCAAATTTACGGAAAATAAAAGAAACACATCTGAGAAAAAACCGATCTTACACGCAAAAAGACCCAAACCCAGAAAACGAGCATTTAAAGATCAATTGTAAAGCACAATCTTTGATCACAATAAACAAAACCCATAAAAGTATCAAAGTTTTAGAAGAATCCCTGAAGAATCAAGAACAAAAAATAAATAAATAAATAATCAAATTGATAAGAAACTCAAATGAAAAAAAACACATTCTGTAACAGAGTGAATACCTGAGGGGTGCTTCGTGGGTAATGAATTGAACCAGACATAAGGATTCTTCTTCTGCCATTGATGATAATAGCTTTATCATCATAAGATATAGTTGCTGTAATGGTGGAACAAACACAAGAAAATACAACCAGTAGCAGCAGTTTCTTGATTCTGTGCATTTTCAACATTCTTGAATACCACTTTTCCCTCTTTCTTTTCTTGTTTGAAAAATTATAGTTTCAGAGAAAGAAACTTGTTTGTGTTTATGTTTTTTATGTTTCTTTGATGATGCAAGTGTTTTAAATTCAAGAAGCTAAGCAGCTGCTTTTAAAGATTCAAATGGGTCCCATTCTTTGCACTTTTTTGGTTTAAGTTTGTAAAACTGGCTCCACCATAACCAATATAGAAGTTGGTATTCTTGATAAATTTTTAATATTTTTTACTAAATTCTTAAAGATATATATTTTTATATGTTCAATAAATATAGTAATTTAGAGGGTGTGTTAAACGTACGCACACTATGATTATATTTAATGTACCTCCTATCATTGCATATTCAACAGGAAAAAACAGAAATGGATGAACATCCACGATGTCGGATGCTCGTGTTTGACTGTTTGTCCGTGGTGGTTATTGAGTGATGTTCGGAATTTCGAATAACGGTGGACTAATGGGAGGTGGGGCCCAACTTTGACATAAGTGATATGTGGGATGTTTAAAAAAAGGCGTAGTATTAGAGAGAAAATGATTTTTGAAGGATAAATAGATATTGTTATGACATAGGATGTGTGTATTTGTACATGTCTTAAAAGTTTAGCAATGAGATGCTCTAATATGTGTATATAATTAGAAATATGCAGGTGTATACAAGTTGAATATAGACGTGTAATAAGTCCCATACGAATGCATATAAGTTCAAAACATACATATCCAAATTCAAACTAGCATATACAAGAAGAAATACATGAGTATAACGGTGCATTTGAAAAAAAGTTAAAAGAAAAACAACCAAATCAATAGATCATGCATTGAGTAAGAGATGATGCATTTAACCAACCCTTAATTTATTTTATAGTCCACGATACTTTTTGGTTCTTAGCTTGTAATTAAATTTTGGATCCATAACACATAATTTGGATGTATATGATAACAAAATAATGGTAAAATTCCATTTCCATTGCAAGAGGTAGAATTTAATTTATACCATTTTTCTAATATATAAAGAACTATAATTTTTGTGTGATGAATATATACATAAAAGAAATTCTCTTTAACTGAAATGATTCCTTGTTTAGACGGATAATGTTATCTTGCACTCCAAAGATACGGACCAAAAAGCAATCCATTCTTAGATCGATATATATGTTGTAACTTGTAAGTATTTATATTTTAGATGACTCCTAAAATTAATCATCTCTAACAAACGACCAAACAAACTAAATGTCACTTATAGAAAAGCTTTTTGTATGATCTTAAAAAGTGGGCAACGGCAAATTTTCTTCTATATTAAGAGATACAGATGCCACTCTAATTGAGACCCTTGACTCAAAATATTAATATAACTCTCTCTCTCTATAATGATAAAATATTAATATAACTATCTCTATAATGATAAAATCAATATAAATAAATACACACACACATACATATATATATATAGTTACACTTTTAGTTTTCTTTTTTATGTTTAATTTAATTATATTATACTTTCACATCTCTTTTTATTTTTTATTTTTAAATTATTTATGAGCTCTTGAAATCGATTCGTTAGTTGCTTTTCAAAATATTAATTACTGGCTTTACACGCAAAAGCAGTTGCAAATTATACTTCCCCGAGCTCTAAGGCATTTCACAATTGATTTCTTTTTGCTAAATACAATAAAACTATAAAGCAAAAATGAAAAGGCACAATTACTTTTCTAATAAGAATTCTCACAAATTAATTATAAAATCTCATTTGTATATGTGTGGCTCGTAAATAAAGCCAAATTTAACTTTGAATATGTAGATTGAATTCTTTTGATGAATAGTTAAGAAGGTAAAATATATACGATAGAAAACAAATTAAATATGAGATTATTAATAATAAAATGATAGATAAGATAAATGTAAATATAAATCTAAAAACATTAAGTTAAATAGTTTGAATATATACATCTTATATTCCATTTAGCCTACATAAATTACTTGGAAGTGATAGATATGGAATTCGCTTTCATGCAACGTAGGATTAGATTATATCCAATTAAGTTGATCCAATCATTATCTATAAAATATGGATGAGAAAGACACACATACACACATGTATAACATCCATTCGTCCCTACTCAAATATAAACATGCATCTCCAACTTTATTGCATTATGTTGCATAATTGCATTGTTATGAACCAGTTGTGAGTTGCTTATATTCCCTCCGTTAAAAACTCAACTCGAGTCGAGCTTTAAAAACAAGTTCGAGTTTTAGCCTAAGTTTGCCTCCAAACCAATACGTAATTGCCTTTTATTTCCAGTATTAAATACATATTTATATAACAATAATTATTGTAAATATAATTATAATAAAAATAACTAAATAGTAAGTATAATGTTATATATAAAAGTTATAAATATAAATAACTATAACCACAATTTCAAAATATTTAATAAAGTAATTAAATATTTAATGAACAATAAAAACAGAACTCATGCAATAGAATTAAAGTTTTAAATGAGCGGAATTCGTTTAGACTCTTGTAAAATTGTTATTTTATTTTATTTTAAATAAATATTACAACATCATTTTTTCACACTAAATGTTTCGTTTTGTGTACGTAATTGCCTATCTGTATTCATAAATCATGCTTAATTTCAATTTAAGTTATGTTTGTAAAATTAATTAGGATATACCGATTCCTTATTTAAATTACATATTTTTTAAAATGGTATACTTATTTAATTTAATATACGAAAATAATAATAACTAAAGTTTTAAACATAATCTGTTATATTTGAAGTGATACTAATTTTTTATTCCATATTATTTTAAATTATTGTACATTAAGATAATGCATTTTTTTCAGCTGAAGAAAATATCAAATTTCAACCAATGCTTTGTGATAATATTATCTTGAAAATAAGAGGAACAAACATTCGACTCATGAACCGCCAGTGTAGCAGGTTCAACTAATTGATTAAGACTAACAAATTTAGCTTTAACTTAACACTACATTAACTTCCACCCTCGTAATCATAATTATAGTCTTTATTTTGTAACCATATTTTTAACAGTTGAAAACATTGCTTTCCTCATAAATTCATACCACCTCATTTGGTTTTAGTCCATTTCACCTATCCGACTTGAACAGGTTGTTATTTAAATTTTACAAAATTATTATCATCTATTTATATGAGAACAAACTCTTCGTTACATTAAACTTTAAAACTTTAATATTTTGATCATATGAGTTTAGTTTTTATATAATGACCACTTATCTTCTCTTGTAAACTTAAATTAAATTCTTTTTTTTTTGTTTTTAATTACCACATATTCTCATCTCCTCTCACGATGGCCACTACTGATCGAAAAAAGGAATCATCAACTTTGATCAACAAATAGAGTCTATGTTATGAGGATTCGAGACCTAACCTGACAACTTTTAACATTTTTTTTCCTTTTCTTTCAGGAACCATTTTGGATTTTTTACTGTTTTGTTAGCGTTATTCCTTTCGTTTCATTCCTAATGCTTTGAAATTCAACGTCGGAGTGATAGTCGTCATAATATGTTTTTACATTCGCTTTTTGACATTCGCGTCCATGATGTAATTCTCCGCGCAACGAGCGTGTGAAATAATTCTAGTCCTATACAAATCGTTAAGGAACGGAGAGTGGGTCCACAAGTTTCAAGACTAGAGTTCGGTTTATTATAAATAGTAGTGTATCATTTTCTTGTAGGATTAGGTTGTTATTTTAACATATTATTTTGTTATTAATGTTCCTTTACTTTGTTTGTTTCAACAATATTTGTGATAAAACCTTGTGTTTGAGTGTCGTGTACGAAAGGAAGAATATAATTACTATATCATATATTCGATATTGATGGATCTATACTTACGAGAGTGTTTACATGTTGATATCTCTGAATAATTATGCATTGGTTTGAAACTAATGTTACAATAATTTTATTTGTTGTATCATTTAAGTTTTGTTATAACCTACTTGCGAAAACTTCACAAAAGACTAATCACTCATCTTAATACTGTTATCAGCAGTGAACTTTTAACTATAGTCTTCAATCTTTGTCACTAACGGTCAAAACGTCCAACATGATCTCGATCATGTACACAATCGATACTAGATTCAAGAAATATATATTTTGTAACTTTGTGATGATGAATAAGATAGTGAAGAAGTACGTTGGTTGAACCATACACGTCTACAACAAACCAAGCCCCCCTCACACTTAAAGTTGGTTGAATTGGGACACTTTGGTCATATGGTTAGAACCGATTGGTTACATTCCCATGCTATTGTGCACATAAAGTCGCTTTAATTTCTTCGACCTTCAACTTTTCCATTTTTTATTATTTATTTATATAATGTTATGTAATATATATGTAATATGATTGACGAAGTTTTGCAACCTTCACATAAAGACAATGAATTTTAAAGGAGATAAAGATTAGTTTATTTATTCAAGGATCAGGTGTTAGATAATACACATTCCGCAACTTAAGTGAAGTTAGTTGTGATCTTTTTATTTGTTAGTCCCTCTTTCATCTTTTCATGACCATGTTTTATTGAACATATTAATTTGGTGACCAAACAATATGTAACCACGTTTTTTTCTGTTTATATATAATAAATATTTTAAAAATATAACTTTATGCTTGAACAAAACGAAAGGAGGATTGAATAGGATTTCTTTAGAATTTTCTTAGTGAAATTTATATTTGAACAAAACTTTTGTTAATTACAAATTTAATATGTAATGTAAATGTAATGTAATATAAATGCAATGTAAGCAGTGTAAAGTAAAAAGTTTATAGGGAAGAAATGAAAAAACTGATCTTATAAAGATTCATGTGGATTATAACTAATCCACTCTACGTCGTCTTCTCGATTTTTCATCGAAAGTTTGCTTCACTAGTTCTTATTTTAAACAGAAGAGATCACCGATGTACAACTTTTTACTTTCACAAATAAAGTGTGATCATCTTGTTCTTATTATTTTCTCAAAAAGAAGTGATCACCTTACATAATAACTAAAGCTTAAGCTATAGTAGTAACACACTACCACGTAAGTACAAATCAAGTGAAAGAATATAAACACGAGTTGACGCACAACTTCTTCTTTTAACTCTTTAATTTTTGATCTTGATCTTCTCACCTGTGAAAACGACCACTACAAGAAAATGGGTCTATAGCAACGAAAAAGTGAGACCCTATAGGGACGACATGTCGTCGCTATAGACCATTTTAATCTATAGCGACGACATATCGTCGCTATAGATGTTGTCCCAAAAAGTTAGTAGTTATAAGTTAAAATGTCGTCGGGATAGAAGTCGTCGGCATAAATTTAGCAATAGCAACGACATGTCGACCCTATAAAAGTCGAGGTTTCTGAAATTGACGAATAAAAAAATAAAAAAATATATATGTATATTATCTATAGCGACGACATGTCGTCGCTATAGATGATATTTATTTTTTTTATATTATCTATAGCGACGACATGTCGTTCCTATAAATAATATATATTTTTTATGTTATCTATAGCGACGACTTGTCGTCCCTATAGATAATATATATTTTTTTTAAAAAAAGATAACATTCTGTAGCGACGACTTGTCGTCGCTATAGACTGTTATTTATTTATTTTTTTTTTTGGAACCTGCTTTTATTATAAAAATTAAACAAACACATAATTGATGCAAATTTAACAAACATATAATGAGTGCAAATCACATTCAAGTTTAACACACAAATAGTTCATATAATTTTAAAGTAGTTTAAAGTTTTATAAAATCTAATAAAAATATAAACTCTAATTGCCTCCAGGTGGTCGTTGCTGCTGGAAGTGACGCATCATTTCCATCTGCTCTTGGATCACTCGTTGCATCTCTTCTATTTGTTGTTGTTGTTGTTGTTGTGATTGTCTAAGCTCTGCAACTTCATCTTGCAAATGTTGTGTTGGAGGTTGTGAGCTAGAAAAATCAGGGGTGGGATGTCTCACCACGCGACCAACACCTCGTATATGTCCTCGCCTTTGACCTAAGGCGCGCTCAATGCATTGAATCTCATCAACAGCAGATGAGTCTCCACCAGTCTCGCTAGAGGATCTCACATACTCCTCTTGAATTCGTTCCTGCATTAAACATATTAAAAATATTAATTCAAATGGGTCATTTTGACCTAAACACACTTAAACATGCTATAATCAATCAAAAGTTAGTCCAAATGGGTCATTTTGACCCAAACACACTTAAACATGCTTGAATCAATCAAAAGATAGTTCAAATGGGTCATTTTGGCCCAAACACATTTAAACATACTAGAATCAATCAAAAGTTAGTACAAATGGGTCATTTTGACCCAAACACACTTAAACATGCTAGAATCAATCAAAAGATAGTTCAAATGGGTCATTTTGGCCTAAACACACTTAAACATGCTAGAATCAATCAAAAGTTAGTTCAAATGAGCAATTTTGACCCAAACACACTTAAACATGCTAGAATCAATCAAAAGTTAGTCCAAATGGGTCATTTTGACCCAAACACACTTAAACATACTAGAATTGCTTAAAATGAGCCATTTTAACCCAAACACACTTAAACATGCTAGAATCAATCAAAAGTTAGTCCAAATGGGTCATTTTGACCCAAACACACTTAAACATGATAGAATCAATCAAAAGATAGTTCAAATGGGTCATTTTGGCCCAAACACACTTAAACATGCTAGAATCAATCAAAAGTTAGTTCAAATGAGCAATTTTGACCCAAACACACTTAAACATGCTAGAATCAATCAAAAGTTAGTCCAAATGGGTCATTTTGACCCAAACACACTTAAACATACTAGAATTGCTTAAAATGAGCCATTTTAACCCAAACACACTTAAACATGCTAGAATCAATCAAAAGTTAGTCCAAATGGGTCATTTTGACCCAAACACACTTAAACATGATAGAATCAATCAAAAGATAGTTCAAATGGGTCATTTTGGCCCAAACACACTTAAACATGCTAGAATCAATCAAAAGTTAGTTCAAATGAGCAATTTTGACCCAAACACACTTAAACATGCTAGAATCAATCAAAAGTTAGTCCAAATGGGTCATTTTGACCCAAACACACTTAAACATACTAGAATTGCTTAAAATGAGCTATTTTAACCCAAACACACTTAAACATGCTAGAATCAATCAAAAGTTAGTCCAAATGGGTCATTTTGACCCAAACACACTTAAACATGATAGAATCAATCAAAAGATAGTTCAAATGGGTCATTTTGGCCCAAACACACTTAAACATGCTAGAATCAATCAAAAGTTAGTTCAAATGAGCAATTTTGACCCAAACACACTTAAACATGCTAGAATCAATCAAAAGTTAGTCAAAATGGGTCATTTTGACCCAAACACACTTAAACATACTAGAATTGCTTAAAATGAGCCATTTTAACCCAAACACACTTAAACATGCTAGAATCAATCAAAAGTTAGTCCAAATGGGTCATTTTGACCCAAACACACTTAAACATGATAGAATCAATCAAAAGATAGTTCAAATGGGTCATTTTGGCCCAAACACACTTAAACATGCTAGAATCAATCAAAAGTTAGTTCAAATGAGCAATTTTGACCCAAACACACTTAAACATGCTAGAATCAATCAAAAGTTAGTCCAAATGGGTCATTTTGACCCAAACACACTTAAACATACTAGAATTGCTTAAAATGAGCCATTTTAACCCAAACACACTTAAACATGCTAGAATCAATCAAAAGTTAGTCCAAATGGGTCATTTTGACCCAAACACACTTAAACATGATAGAATCAATCAAAAGATAGTTCAAATGGGTCATTTTGGCCCAAACACACTTAAACATGCTAGAATCAATCAAAAGTTAGTTCAAATGAGCAATTTTGACCCAAACACACTTAAACATGCTAGAATCAATCAAAAGTTAGTCCAAATGGGTCATTTTGACCCAAACACACTTAAACATACTAGAATTGCTTAAAATGAGCCATTTTAACCCAAACACACTTAAACATGCTAGAATCAATTAAAAGTTAGTCCAAATGGGTCATTTTGACCCAAACACACTTAAACATGCTAGAATCAATCAAAAGTTAGTTCAAATGGTCATTTTGACCCAAACACACTTAAACATACTAGAATTGCTTAAAATGGGTCATTTTGACACAAACACATGTAAACATACTAGATTAACACAATGTTAGTTTAAACTTACCCAGTCCGATTCTGCGCTTGCATTCACCCATCCCGTACCTTCTTTGAAATGCATCTTCTGAAAGAGATCAATCGAACGACTCCCCTATGAATAATAAAAATTCTTAGAAATGAATCTTTCGACATTTAATACTTATTTTTATACTAACAATTATACTTTTACCTCCATATGTCTCTTCTGTGCATATGATTGGCTCCCATGAAAACTCGGATAACGTTGTTTACCTCTATTTAATTTGTTTGCTTCAGATCGGCTCCTATAAGCGGGATCTAAGAACAACTCATTAATCACCCGAGCCCATGATTGCGGGTCAGTTCCCTCAGGAGGACAAGTCAATGATGTTTCCACATCATCATAACCACCCACATCATCAAAATGAGATTTTAGAACTTGCTTTCGATCTTTATAGGCTCTTTGACACTCGGCAGTGATTCCGAGCCTTATGCCTTCCCACTGTTCGCTTTCCCTCCATCTAGCAAGATCAAAATATTCCTGCAAAGCATGTAATTAGAAAACATGTAACACTTATATAATTAAAATATAATAAAAACATAACATTGTATACTTACAAAAAGTGTGGGATATATGGCTCTTTTAAATTCATCAGGAACAGCTTGCCAACTGGGATAATGGAAAGGAACAACCTTACTAATCTCATTAGAGATTAACCTTATAAATCCGAGCTGTTCTCTCCAACAAACTTATATTGGCCCCCCTTGCTTTCAACTTCAATCACTAATCGGTAACCGGTTAGTGACAGACACATGTTCTTTAACAAGAACAATCTTAGGTTTCCTTTCTGATTTGGGAATATGTTGAATGTTTCTAGCACTTTTGTTCATCAGAAGGTGACCATGAAACCATCTGTAGCTATCACGCGCACGTGAAACTTAATGAGGTAGAACAAATGTGAAAATAGACCCACAATGTTCTTTGCTTGATATCGTGGGATGTCACTAATTAGTTGAAGGACTAGATCATCAGAAGACAACATGACACTCAAAAGTTGTTTCTGATCTTTATCAAGTTTTGTTGTGATAGAGTCTCTGCTATGCTAACTACCAATTTCATGGGCTTTTTAGTTGTTTTAAGATTTGTGCATTACTCAAACGTCTAGGAGGATCTCTTGTCTCTTTTTTGCCATTGAACAAAAGATCATCTCTCATACTATGTTTTTTTGTCAAGAATCGTCTATGACCAGTAAAGGCTATTTTATTTGTTATAGGGCACGAGGGTGTGTCTACGTTACAAGTAGGGCATGCCATATAACCTTGACCACTCCATCCAGACATATAGCTACGAGCAGGATAATCGTTTATAGTCCATAATAGAGCTGCACGCATCCTGAATACAGTTTTGGTTGATGCATCTCTCATTTGAACTCCTTCGACCCATAACATTTTCAACTCATCTATTAAAGGCCTTAGGAAAACATCAATGTCCTTTCCAGGCCTTAGGAAAACATTTTCAACTCATCTCTCATTTGTGTTTTTGTCAACCCATCTACTCTCGTTACAAATCGGACAATTTTGCATCAACTCATTTTCTTTCCAAAACAGAGCACAATCGTTAATGCAAGCATGGATAGATTCATATCCTAACCCAATCTTTCTTAATCTCTTCTTAGCTTCATAGTATGAGGTTGGAATTTGATTTTCTTTAGGGAATGCAACTCTCAAAAACTCTAAAAGTTGGTTAAATGAACTATCCGTCCATTTGTTGATAACCTTGATATGCATCAATTTTGCTAAAAAGTTTAAAGAAGACATCCAACTGCAACCGGGGTATAACTCGGTATTCAGCTCCTTAAATAATGCATCAAACTCCGGGTCAAAACCGGTTCCATCTTCGTCTACATTTTCTTCGTTAACATTCTGCTCCGCCATAACATCATCGATTGCATCAAACATCTCATTATTTGTTGCTGGAATAGATTTTCTTGGAGCAAAAAGGTCTTCTATTTCTGAAGCATGTGGATATTTCTCACCATGATAAGTCCACGTCTTATATGATTGTAGAAACCCATTGTCATGTATGTGGGCATAAATAATATCCAGATCCTGCCGGCACCCATTGCAGCATCGTTTACATGGACAAAAAGATTTTCCTAAACTGTCAACATGGTTCTTGGCAATTTCTAGAAAGCTACGAAGACCTTTTATAAATTCCGGAGAACTCCGATTTCGCAATTTAATCCAACTCTTATCAATTGTCATATCTATGGTGTTATAAAACATGGAAATACAACTTTATCAATTAACATATTCACAAAGATATACTAACATTAAAGTCATATACACTTACATATACATACATACAAGCATAATCACAACACAACCACTTACAAGTGTACAAACATACAAATATACAACATACTTACATACATAATTATAAAACTACAAACATACTTACATGCAAGTATAAATCATACTTACATACACACTTACAACTATACAAAAAGCATACAAGTATACAACATACTTACTACACAATTATAAAAAACAAACATATAATATACTAATGAATAAACATATAAACATAAATACATACAAACATTCACATACAGAATTAACATAATTACATACATATAAACATACACATAAACAACTAAATACATAAAACCATATACATATAAAATAACACATATGAAAATGCATACAAACTTAAAACCATGAAAATATATATGGTGACATTTCATCAAACACTTGGTGGGCATAACCTAATCTAACATCAAACCCATATAACCTAATCTAACATCAAACCCATATATATTTACATATATATACAATTTTTCAATCATATAAACCTAATCACATACATATTCACCAAACAACACTTAAATCATAAGCTATAAACGAATTTCATACCTTGAAAATCTTCAAATCCTTTAATTTCAAGCTTTAAACTTTAATCTCACCTAAAACATAAAAATTTAGATAAAACTTATAAAAACAAGATTATATAACTTCATTATAGTAAAAGAAACATCAATCTTACCTTAAAACACTTCAATTTGGTTGAAACCGAGATGAACCGAGATGAAGTCGGGAGAAAAAATGGGGTTTTTTGGTTGAAAATGGGGCAGAAGGTCGAAACTGCGATTTAAGGGGTCTGCACTCTATAGCGACGACATGTCGTCGCTATAGATTAAAAAAAAGTCGTCCCTATAGATGATAAAAATAATAATTTTTTATTTTTCACCTATACCGACGATATGTCGTCGGTAAAAGTAAAAATATTTTTATTTTTATTTTTCTTACACGAATGTTTAAAAAAAGAAAAGAAATAAGTTTAATATTGGTCTTTCCCGACGACGCGTCGTCGGGACAGAGGATGTATTTTTTTTTAATTTTATTTTCTTAAGCTAAAAGTTTTAAAAAAAGATAAAATAAAATATTTTTTCTTCAGAAACGACTTGTCGTCGGTACAGAGTGAAATTGTCGTCGCTATAGCCTTTGTCGGTATAGAGTGAAATTGTTGTAGTGGACTTTGCTTTTAAATAATGTATTGAACATGACTCCTATAGTAACTATATAGTAACATGCTTTTATTTTATTTAACAAAACATTTAATTAGAAGGTCATAAGCTGTTGAATGCAATCTCGACAACTTTTGACATGTTTGATCCATCTAACTCGAAACTTTCTTGTTTAAAAATATGATTTTTTTTCAATAATAGTTGGTATGTTAAATAAACTTACCAAATTATATAACCTACTTTTTCTAATATAAAATATTAATGACGTTTACGTATTAGATATACATTTAAGGTTACTTGCAACACAACCTAAATCAACCCATTAATAATTGCAACTTATTTCTTAGGTAAGTTTTTAACTTCATCCATTTGACCTACAATAGAGAATGTATAAATCAAAAGTGACCTATATACGATAAATAGGTTGAAATTGCGAGTTGATTGATTTCTATTATGTAAATAGATTTCAGGATAAAGTTCCTCTCAAGCCTCTAACTACAAAATCAAACAGATCTGGAACCTTGCGTCTGTTGAAGGATGATACGGTTGGAAAACTAGAGTCACACTACACACCTTAAGAATTCAGAAACATCACGTTTAACCAGGCTCGGAAATTCTTTTATTACGGGTGATTTAAGGAAAAATCTGTCACACCCTCAATTTTCACAAACGAGGTATTACCGTTAGGCGTGTGACTTCCAGGATCTCAGCCACTAGTTACACCAAACGACACGTTAATTATAAAACATAATTTATTTTTAGAGTTTTATATTACCAAAAACTAAAATTTTAATGTAAACAAAACAGAAGTTGCGGAAGCATAGTAAATTGTAATTATTCAAATGGCGCAACACGCGCAAACCGAATAAATGAAATTTATAGAAAAATGTTAAATAAGTAACGTGAGATGATAAATGCATGAATGAAATGCTCCTAAGCGTGCGCGTCTTGTGAACCTAAAAGAAACATGCTAAAGTGTCAACATAAGGTTGGTGAGTTCACAGGTTTTAATAAATAGAACATAAAGTAAACCGATTCAGTAAACAAAGTAATATCAGTAGATAGCTAGTCTACTTAACCAGTTACTAAGTGTATGAAGTTCGCAACCGAAGCTGACAATGTAAATGAACGCCTCGGCTGTGTATACCAGGTCACAGCAACAACAATTAGGTCAATTAAACACCCGTTTGACGAACGTTGTGCTAGCGCGACTAGCCCGGGTGGGGTTTGTCAAACCCAGTAGATCTACTCAGAATTACCTCGCTATACTACATACATTAACGGTTCGAGAATGAGGACTTAAGTGGTATCACACTAGTAAACAAGTAATATTACAGTAATACTGATCAACGAAAATGAATTTGTTTCCCACGTTTCTTTCACCCCAAGAAAATAGTTAAAAGCGGGGCTGAGAACTCACCTTGAATGCACAGCAAATCAGTATATGCAAGCGTAAATAATTAAGTTTCCAGAACACCTGGATTCACATTTAATATTTAATTAATATTAAGTAGTTATAACCACTGTTCGGTTTCGCATTTCACGCCTCGGTTACGGTTTCGGTTGTCAATTTTTCCATTCATACACAAGCACATTCAAAACTGTATAAAACCCCATTTATTCTCACATATAATAATTTATGTGTAAAGATAACCGTTGTATATATATATATATATATATATATATATTACCACATAATATATACTATACACACATATATAATATATACTATACATACATATATAATATATATTATACATACATATATACTATATATTATAAAACACACACATACATAAACATACACACGGTGCACTCACAAATCACACCACAAACACACACACAACAACACACACATAACAAACACAACACAACTCACGCAACAAAACTCACACACACAATCATACCACAAAACACACACACAAACACAACAGCCCCCCCTTTCCATGCGCCTACCCCACAACTCTCACCCATTTCCCCATACTCATGCACCCACCATCCACTAATGAAACATGAATCCATCCACAAATAATCTGCCTTGATCGACTACGAAAACATACAACTAAATACGCATACACAACAAGCACACGCATACCTTTATATATATATACACACACATAAAATACATATATATATACAAAAATATACATATAGCAGCATATACATACATACATTCAACTCATGAAGAATCAAATATATATATACACACAGAACACATGCACACACAAATATATACGCAGAATACATACATATGTACATACGTAACGCAAATACATATATGTACGCAGAAAACATATACGTATGCAGAAACATATACGTACGTAGAAACATATACGCCACCATACATACACTGTAACATCCCACATTGGTTGGGAAGGAGAACGAATGCTTCTATATAAGGGCTTGAGACCTTCCCCACTGTGACGCGTTTTGCCTGAGCGATGGTGGTACGTCCCGGTTCAGGTGAAAACAAAACCGTGAGGCGATGGTGGTTCGTCCCGGCCAAAGCGGACAATATCATGGTGCGGTTACGTTGGGCTGTTACAGATGGTATCAGAGCCAGGGCCGGGCCAGTGCGCCAGCGAGGACGCTGGGCTCCCTAAGGGGGGTGGATTGTAACATCCCACATTGGTTGGGAAGGAGAACGAATGCTTCTATATAAGGGGCTTGAGACCTTCCCCACTGTGACGCGTTTTGCCTGAGCGATGGTGGTACGTCCCGGTTCAGGTGAAAACAAAACCGTGAGGCGATGGTGGTTCGTCCCGGCCAAAGCGGACAATATCATGGTGCGGTTACGTTGGGCTATCAAATAAGACTTGAACTTCACGAGTTCCTAACATGAGAGTACCAGAAACAGTACCTAAAGAATTTATGTTACCATGGCACACTTAGTAATAGATAACAAGCATAATTAGAATTGTAAGACTACTAGATTATTCAGATACGATAGATTCACATATGGGAGGAATATCAAGAGTCATACCTGGTGTGTTTGCTGCATCCTTTGCGTTCAGAGCAAACACTCGTCCTCCATTAGTAGGCTGTTTTGCACTATTTCCAGCCTTCCCTTTGTTATCAGGATACGGACAGTCTTTCAGTACATGGCCGGTCTTTCCACATCTAAAACAGGCTCCTGAAGCTCGCCGACAAACACCAAATGACGTTTTCCACATGTAGTGCATACCGGGACTTGCTCTTGACCTTGGTTTCGGCAGGTTTAGGATTCTGCTGTTTTTGTTTCCATTGATTACCTTGGCGGTTATTATTTCTGTTGAATTGGGCTTTTCGATCACCTGTATGGTGTTTCTCGCTTGAAGATTGCCCAGAAGGTGCGGTATGGTGTCCTTCACGATTTCTCTTTCGACTCTCTTCAGCTTTAGCTAACCTCTTCTTGTTTTCCATGTCAAGTGTTTTCACGGCATCAGCTACTTCATTGATATTGTTAAACCTTTGAGTCACTATCCACCTCCGAGTCCTCTCATGAACAGCCCATTTCAACTTTTCTGCTTGGGCCTCTGGGCTACCTGCAGCTTCCCCAAGAAAACTAGCCAACCTACAGAATCTTGCCATGAATTCTTGCCAAGGTTCACCATCGCGTTGCTCAATAGATGCATATTCCCGTGCATACTCACTTCGTTCCACTTCAGAGAAATACTTTCGGAAGAATATTGTGCGGAAATCGGCCCAAGTAAGGGTAGCAGCATAACCTTCTCCACCATGTGCAAGTTTTACCCCTTCCCACCAAACTAGAGCATCATCCTCCAGTTTGTAAGAAGCCAACCTAGTTTTAAATAGGTCATCGACTCCTAGTACTTCGAATATCTTCTCCACATGGGCTATCCAGTTCCGAGCATCCATCGGTGTAGCCGCATCGCTAAAAGATCTTGGTCTTTGCTTCATAAAGCGCTCAAGCCAGACATGAATCCCAGCCACAAGTGGTGTTGCATTTCCACCGGAAGATGGTCCAGTGTGGTTCCCGCCAGAAGGTGGCTCTGAGTTATTTCCACCGGGTGGAGGTCCTGTGTTGTTTCCCTCCGAATTTGCATGTTGCATATGCTGGATGACTGTTTGAGCAGTCTGAGTCATCAGATTAGGGAGTATTCCAGAAATAGCAGCGTTTACAGCATTAGCAACGAGGGTTTCAAGAGGAGTATCAGATGAGGGGCCACTCGATTGATTGCGGTTGTTCACACGTCTCTTAGGAGCCATCTGAAATGAAATATACGTGTGAACACTGGAATTTAGATTGGAAAACAAATTAGATCCTAACCCAACGTCTACCCATTACCTCACAAGTTTATTATTAATGTTTAAGTTTTCTACAGGAAAGAACCTGGCTCTGATACCACAACTGTAACACCCCGGCCCGGATAGGGCTGACGTGTCACTAATACGGATATCAAATCAAAACGCATTCCCATTATTAAAACGATTACAAGTTCAAATTCCAAAACCTAATTAAAATGTTCAATACATTAAATAAAGTAACAGATAATCTTGGTCTTCAATTCACTCTTCACTGGTTTCCCGGATTACCCTGCTGACCTGACGTGCATGAAAACAAAAGCACGCCTGAGCATAACGCTCAGTGAACGGAATAGCGGATAACAAAAATAAACAGACATGTTGATAAACAAAGAATCGACAGATATCAAAAATAAACAGACATGGTGATAATCAAAGAATCGGCAGATATAAAAAATAAACAGACATGGTAATAATCAAGGAACCGACAGATATCAAAATAAACAGACATGTGATAATCAAGGAATTAACAGATATCAAAAATAAACATACGTCATAAGACATATGTCAGATAGAACATACCCCGAGCTAATAATCATATCATATAATAACTGAACAGGGGGAACACAGGTAGCGAGCCCGTGAACCAATGTGAAATGGAGTATGGGCAGACATACAAACCATTCACCAGAGTCCTGAATGGAATGGTGTTTAACCATCCATCAGGAAATAACAGAACTAGCCTAGGATCGATCCATACGCCTCTGAGGAAATAATAATATAACCAGACATAATTTCAGAGTCCTCTTTAGAGACGCCGTGATCTCAGCTCACCGCCACGGTTGGTGCCACGTTATCGATGCCGCAATAACGCGTCTTGGTCACCCCCAAGATAGGGAGAGCTCGGGTAACAAATTCAGAAATATATAGTAGTCAAACTACTTATAAAAGAATCAAAAGCAAATTATCAGGAATCAAAACTAGAAATGAACGGAAATCAAATACGAGACAGAAATCAGGAATTTGTACTACAAAGTAACGGAAAATATTATTTATACTAAGATATAAAGAATCAGGAATCCGTACCTTATACACGAATGACAATAATCAGAAACAAGGTCTAGGCTCGGTTAACGCCGCGAGAACCTACGATAACGTAACGCAAATTATAGTTTGGATTTTCCTATTTTAAATTGGAAAAATTCCAGTTCTGCCCTTGTCTTTTCGCACTCGTTAAAAATACTAAACGACGTTTAAAAATTCTGAAAATCTCCAGTTTACTAGATTAGTGATTTCTAAACAACTTTCATTTAGAAAAGTTTCTGATTTGAATTACCGAAATATGAGAAAAACGTGGATCTTTATAGCTGCGCAGAACTGCTAGCTGTTACGAAAACGACTATTTGGAGGTCTAAACGAATGAGTTTTTCTATGTTTTATATATCAACAGATTCGTTTTTCGACGAACTTCGTCATGGACATAAGATTTAACTGATTTGGATCTGTTATGATCAAGTTATGGCCTTCGTAAGTTGGCTGTAAAATACGTATAAATCAAGGTATTTGGTAAACCGTAAAATTATTTCTAGTTAAAATACGTCCGTTACGGGTCTGGAAATATTTTTATAAATAAGTATAAATCATGATTGACTTCTGAAAAATTTGGCTAATCATATTATTAATCCGTTTGTCATTTATAAAATCACATTCCAAATATTTATAAAAACTAGTTAAACGTATAACTTGTTTAAAATGCTCGGTTAAGGTCTAAATCTTAATTTGGTCAAAATACTTATATTTCCCGTAGCTAAAACAATGTCAAAATGGATTCCTATCAAGTTTACTAAGTTAAGCAAGGAAACTATGTTTAAAACGTAAACCGAATTAAACGAGTACTTATACAAACGGCAACCTATGATCAAGGCAATGAACTAAAATACTAATTATGATATCTAAGATTCAAGGATAACGTAACGATTAACAACATCTTAATGATTCCCACTATTTAAAGTTTATTTTATAAAAATAAACTAATTAAAATGTTTTCTTACTATTATATATAATAATTATTAAGGTGTTTTAATGAAATAATTTACAGAAAATAATTGGATAACTTTTTAAAATAATCAGGGTTTATAAAACTTGTTTTTATAATTTTTAGAAATTTTTACCAAATTTTAAAAGGTCCAAAAAGACATAAAAAAAAAATAATAGAGGAGGCACGGTTCGAACCCGTGACCTCCAGAAATGCAAGTGAACCAAAAACCAGCAAACCAAGGCCGCAGCCGCGGTTATAACTGGTTCCCAAAACTTATAAACCCAAAGCACAAAAGCCCCAAATTTCACCATGAACCCTAGTTTGATTCGTACCAAAATTGATCACCAATTCGATATTGTTAACCAAAACAACCATAGGGCTTTTGATCCTTGTATGAAAACGAGTGTGTATGAGTGTTTAATTACCTGAATTGATGTAGGAATTGATGAGAACGAAGGATGAACAGTCGCGACTAAACGTAGCACCGGTTAGGTACCCAAATGATGACTATAATCCAATTAATTTCGTGTGGAGCTTCAAATGGTGTTTATGAATCAAAGCCCCAAATCAATTTCTGATTATATTGACCAGAAGTTGTCGTTCGACTAAGTTGCAGGTCCGAGACAACAATGGCGATCGAAGGTGGTGTTTATTTGAGTTTCAGACTATATTGAGTATACAAACATGTTATAAATGATTAAACATTTGATAGTGCGTGTTTACTTTAGGTTATTATACTCGTTTAGTGCGATTTGCACATGGTGGTCGGCCGAAAAGAAAAAGGGAAAGAATTTGGTTTAAATCGCACTCCAATCGAATCAAATTTTTGTGGGGTATTGTTCGAATCGCGTTCACGTGCGTAATGGGATCGATTAGTAGCAAAATGGTCAAGTTTTTGAGGCGGTATGGGGTCGCCGGTGCCGCGGCCGGACTTGGCCGGAAAACGCCGCCGGAAAAGCGGGATAGGGAGAGAGAGACAGATTTGATTTTTTTAAATTTTACATAACTAGTCCCTGTGGTTTGGTGTTTGTTTCAGTTTGTTCCCAAAGTTATTATTATATATATATATATATATTTATATGGGTATTATAATTCTACCCCCCTTAAAATAATTTCGTCCACGAAATTGCTAGGTATAGATCGTAACAAGATATGACATAACGAACACAGAGTAGTAGGAATCAACAGTGAACGAAATCCCTCATAACTATTCAATAGCTGAAACAGAATCGATTCGGCAGATAAAATTGTACAAGAGATGACTAACGTGACGTTCAAGAAACAGGTAATTGATAACTTCACAACTGATAACAGAAACATATAGAAGATAATAACTAAGAGGTAAATAGATATGGATATTGAGAACGGATTTCATCCTCTATCTCCCATGTAGCTTCACGTTCGGAATGGTTTTTCCATAATACTTTTACAAAAGGAATAGTTTTCCTACGCATAATGCGTTCCTGCCGGTCAAGGATAGCTTCTGGTTCTTCCTCGAATGATAAGTCTTCACGAATCAAATGTAGTGGATAGTTAACCACATGAATAGGATGATAATTGTATCCCCTTAAAAGAGATACATGAAAAACGTTATGCACATGTGACAGTTGAGGTGGTAAAGCCAAACGATACGAAACCTCACCAACTCTTTCCAGGATTTCAAAGGGTCCGATAAACCGTGGACTAAGTTTCCCTTTTAGACTAAAACGTCGTACGCCTTTGCAAGGCGAAACCTTCAGGAATACTTTGTCACCAACCTTAAATTCCAAAAGTCGACGGTGTCGGTCTGTATAACTTTTCTGTCTACTTTGAGCTTCCTTTAACTTTTCTCTAGCAATAGCAACTTTCTCATTCGTGATCTGAACTAACTCGGGTCCTTCGATGACTCTTTCACCGACTTCTTCCCAACAAACAGGTGCTCTACATTTACGACCATACAATAATTCGAAAGGTGCCATGCCAATGCTAGCTTGCCAACTATTGTTGTAAGCAAACTCGACCAAACACAAGTACTCATCCCAGTTTCCAGTCCACTCTAAGGCACAAGCTCGAAGCATGTCCTCAAGTGTCTGGATAGTACGCTCTGACTGACCGTCAGTCTGAGGATGGAACGCCGTACTAAACCTCAACTTGGTACCCCATGCAGCTTGCAAACCTTTCCAAAAACGAGAAGTGAACCTCGGGTCTCGATCAGACACGATAGACACCGGAGTGCCATGAAGTCTAACAATCTCTTGTGTGAACACTTCAGAAAGTTTGCTAACCGAAAATCCTTGCTGAATTGGGAGAAAGTGAGCCGACTTTGACAATCTGTCAACTACAATCCATATTGCATCATTCTTCTTAAATGTCCTTGGCAACCCTGTCACAAAATCCATGGAAATATCATCCCATTTCCATACAGGAATAGGTAGTGGCTGAAGCAAACCACTAGCTCTCTGATGCTCAATCTTGACCTGCTGACAAGTAAGGCAACGGCTAACATACTTAGCCACGTCTTCTTTCATACCATTCCACCAGAAATTCTGACGAAGATCACGATACATCTTAGTAGATCCTGGATGGATAGAGAACGGAGAACTATGTGCCTCAGCTAATAACGATTCTCGAAGAGAAGAATCATTAGGCACACATAAACGTTTACCACACCAGATTACTCCATGCTCATCTACTCTGAATTCTGATTGCTTACCAATCTCCACATTCTGTAAGATTGCCAAGAGTTCACCATCGTCTTTCTGTGCGTTCTTAATCCGGAATATTAAGTCTGGTTCAATCTGAAGACTAGCGAGATATCCGTCACTCTTCCCAATATGTAGGCCAATACCCAATCTATCAAGATCGATAATGTTCCGAGGCTGTAGCTGTAGGGAGGCTACTGTTCCTGAGCTCTTCCTGCTAAGAGCATCAGCTACCACATTGGCCTTTCCCGGATGATATTGAATATTGGCATCATAATCTTTTAACAATTCTAACCATCTTCTCTGCCTCATGTTTAGTTCTTTTGTGTGAAGATGTATTTCAAGCTCTTGTGATCAGTAAAAATATCACAAGTCTCTCCGTAAAGATAGTGACGCCATATTTTCAGCGCGAAAATAACAGCAGCGAGTTCAAGATCATGCGTAGGATAATTAACCTCATAAGGTTTCAACTGCCGTGAAGCATAAGCAATGACCTTACCATGCTGCATTAGCACACATCCGAGTCCCTTTTTAGAGGCATCGCTATAAATCTGATATCCACTCGTGCCTGATGGAAGTGTAAGAATCGGGGCAGACACCAATCTCTTCTTAAGCTCTTCAAAGCTTTTCTCCCGCTCATCATTCCAAGAGTACTTAACCCCTTTCCTTAGAAGTTGCGTAAGGGGTAAAGCAATAACAGAGAACCCTTCGACAAATCTACGATAGTAACCAGCAAGACCAAGAAAACTCCGGACTTCTATGGCTGAAGTAGGTCTTGGCCATTTAGTGATTGCCTCTATCTTTGCTGGATCCACCATAATACCATCTGCAGAGACCACATGACCCAGAAAGGCTACTTGACTCAACCAGAATTCACATTTTGAAAACTTAGCATAAAGCTTCTTTTTACGCAAAGTCTCAAGCACGATACGAAGATGGTCTTCATGTTCCTCCTTACTCTTAGAATAGATAAGAATGTCATCTATAAACACGATGACAAACTTATCCAGGTAGTCATGGAAAACTCGGTTCATTAGGTCCATGAAAACGGCTGGGGCATTCGTTAACCCGAACGGCATGACCAAGAATTCATAGTGACCATATCGCGTACGGAAGGCAGATTTGGGGACATCAGAATCTTTGATCTTTAGCTGATGGTAACCAGACCTCAGATCGATTTTAGAGAAACACTTTGCACCCTGAAGCTGATCAAATAAATCATCAATACGAGGCAGAGGGTAACGATTACGGATAGTGATCTTGTTGAGTTCTCTGTAGTCAATGCAGAGTCTCAAAGAACCATCTTTCTTCTTCACGAATAGGACCGGTGCACCCCAAGGTGAGACACTTGGTCTAATAAATCCAAGATCTAATAACTCCTGTAATTGCTCCTTCAGTTCTTTGAGTTCAAGTGGTGCCATACGGTAAGGTGCCTTGGAAATCGGTTCAGCACCAGGAATAAGATCAATAGTGAATTCCACCTCGCGGTCTGGTGGAAGTCCAGGTAGCTCCTCAGGAAACACATCGGGAAAATCACAAACAACCGGATAATCAGAAATGCTAGGCTCTTCAGGAGATAAAATTTTAACTGAAGCAAGGAATCCTGTAGCGCCGTGAAGTAGGGATTTACGAGCCTTAAGTGCTGAAATTATTTGCAGAGTTTTTCGAGGTGTAGTCCCCTGATAAATGAGTTCAGGATGATGGGGATCTCCAAACAGAATGCGACGAGTCTGACACTCAATTGTGACATGATGCCGAGTTAACCAGTCCATTCCCAAGATGATGTCAAAATCTTCCATTTGCATGGGCAACAGATCCGCTGTAAGAATGAGCGATTCAACTCGGATCGGACAATCTTCATACACATGAGAGATTGTAACAGAGTTTCCCATAGGAGTCATAATGTTCAAAGTATTTTCTAATAATGTTGGGCTCATCTTTAGATGTTTAAGAAAAGATTGAGAAATTATGGAGTGTGTTGCTCCAGTATCAAATAAGACTTGAACTTCACGAGTTCCTAACATGAGAGTACCAGAAACAGTACCTAAAGAATTTATGTTACCATGGCACACTTAGTAATAGATAACAAGCATAATTAGAATTGTAAGACTACTAGATTATTCAGATACGATAGATTCACATATGGGAGGAATATCAAGAGTCATACCTGGGTGTTTGCTGCATCCTTTGCGTTCAGAGCAAACACTCGTCCTCCATTAGTAGGCTGTTTTGCACTATTTCCAGCCTTCCCTTTGTTATCAGGATACGGACAGTCTTTCAGTACATGGCCGGTCTTTCCACATCTAAAACAGGCTCCTGAAGCTCGCCGACAAACACCAAAATGACGTTTTCCACATGTAGTGCATACCGGGACTTGCTCTTGACCTTGGTTTTCGGCAGGTTTAGGATTCTGCTGTTTTTGTTTCCATTGATTACCTTGGCGGTTATTATTTCTGTTGAATTGGGCTTTTCGATCACCTGTATGGTGTTTCTCGCTTGAAGATTGCCCAGAAGGTGCGGTATGGTGTCCTTCACGATTTCTCTTTCGACTCTCTTCAGCTTTAGCTAACCTCTTCTTGTTTTCCATGTCAAGTGTTTTCACGGCATCAGCTACTTCATTGATATTGTTAAACCTTTGAGTCACTATCCACCTCCGAGTCCTCTCATGAACAGCCCATTTCAACTTTTCTGCTTGGGCCTCTGGGCTACCTGCAGCTTCCCCAAGAAAACTAGCCAACCTACAGAATCTTGCCATGAATTCTTGCCAAGGTTCACCATCGCGTTGCTCAATAGATGCATATTCCCGTGCATACTCACTTCGTTCCACTTCAGAGAAATACTTTCGGAAGAATATTGTGCGGAAATCGGCCCAAGTAAGGGTAGCAGCATAACCTTCTCCACCATGTGCAAGTTTTACCCCTTCCCACCAAACTAGAGCATCATCCTCCAGTTTGTAAGAAGCCAACCTAGTTTTAAATAGGTCATCGACTCCTAGTACTTCGAATATCTTCTCCACATGGGCTATCCAGTTCCGAGCATCCATCGGTGTAGCCGCATCGCTAAAAGATCTTGGTCTTTGCTTCATAAAGCGCTCAAGCCAGACATGAATCCAGCCACAAGTGGTGTTGCATTTCCACCGGAAGATGGTCCAGTGTGGTTCCCGCCAGAAGGTGGCTCTGAGTTATTTCCACCGGGTGGAGGTCCTGTGTTGTTTCCCTCCGAATTTGCATGTTGCATATGCTGGATGACTGTTTGAGCAGTCTGAGTCATCAGATTAGGGAGTATTCCAGAAATAGCAGCGTTTACAGCATTAGCAACGAGGGTTTCAAGAGGAGTATCAGATGAGGGGCCACTCGATTGATTGCGGTTGTTCACACGTCTCTTAGGAGCCATCTGAAATGAAAATATACGTGTGAACACTGGAATTTAGATTGGAAAACAAATTAGATCCTAACCCAACGTCTACCCATTACCTCACAAGTTTATTATTAATGTTTAAGTTTTCTACAGGAAAGAACCTGGCTCTGATACCACAACTGTAACACCCCGGCCCGGATAGGGCTGACGTGTCACTAATACGGATATCAAATCAAAACGCATTCCCATTATTAAAACGATTACAAGTTCAAATTCCAAAACCTAATTAAAATGTTCAATACATTAAATAAAGTAACAGATAATCTTGGTCTTCAATTCACTCTTCACTGGTTTCCCGGATTACCCTGCTGACCTGACGTGCATGAAAACAAAAGCACGCCTGAGCATAACGCTCAGTGAACGGAATAGCGGATAACAAAAATAAACAGACATGTTGATAAACAAAGAATCGACAGATATCAAAATAAACAGACATGGTGATAATCAAAGAATCGGCAGATATCAAAAATAAACAGACATGGTAATAATCAAGGAACCGACAGATATCAAAATAAACAGACATGTGATAATCAAGGAATTAACAGATATCAAAAATAAATATACGTCATAAGACATATGTCAGATAGAACATACCCCGAGCTAATAATCATATCATATAATAACTGAACAGGGGGAACACAGGTAGCGAGCCCGTGAACCAATGTGAAATGGAGTATGGGCAGACATACAAACCATTCACCAGAGTCCTGAATGGAATGGTGTTTAACCATCCATCAGGAAATAACAGAACTAGCCTAGGATCGATCCATACGCCTCTGAGGAAATAATAATATAACCAAACATAATTTCAGAGTCCTCTTTAGAGACGCCGTGATCTCAGCTCACCGCCACGGTTGGTGCCACGTTATCGATGCCGCAATAACGCGTCTTGGTCACCCCAAGATAGGGAGAGCTCGGGTAACAAATTCAGAAATATATAGTAGTCAAACTACTTATAAAAGAATCAAAAGCAAATTATCAGGAATCAAAACTAGAAATGAACGGAAATCAAATACGAGACAGAAATCAGGAATTTGTACTACAAAGTAACGGAAAATATTATTTATACTAAGATATAAAGAATCAGGAATCCGTACCTTATACACGAATGACAATAATCAGAAACAAGGTCTAGGCTCGGTTAACGCCGCGAGAACCTACGATAACGTAACGCAAATTATAGTTTGGATTTTCCTATTTTAAATTGGAAAAATTCCAGTTCTGCCCTTGTCTTTTCGCACTCGTTAAAAATACTAAATGACGTTTAAAAATTCTGAAAATCTCCAGTTTACTAGATTAGTGATTTCTAAACAACTTTCATTAGAAAAGTTTCTGATTTGAATTACCGAAATATGAGAAAAACGTGGATCTTTATAGCTGCGCAGAACTGCTAGCTGTTACGAAAACGACTATTTGGAGGTCTAAACGAATGAGTTTTTCTATGTTTATATATCAACAGATTCGTTTTTCGACGAACTTCGTCATGGACATAAGATTTAACTGATTTGGATCTGTTATGATCAAGTTATGGCCTTCGTAAGTTGGCTGTAAAATACGTATAAATCAAGGTATTTTGGTAAACCGTAAAATTATTTCTAGTTAAAATACGTCCGTTACGGGTCTGGAAATATTTTTATAAATAAGTATAAATCATGATTGACTTCTGAAAAATTTGGCTAATCATATTATTAATCCGTTTGTCATTTATAAAATCACATTCCAAAATATTTATAAAAACTAGTTAAACGTATAACTTGTTTAAAATGCTCGGTTAAGGTCTAAATCTTAATTTGGTCAAAATACTTATATTTCCCGTAGCTAAAACAATGTCAAAATGGATTCCTATCAAGTTTACTAAGTTAAGCAAGGAAACTATGTTTAAAACGTAAACCGAATTAAACGAGTACTTATACAAACGGCAACCTATGATCAAGGCAATGAACTAAAATACTAATTATGATATCTAAGATTCAAGGATAACGTAACGATTAACAACATCTTAATGATTCCCACTATTTAAAGTTTATTTTATAAAAATAAACTAATTAAAATGTTTTCTTACTATTATATATAATAATTATTAAGGTGTTTTAATGAAATAATTTACAGAAATAATTGGATAACTTTTTAAAATAATCAGGGTTTATAAAACTTGTTTTTATAATTTTTAGAAATTTTTACCAAATTTTAAAAGGTCCAAAAAGACATAAAAAAAAAATAATGGAGGAGGCACGGTTCGAACCCGTGACCTCCAGAAATGCAAGTGAACCAAAAACCAGCAAACCAAGGCCGCAGCCGCGGTTATAACTGGTTCCCAAAACTTATAAACCCAAAGCACAAAAGCCCCAAATTTCACCATGAACCCTAGTTTGATTCGTACCAAAATTGATCACCAATTCGATATTGTTAACCAAAACAACCATAGGGCTTTTGATCCTTGTATGAAAACGAGTGTGTATGAGTGTTTAATTACCTGAATTGATGTAGGAATTGATGAGAACGAAGGATGAACAGTCGCGACTAAACGTAGCACCGGTTAGGTACCCAAATGATGACTATAATCCAATTAATTTCGTGTGGAGCTTCAAATGGTGTTTATGAATCAAAGCCCCAAATCAATTTCTGATTATATTGACCAGAAGTTGTCGTTCGACTAAGTTGCAGGTCCGAGACAACAATGGCGATCGAAGGTGGTGTTTATTTGAGTTTCAGACTATATTGAGTATACAAACATGTTATAAATGATTAAACATTTGATAGTGCGTGTTTACTTTAGGTTATTATACTCGTTTAGTGCGATTTGCACATGGTGGTCGGCCGAAAAGAAAAAGGGAAAGAATTTGGTTTAAATCGCACTCCAATCGAATCAAATTTTTGTGGGGTATTGTTCGAATCGCGTTCACGTGCGTAATGGGATCGATTAGTAGCAAAATGGTCAAGTTTTTGAGGCGGTATGGGGTCGCCGGTGCCGCGGCCGGACTTGGCCGGAAAACGCCGCCGGAAAAGCGGGATAGGGAGAGAGAGACAGATTTGATTTTTTTAAATTTTACATAACTAGTCCCTGTGGTTTGGTGTTTGTTTCAGTTTGTTCCCAAAGTTATTATTATATATATATATATATATATATATATATATTTATATGGGTATTATATACACGGAACTTATATGCAACCATACATACACGGAACTTATACACAGCCATACATACACGGAACTTATACGCAGCCATACATACACGGAACTTATACGCAACCACACATATTAGTAACACAACATAAAAACAACACACGCACACACTTACGACCGAAAGAACACATACATAATCATTGATACTTATATCTTTACGCATAAGAACACACACACATGTATACATATGTAGAAACAGTGCACCACACACACCCATACGGGAAATCATAGTGACTACATTCGCAGCAATAGAAACATCTCTAATTATATACATAAATACATATGCGCATATAAATTCACATGAACCATCAACCGAGAACCATCAACCAAGTCGAAACCGAGATCGCAAGCGTGAATCGAAACTCAAAACCGTAGAAACACGAACATGAATAGAGATCTAGAAATCATACCGAACGAGGTACGTGGTTGTTTCGGTCATCGTCCACTATCGTCGGGTAACCGCGGTTGATTGTGGTGTCGTTTGATCATGAAGAAGGCTGTCGAAGTCACGGTTAGAGGCTGCGATTGGACCGAACGAGGCAGAAGGAAAGATCGCGAGTGAAAGGATGGCTATCGAGGGCTGCAGGTGGAGATGCCAAGGAACTTTCAAGTGGGTTTTAGGGTTTGTGGGGAGATGATGATCGATGAAATGGGTCGGTTATATTAAGCAGCCGTGACTTTGCAAGTTGACATTTTGAGTCCTTTAATTAATAATGATATATATAAGTTTACTCATAGTTATCTAATAGTTCTAGTTAGTTCATGATAATTTGAGGTTTAGTAATAATAATAAGTAATAAAGATAACAATAATCTCATCCGTTTAATAAACAAAATGAAATTAAATAACGAAAATGATGTTAACCTAAAAATACGGGGTGTCACATCATCCCCTTGTTGAAGGAATTTTCGTCCCGAAATTTAGGACATCAGATTTAGCGAAGAGCAATAGGTGCAATAATCAATTGCCGGGACGGTTTCTAAGAAACCCTGAAACAAGTTCAAATGAAGGAATTTATGAAAGGTTTAGGTTTCGTGAGAGTTGCGACATCATCCTCTTATTGAAGGGAATTTCGTCTCGAAATTGAAAGAAATGACTTCCCTGAGACATTTCTAAGCTTTCAGATATGAAATGATGTCGACCACAACACCAACCTTATTACCTTCAACTATAAGAATCTTATCACCCGAAATGGGTAACTTGATCAGCTTCTCTTTGCAAATGATCTCAACGTTGTTCTTGGATACCCAGTCCATTCCGACTACTACATCGAAACTACCATGGGTAATAGGAATCAGATTTATATCGAACGAATGCCTAGACAAGCCTAGATTGCGAATGCCAAGCACATGGATGGTGGTTATAGTTCTACTATCGGTTACTTCGATGGTAGATTTTTGGAACTTAAGTTGGTAAGAATTGCCTCTAGCAGTCCACTCAAGTTATTGGGTATGAAGCTTCCATCAACATTCAAATGAGATAATGCTGAAGCAGAACTACCATTTCTGTCGGTTTCCTATCTTCTTGAGCCTTGGACAGTTTCTCTTTAAATGCACAAGTTGTCTGTACTCATAGCATCCTTTCAATACTTCTTTTGGCTGAGTTGAATTGGCTTGGATGTTTACACGATGGTTCTTAAAGGTATGGCTAAATTACCCTACATCTCCCTCAAATGTTCTTATTACACAGCCATGGCGATTATAGTTGCACTTGTCGCTTATAATAGAAAGGATGAGATGTAATGGACGGGGTCGTCATAATGTCTTGCTTTTCGGTCCCACACCAAACGTAGTCAGCCAGAAAAATCTGATTGGATCCCTCTATTGGGGAGATAAACAAACTTAACGTACGCTTATACATGATAGATATCAAATGAAGTAAATGCTGGAACACTCAAATTACCAAGACTCTAAGTATTAAGATCAAATGAACAAGGACTACATATAGCAGAGAGTATCACCACTCTATTGCAACTTTTAAAGATCTGGCACGTTATAGGTGGATAGTAATGCACGATCCCTGAAATGCTAAAAAGGGTAACGTCTCATAGAGACTAGGACTAATGCTATAATATGAATCTCATTAAGGCTCGAGATAGATAAGAACTTTCATACGAGTAGAAATGAAGGATTGTTTCGATATCAATAGTGAATTTTTATGAGAATCGAGACTTTCATGTTTCAAAGTATAGAAATGAAAATTTGTACTGACTATGACCGTTATCACTCGATAGAGTTCGCCAGACTTCTCATGCACGACAAATTACAATTACGTGTGCACCCGTAATGATAATTTGCTTTGCATGGTCCCCCTGGTTCCTCCTATCCGAGCTAACATACCTTGTCAAGTACATAGATTATCAATGGTAGAGGTATTAAAGTTGTACTTATTACATCGAGGGTCGATTAATCAAAGTTGTACGAAAGAATCGGTTGAGGAAAACATTTAACAAGAGGCAAGATATGCTCCAAGTAAGGTACCCACGGTTTCGTATCCGAATTTGAATTTGTATAATGTAAAAGGTACGATGAATCATTAATCATAATTAACCTCCTCGTGACTCACAGTAACTCGGAGTCATCCGTACTAAGGAATATGCGGTAACAACAGGGGATCAGGATGAACCGGCCCTTTCCCTTAGACATAGCATAAGAAAACACCATCCCTGTAGACGAACACTTACAGGAAGACGCCAAAGCAAATAGTTCTCAAGCAAGCAATAACCAGCAAGGCATGCGAACAAAACCAGCTACCAAAACTAAACGTGTCTATATGCGTGTAACTAAGGCAACGGCTATAGTCTAAATGCAATGCAAATGAGATGCAATGTCAATTTAGTTCGCTATAAACCTGGCTCTGATACCAATCTGTCACACCCTCAATTTTCACAAACGAGGTATTACCGTTAGGCGTGTGACTTCCAGGATCTCAGCCACTAGTTACACCAAACGACACGTTAATTATAAAACATAATTTATTTTTAGAGTTTTATATTACCAAAAACTAAAATTTTTAATGTAAACAAAACAGAAATTGCGGAAGCATAGTAAATTGTAATTATTCAAATGGCGCAACACGCGCAAAACCGAATAAATGAAATTTATAGAAAAATGTTAAATAAGTAACGTGAGATGATAAATGCATGAATGAAATGCTCCTAAGCGTGCGCGTCTTGTGAACCTAAAAGAAACATGCTAAAGTGTCAACATAAGGTTGGTGAGTTCACAGGTTTTAATAAATAGAACATAAAGTAAACTGATTCAGTAAACAAAGTAATATCAGTAGATAGCTAGTCTACTTAACCAGTTACTAAGTGTATGAAGTTCGCAACCGAAGCTGACAATGTAAATGAACGCCTCGGCTGTGTATACCAGGTCACAGCAACAACAATTAGGTCAATTAAACACCCGTTTGACGAACGTTGTGCTAGCGCGACTAGCCCGGGTGGGGTTTGTCAAACCCAGTAGATCTACTCAGAATTACCTCGTTATACTACATACATTAACGGTTCGAGAATGAGGACTTAAATGGTATCACACTAGTAAACAAGTAATATTACAGTAATACTGATCAACGAAAATGAATTTGTTTCCCACGTTTCTTTCACCCCAAGAAAATAGTTAAAAGCGGGGCTGAGAACTCACCTTGAATGCACAGCAAATCAGTATATGCAAGCGTAAATAATTAAGTTTCCAGAACACCTGGATTCACATTTAATATTTAATTAATATTAAGTAGTTATAACCACTGTTCGGTTTCGCATTTCACGCCTCGGTTACGGTTTCGGTTGTCAATTTTTCCATTCATACACAAGCACATTCAAAACTGTATAAAACCCCATTTATTCTCACATATAATAATTTATGTGTAAAGATAACCGTTATATATATATATATATATATATATATATTATACATATATACTATACTATAACACATATATAATATATACTATACATACATATATAATATATATTATACATACATATATACTATATTATAAAACACACACATACATAAACATACACACGGTGCACTCACAAATCACACCACAAAACACACACACAACAACACACACATAACAAACACAACACAACTCACGCAACAAAACTCACACACACAATCATACCACAAAACACACACACAAACACAACAGCCCCCCTTTCCATGCGCCTACCCCACAACTCTCACCCATTTCCCCATACTCATGCACCCACCATCCACTAATGAAACATGAATCCATCCACAAATAATCTGCCTTGATCGACTACGAAAACATACAACTAAATACGCATACACAACAAGCACACGCATACCTTTATATATATATACACACACATAAAATACATATATATATACAAAAATATACATATAGCAGCATATACATACATACATTCAACTCATGAAGAATCAAATATATATATATACACACAGAACACATGCACACACAAATATATACGCAGAATACATACATATGTACATACGTAACGCAAATACATATATGTACGCAGAAAACATATACGTATGCAGAAACATATACGTACGTAGAAACATATACGCCACCATACATACACGGAACTTATATGCAACCATACATACACGGAACTTATACACAGCCATACATACACGGAACTTATACGCAGCCATACATACACGGAACTTATACGCAACCACACATATTAGTAACACAACATAAAAACAACACACGCACACACTTACGACCGAAAGAACACATACATAATCATTGATACTTATATCTTTACGCATAAGAACACACACACATGTATACATATGTAGAAACAGTGCACACACACAACACCCATACGGGAAATCATAGTGACTACATTCGCAGCAATAGAAACATCTCTAATTATATACATAAATACATATGCGCATATAAATTCACATGAACCATCAACCGAGAACCATCAACCAAGTCGAAACCGAGATCGCAAGCGTGAATCGAAACTCAAAAACCGTAGAAACACGAACATGAATAGAGATCTAGAAATCATACCGAACGAGGTACGTGGTTGTTTCGGTCATCGTCCACTATCGTCGGGTAACCGCGGTTGATTGTGGTGTCGTTTGATCATGAAGAAGGCTGTCGAAGTCACGGTTAGAGGCTGCGATTGGACCGAACGAGGCAGAAGGAAAGATCGCGAGTGAAAGGATGGCTATCGAGGGCTGCAGGTGGAGATGCCAAGGAACTTTCAAGTGGGTTTTAGGGTTTGTGGGGAGATGATGATCGATGAAATGGGTCGGTTATATTAAGCAGCCGTGACTTTGCAAGTTGACATTTTGAGTCCTTTAATTAATAATGATATATATAAGTTTACTCATAGTTATCTAATAGTTCTAGTTAGTTCATGATAATTGAGGTTTAGTAATAATAATAAGTAATAAAGATAACAATAATCTCATCCGTTTAATAAACAAAATGAAATTAAATAACGAAAATGATGTTAACCTAAAAATACGGGGTGTCACAAAATCATTCACATCTCACTACTAAAGATGATCAAGTTGAATTTGATGATGATTTTGTAGAATCAGCAGGAACAATAATGCAATCAAAAGGAAATGATCTACACGCTAGTGAAAAAATGTCAAAAGAAGCCCAAGGTCACAAGACCATGGACTTATTGAGCAATTCCAAGATGCCATGAAGAATAGATCATTGATTCTTTACCCAAAAATGTTATGCAAGTTAGTGACTAATCTCTTTAGACAATATGGACGGTTGGGTTGGGTTGGGAGATAGGTCAAAACAGACCGGTATAATTTTTTGAATCTTTTAATTATAGCTAATCAAGGTACAATCTTCATCTCAAAATTATAATCCATTTTCTGCTATAGATTTTGCCTAAAATGATTGTACCTTAATTACCTCATCATATCGTCTTGCAAATTTTCAAGTTTTGCAAGTCAAACGGTATCTCAAATAGCTTAGGGTAAAATTAACATTCTACTAACTAAAATCTGCATTAGTTTACGAATCTTAAATTAGGTTAGTGATCGTGCTTTACACTGGTTAAATAAAAGATATATCGAGTTGAATAGAAAATATATAAAAATAATTATTTAATTCGTTTTAATGTAAAAAAATCATTATCATGTTAAATCATATGGTATGCAAGCTTTAAAAGTTGAGTTGTGATTAATTAAAAAAAATAAGTTTCGACTATTACGATATTATTATCATATTAAATAAAATTTTATTTATTTATAAATATTAAACAATTTATAGAGTTTGACTTGATTGATTTTTTATTTATATTGTTTGAAATTAAAACTAAAAATTAAGACAAAGTTTGGAAAATTTGACATGATTAGTTTTTGTTTAAGATAATAGGTTTATTGTGATGATGACACGTGGACAAATCTTAAGTGGACACCTAAGAAAATGCCATGTGACACCCAAGTTAGTATTTTAATAATATGTATAAATTTTGACAGTACTAGTTTTCTTAATGAAGTGATATAGGAGGTTGCAAGCATTTAAAAATGTTGTGATTTTCAACTCAATAAGACTCCTGCATATGAAGCAAAGTTCTTAAGTTTTACCCATTTGACCGTTGGGACTCTATATAACCTAAATCAACCCTTTATTAGGAAATGGGTTGAAATTTTCACATATAACCACATATTTTGACACATAAAGTTTGTACTTTTTTTATTTATTTTTGTGTCTGTTAAAATATACTTCAGGCTAAAGAAAGTGAAAGCTTAGAAAGCGTAGACATAGACTTCTAATGGACCGTTTGGACAGGTCTATTTTTTTATTAAGATAATTCAAAGAAATCAAGACCAATAATGTGTTTCGTTTCAAGCTAAATCTTGAATTTATATCCCGGAAATGAAAATTGCACTTGTGATAGGATTTGGACCAATGGTTCTCCTTTTTCGACAAAAAGAAACTAGGTACATATCCTCATTCTATGTCCTAAAAGTAGAATTTTGATCATATTTGAACTACTTAGATGTGACAATTTCAACTACTTGATATAAAAAGATGGGTCAAGTTGAGTCATATTTATTTGATTATGGTGTTTGTAACCACGTTTATATGTTAATTATTATGAATTTTAAAATAGACTAAAAACTGTTTGTTGGTCAATCCAACCCGACCAAACTCATTTTGACTTCCGTGTTGACCTTTGTCTAGACTGCTCATTTCATCGTGACTTGAAAGTTTTGAGTCAAAACAGTGATCTTTTCATAGGTTGCACTTTTAACTTGTATAAACTCTTGTATCTTAAGATGTGTATGGTTTTCTCACATAAAAGGGAAGAAGAAGGAAAATGCTCATGCATTAAGAAGTATAGTGTTAATGAATAAATAAGGATCTATCGAAGCACAACATAGAAGGATCAGTGTTTCATGGTCGTCTTAGCTCGTTTTTCTTCATGTTACTATAAGGTTTTTATGTTTATAGCATATAATGCAATGTATTTTAGCATTAATGCTAAATGTATGTATAATATTGAATCCTTTACTTTAATGTTTATACGAAAGAATATTATTTCACCGCATACAGTGGATTCAGGAGCGGATACAAGTAATCAACAATGAATTCAAATACACAACAATGAATATACTAGTAGTAACTATAACGTATTTAACGCTAGATACATTATATGTATAATACTCTTTTATTTTCAGATATTTTCATTTAAATCACCTACTATATAGGAAAATAGAGTTAACTTCAAGTTTACTCGAGGTTTGAAAAAGTAACTATATTCCTGAAAAAAATTAAAAACATTAATTTACCTTTAAAAGTTTTATAAGTCGTTTCAGTTTCAGTTCAAAAGTTTATTATTTTGAATTTAAGTTGAAATAAATGATGATTTGAACTGAAATTGAAACGAGTTATAAAACATTTGAAGATAAATTGATGTTTTAAATCAGTTGAAGATAAATAATTATTTTATTAAAACTTAAGAATAAAACCAAACTTAACTCCAGCAAATATGTTAAGTATTTTATATTGTTTTGATACTCCTCTTTTGGGTTTTCAATCCTTAGAAGCCCAAATGCATATACGATTTCAGAATTCTGACGTTGGCTTATGGGCCAGATTTTACCAAATAAAACCCAATGGGCCCACTTAGATGGAATGAAAACATGTATTTTAATATTTTTGAAATGATCTTAAAAATTCACCAATAACTTAGATTGTCATATGCGTAATTCGTATCATATCACGTTGTCGAGATGCTCCCCGACGTTACTGCAAAGATAAAAATTGTACTACAAAATTTCATGTGATTTTTCATCTCATTCGTTATTGTACCTTTACCCAATATAACAAGTCACAAACCATCGTCTCGAAAATATCACAACTCATTTATCTCGTGAAACCATGATAATTATTGTTCATGTTCAATCAACATTGACTTAGAGCAACTTCAAGAAGAAGACCTCATAGTCATAGACCGCCTCTTTCCTTCACGTGTTCAATTTTCTGGAAAGAATTTACAGACGACATTCAAAACTCATTAACTTCCTTCTCTTCTCTCTCCGCCCCTCATAAAAGCTTGTTCACAGAACGTCTATTCCGTCTTATAAACTGTCAATTCCCATGAACTCTTCTCTTGTTCCATGAAAAAAACTTTTCTCCTCCAGTTAAGCGATCTCTCCTTCATATTGGTGTTTGTAAGGGTTAACGGACCCATTGCAGATGATCCTATACATCCTCATTGAGTTTCCATATGAATTTTTTTTGAAGATTATGAAGTAATCAAAACACCTTAAATAATTACAAGGATGTAAACTCACATCATTTTTTATGAAAAGTAATCATCAATGTGAGTAGGATGGACTCTTAAATAATTGGTTAATGTAATAAATAAACGGATAAAGAGGAATTGTATGTAATTTTACATTTTACAATACTCAAATCTTCCAACATCGTATAGCTTAATAACTAATCATGTTTAAACTTACACCCAAGTCCAAATAGCGTTTGAGTTTGGAAATAAATAAACTCATTTATTTCTGAAGACATACGTGATGTAGTTTTTCTTACATAATATAAAATATATATATACATAGTTGATCGGGTTCATTTGGAAATAAATTCATATATTTCTGAAAACATCATAATTAAGACGTGTTAGATATAGATTATTTTCTATATCATTTTACATATTTTGTCCTTTATTTATCAGGTTCATTTGAGTAAAGCCGGGAGGATGCAATATATAATATTCTGTCAAAAAATGTTCACAAAATATCATATTCTAAGGATTCCCAAAGTGTTGTTCTTTATTGATTAGGCTAATTAGGTTATCCTTTTTATTCTCTCACGAATATTTAAATATTAAATATACATAAATAGATAAATCTTTATACATCGGAGCAACAAAATAAAAATTTAAAAAACCCAAGACAATTTTTCCAGACGTTTTCTCTCTATTTGTTTCCAACCAATCGTCAATCATCTTCCTCTTTCTAAAATCTCTAAATTAGGCTCTATCTTTAAAGATATATATCCTCTTGTTGATGCAAATTAGTTACAAGACACCAACCCAAGCACTTTGCTAGGATTGTTTTTTAAATTTGTTTGAATCTTATTCTAATCATGTATGCAGAAATATTAATTAAACTTACTTATATTTTTTTTTCTAACAATATAAAGTGTTACATTGATTTGGTACTACTTTGATTAATGAATAAATTATTAGTTTGTCCTCAAAAAGTAACAAATCAAGGTCTGGCATGGTCCTGTACTGCAAATTTATACGTCTCCATCAACTCAATGCTTCCAAATTCTTTTTGTGTCTTATCCCTTTGTTTTCTACATTTTTACCCATTAGCCCTCCAACTTGCAATTACCCATACCAATGCCATATCATCAATAAATCTTGTAGGGGTTGTAAAAATTATATTTAATAAAGTCATTATCTGGTAATAAAGATCTTCTTTGTTGAGATGGAGTGTTTCAGTAAAGTTATTGGATGGTTGGATATAACTCTTTAGAAATGTGAAGGAGAAAAAACAGATAAAATTAGAAAATAATAATCTAAGTTTTAGTATTGTTTTGATAAAGGCATTTGCTTTTTATTATAACAAAAACTACCCAGGTCTCAATCTTATAAAATTTTTGTATAAATTAAATTTTTAAAAAAGCTTAAATAAAACATACATGAATCTTGATTACTATTTAATTAGTGTTTAAAAATAAAATGATAATACTAAATATACTATTTTCCATAACGTTTATGTTATTTTCTTGAGTTTTATTAGAGCTTAATAATTTGTAGTATAAGAAGAAAGACGGTGGTACAACGCCCATTTAAATTATCAACGCCCACAATCTAAATTATATTCAACAATATGGATAGGTATGATGTTTGAAATAGTTTAAATAATTATATATGATAGTTGTTTTTTTATTAGACAAATATATTATCATACAACTTTTTAGAAACACTTAAAATGTTACTCTAATTGTTACGTATTAGAGAGAATCAATCATGGTGTAAATATAATCTTTCTTCAGTTAATTGTGATGTGCTTTTTAGGGTATACATCTATACATTAAAGTTGTATATAATATGTGTGATATATGTACATGTGTATGGTGTATGCGTGTGTGTATGTTGCAAGGCTACATCTAACACCTTGTGACTTAGTGAGATTAAGGCCTATGTAGGGTCAACCATAGTCAAAACGATTATTTAAATACAACAATCATGTTATAAGTTTTGTATCTTTGTTTAAAGACCCCACACCATAGATTTCATTTAGATTCTAATTTCTACATTTTTATTTTCATGCACATATTGCCTGGATTCAACTTTATTTTTATTGTCTTGTTTTTGTTGCTCATGCAAGAAGCCCTAGTTTGTATTTTATTAGGGTGGAGTTCACATGATTTTCAATTATGTGAGTTGGATTTAATTTTCGTAATTTTCTTCAAAAGATAGATTTAAATACGTCATTTTCAATAACCAGTGATCAGATGTATATGATGTGGTTATTATCTTTAGAGAATCTTAAATTTATAAATTATTGAGTCAGATCATTAGATCATGAGTTTGCAAAGGAGGCGTGGTGTTTAAATATAACTTTTGATCATTGAAAGTAAATACGTTTAAAGTGTATAAATATATATTTATATAAAACGACTCAAATGTTTGTATATAGTTTGAGGTTTACAAAAGATTGCTTCGATAAAGTAAGGGTTGAAGCGAAACTTCCATTTAAAGAGAACTCCAACATGTGCTCGCTGATTTCTTACAAACACTTACGAGTTGTAAGAGTTGGATAGAGAAACTTTGAAGTTTAAGATAAACAAATACTTGGTTTCAACTTGTTCAACTTACCAACCTTCCTAAATCATTTTAAATTCAAATATAATGTTCTATCAAAGCCTACTTTTAGAGGATACTTAACCTCAATAATTCAATCGGAAAGAGTGGTTAAATTTAGTTTTATAAAGGTGCAATGGATCTAATTCTAAAAGGGGAAAAATGATCCATAGTGTGCACAAACTAACGATCCATAGAGTGTGTATCCCCTAATCAATCGTGGATAGAGTGTGTATCCCTTAGCAACAGTTTTTATAATTGTCTTATTTTATTATTTAAAGCAACTCTTATAACACATATTCTTTCATATTTCATACGCATTTCTGACCGCTTATACCATATAGTATTGTTTGCTTTACATGCACGAAGCTCATGATTTCTGAGGTTACTCATCATGGATTGCTTCCACTCAAATACGTTTGACTATGGAGTCCTACTTGCATTTATAACTAATGTGTCAAAAACTCATCGGTGACATTGAAAACGAGAAATAACTTATAACTTAATATCTCTTATGTGGACAAAATATTATCATGTAAGATCCATCTAAGATTTCATATTTTAAAAGCATTTGTACATCATTAAAAACTTTCCTAAAAAAAGATATATCGTATATTAGGAAGATATCAAGTGTTGAGAGAGTCAAATTGTAATATTATTTCAATCACTTATATGTTGTTTATCCTTATAGACAATAGAGATAAGTTGCAATATGATCTCTACCTTTATTAATTAGAGAGAACATTTGTGATCCTTACCAACAATAGAGCCAATTTCTAAGAATGATTTCTACCACAAACATATTTATTTATTATATATAATTTATTTTTATAATTTTAACACAAAATTTATCACAATTATTAATTAAAAATAAAATAAATTACTAACTTAGGAATATAAAAGAAAGGTAACGTAAAATATTTAAAAGTATAAACTACTGTTCGAAACACCAATCCCAACGTATGACAATCTCACGTTTACGTTGAAGGACGATATACAACAATGGTCCGACAAACCATCATGCAGTTTTAGAAACATATCAATATCACGGTATTTTTGTTGTCGTCGCAAAGCCTCACATTGATCTTCCTTCATGATCGAGCGTCATTTTTCTTAATTTTACTTTCAGGCACCTTCTTTTGAAAAACGCTTTTTTGTTGTCTTCAATGCTCGTATTCATCATGTTACAATCCGACATGATTTCAACCTAATCATTCTTCTTGTTTGAGGATGATGTCAACATTCTCTTCCTTTTACATTAGGGTCTCAATTGTTGGTGTGGTATCTTCATGAAGGTTGAGAAGGTGGTTATTCTTAGACTTATGGTTGCCCCAATTTAGATTTCTAGCTTACTTCTTTCTGTTCATGAGTTATCTTCGTGTAACTCTGAACCCATCAATATAACATGTGCACATTTGGCGTGACTTCTAACAACTTCAATTCCCATGCCGATATATATGTAAGTGAAACCTTTTTTGGAAATACAATATCTTGTATTCTTTCAAAAACGACTTCATCACATGATCTAAACCTGATTGATCAGCATGCCACTCGTAGTCCTATATTTAAATATGAATCTTAGCTTAAGTTAAAAGTAAAATTACATTAACAAATACGATATGCCTTTCGGTTGAAAATGGTGGTAAACTTGCTTATATTTCCTTTCATGTCCTTCAACTTTGAGTTTACTCGACTGACGATTCGCTTGGTTAAGTTCCGCTAAATTGACTGGCATAATGATCAACTACTTTTTGCCAAAAAGATTCTACCTTTTCTATATTTCCAACCATCAATGACCAAGTCATGATATGATCATGAGATTATTTGGGTTGGCCGGGTCACGTAGGGTACATTTTTTATATAGTGGAGTTTAGGTCAAACATTTGTTGTTTTAGTGGAAGACAGAACTCACTTTCGAAGACTCAAATAGGTATATTTGGCATAGGTACGTGAATCCTATATATGGGTATTGTAGGTATTGAAACCGTTACGTACGTTGGTTGGATTCGATTTATTTTAGCTCGAACCGACTTTGGTTTAGATGATTTTCGTCTAGAAGATAATTGTTTTCATGAATCGATCTATTGACGAGTTTTGTGTAGAGTAGAAAAGAATTGAAGATGTGCATGTGAAGAAATGAATTAAATTGATGTTATCATATAAGTTTAAAATAAAAATAAATTAATTTCTAATCCATAATGGCTACATAGCCTATGTATGAAATTGCCTTAATTAATTGAGACTCGTAATATTTCTTGGATCAGTCTTTTGCGCCCTATAAATAAAAGTCTATATACTTCACATTCATGTACGTAACCTATGTACGTATGAAATTACCTTAATTGATTGAGACGGATTAATAAGAGATCATTTCTTGTTCGTTAATTAATCAATCATATGGTTAATTTGAATATAGCCACATTGAATATGAAGTCTTTGTGTACGTTTATCACCCTACGCGCAGTGGCGGAACCAGGAATTTTTCCTAGTGGGGTCACTATTTTTCGGTGACTCGTTTTGTAACAAGATAATATAAAATTTTTCTGGTCGGGTCGGTTCGGTGACTCGTTTTTGCCTCTAACTCTAGTCAAGCTTAAATTGTATCTAGCAAATAGTTCATCAATGGCCGACTTGAGAGACAATGAAGTTGTTTCCATGACATGAACAAGGCCAATAAATCTTTCTTTAACAAGTCCCAATTTATCAACAAATCTTAAAACCACAGCCATTTGTTCCTTTTTAGATACATTTCTCGACTCATCAACTAATATAGCAAAAACATCATCATCAAGTTCTTCAAAAACCTGCTTTAAAACCTCTTGTGCAAAACAATTACAAATTTCTTTTTGGATTAGTGGAGAAGTCATCTGACTATTTCCTGGAGCATTTCCTAAGATCACTTTACCAATTTCTTCATTTAATTGCCCAAACACCTTTAAAAACTCAATAAAGTGTCCTCTATAAAGTGAAGTCTCAGACTCATCATGAGCACGAAAAGACAACCCACCATTTAATAACGCTTTTGCAAGAAGAACAGAAGAACTTAATCGGATTCTATACTCTCTTTTTGTTTGTCACTTTGTTTTTCAAATGCAACATGTATGGATTGTTCTTGTTTGAGCAAGTCCTCTCCTTTTCTACATGCTTTGTTGTGAATACTATTAACATCGCCAATATGTATGGTAAATCTTTCAGTTTTGTTCCAACCATTAAAACCTTCATTAACAAATGCATCTTTTTGACCAATTTCCTTAAACAAATAACAAAACAAGCAATATGCTCTATCCGTTTTCACACTATATTCTAAACAAATAAATTACTAATATGATAAAATACCCAAATTATATCACATAAATTATAATAATAGGTATCCCGTCACAAATCATAATAATTAGTTGTAGCATAAACAAGATTCAGGAAGCCCTAAATAAATAAGAAACTCTTTCAGAAATAGTAAAATTAGTAAATGTGAACTCACTACCCTCCACATTCAAAACTCTTATGGATAAAGCTTAGAAACTTAACACGAAATCATTTCTAATCCATTATGATACCAAATTTTACAGAATTCCCACCTAACAATCAAAACACATAACAATTAAAGTTGATTTAAGTGGAATTGCATCGAGTTTTGTTTCCACTTCCATTCTATTAGACGACTGTTGGAGTAACAAACCCCACGATTCATTGCTGTTAGCAATTGAGCAGCAAGAATGGGAGGAGCAGGCTACTAAGCAGGCGATTTGGGATTTGGGGGTCGCACTTCAAGTTCAAGCAACTAAGTCTAACAACTAACAAGTAACAACAAACCATTAAGTCTAACAAGTAACAACAAACTAACCGATTGGGATTTAGGGGTCGCACTTCAAGTTCAAGCAACTAAGCAAGCGAGCAGCAGGCTACCAAGCAGCGATGAGGAGCAGCGAGCAGCGAGCACTCGAGCAGCGAGCAGCGGAAGGGGTGGCCGGGTGGATTTCAGGCGGAGGGCGGAGGAGCAGCGAGCACTCGAGCAGTGTGAAAAGGCGATGAGGATTTCAGGCATTTTTAGGGTTTTATTATAGGTTTATAGAAGAAGGGTATTTTAGTAATTTCAGGCAAATATAGAAGGGAACAAAAATAAAAGGCTGCTGGGACTCGAACCTGCGACCGCATGAAAGAGGAGGCGCGTAATTTACCAGCAAACTACCAAGCTGATTTGTGTTATATTATAAATTTTAATATACTAATGGGTTCACTTCCTGTAAAACTATGGGTTCACCAAAAATTCGGTATTATACGTTACACTACGGGTTCAAAAATCAATGGGGTCACTTGACCCCGTTCCCGAAAGGCTAGTTTCGCCCCTGCCTACGGGCGTTTATGATTTTTCATGTGGTGACCGCTTAAGATTTGCATGAACCCATTGCATATATGCTGAGATTTCGAATGCATGTGCGTATAACAATAAAGAATACAAAATTACTATAACAAATTAACTTATCTCACATAATTATTGGCCGGATTCTTTTTAGATCACATAAATAGTAATAAATTTGTAAAAAATTTTATATATGTTAATTGGCATGTAATTCTTACACGAGAAAATTTTTTTTGGACCTTCTAAATTTAACCACGGGCCTAAGCGATCGTTCATCTTAATTACACACCCCTCTGTAGGTATTACAGCTTACGGAAGGATCGATCAAATGGGGATCAAATGGATGGTGGGCCAAAGGAACAAACATGGCTTTATCTAGCAACGTCAGGCCCTTTCAGGGTTTTCCAGCATTACAATGATAACAACCATCATTTAATTTGTCAAAACACACACTAGCTAGCACACGTCAAACCCTAATTCTGTTAATCATGTTTCTTTTATATATTTAATTATATAGTTAACTAACACTAATAAACATCGATCATTAAGAAGATTTGAATTCATTATATATTATATGTTCTATTGATCATTAATAGATGACTTTTAATAATATATTTTAACAAGCTAGTTATTTAGATTTAATTCTAGATCAGAATATATATTTGTGCGTGTATAATTATCACACACATATGTACGTGTGTGGGGTGTTAAATATATCATGTCTCAATAGTTGTCTCTACCTTGAACATGCCAATTCGAAAGGGAGTGATTCATAAGCTGCATACGTAGCCATCCTCTTCATCGTACGTTTTATTATTGTTTTTTTTATCACTATTTCTTTTATTTTATCCAATAATAACTTAATTTCTTTATTTTATATAAAGACAATATTAATTTTCCTTTCCAATTTAAAAGATGACTAAAACTATAAATTAGTAGATAATGAAAACTTGTTGATAGACCAGTATAATGATAAAGTTGCATATTTATAAATTTTTAGCTCAGTAGACGATTTGGTTTATCGAAAACAATATAAGTTGGGGTGTACGTGAAAGATTAATCACAATTTATCTTTTTTTTATATATAAGATAATGATAACATGTCAATAACTATCCTAGCTAGTCATCAAATTAAAGATACAACAATAAGTCAAAAGAATTAAAAAATAAATGATTAAATCAAATAATAATCACTATAACAGATAATAAACTTGACTAATAAACGAACTATACGGTTTTTCCATAACATTTATCGACCAATCTTGTGATAAAATACAACCCGAACCATAATGGATATTAGTGTCTCGTCGATCATCTTGAACCATGTAAAATCGAGATTGTGTAAGATCGTGTTCATATATATATGTAATACACACACACACACACACACACACATATATATATATATATATAGGATCAGAATCATTATAAAACCATTTTTTATTTTCAGAATCAAAAGAACCATTGACTTACATAAATGTAAATTGTAAACAATTGGTTTACATAGATGTAAGTTAAACCTGGTGATATTTAGTTGTTTTTTTATAGTTTATTGTTCATGTCTGATATACACATATGTAAAACAGGTCAAGTATTGCCAGACTTAATATACATTTATGTAAATCAATGGTTCTGTAGTTCTGTAGTTCTGTAAATAAAAAGTGGTCAAGTATTGCCAGACTTAATATACATTTATGTAAATCATTACAGAACCACTTTTTATTTTCAGAACTACAGAACCATTGTTTTACATAAATGTATATTAAGTCTACTAATACTTGACCTGTTTTACATATGTGTATATCAGACATAAACAATAAACTATAAAACAACAACTAAATATCACCAGGTTTAACTTATATCTATGTAAACCAATGGTTTATAATTTACATTTATGTAAGTCAATGGTTGTTTTGAGTCTGAAAATAAAAAATGGTTCTGTAATGATCCTGATCTAATATATATATATATATATATATATATATGTATATATATATATATATATAGAGGAGGGATCAAATGAAAACTAAGATTATAATTAAAAACCATGAAAACTAGCAACCACCAATCAGATTTTTTCTAATTTAATTCAGAATTATTAATAGCAAAGGGTAAATTAGTAATTATAAATTTAGACTATTAATTAGATATTTAACAAAACAAAACTAAATCCCTGATTATTCTCTAATAAAATACGGTTTCTAATTTCTTTTTCCAATCTTCTTCAATTATAGATCGATTCGTATTAAGCAATAGTATTCATTGAATTGTGAAGTTTTTTATTTTCTTAGTTTCGGAATCAATGAAATCAACAGCCGAATCATGTGTTGCAGAATGTTCCAATTCACGCAAGCACGCAGTTATTTCGAGTGATCGTTCGGGAATTGAAGATGGTATTTGTTCAATTAAAGGTTCGACAGAGGATACTAGGTTAATTAGTCCTGATCGTCATCAGGATATTATACCTGTAGTTGTAGAAGATGAATTTGAAGGTATGTATTATGTTTCTTTACATTCAGTACATATATGTACCTACGACTTTAAAAGGTAGTTTGTATTATTAATTTGTTTTCTGTTTGTTACATATATGTACCCACGACATTAGTAGTCACCTTTTGTTCTTTTGTTTTAGTAGTTTTGCAAAGTTTATAATTTTGCAGGTCGTACAATTTTGAATGTAAATTCTGTTTATGTATTATTTCTTGGATTTTTGTTGTTTATGAAGTCCAAGATTCTTAATTGTCATGTTACATATATTAATTTAATTTATTTTTGTTCTTTTATAGGGTACAATTGTTGATATTTGCAGATTGTTTGTTGTACGGTTTCTAGTTGTTAAGTAGATACATATATGTACTAATATTGTGTTATTAAGAGTAATTTGTTTATGATTGAGCAGATAACCCAGTTGATATTGATACCAACAAAAACTTTATACCAGAGAATGTGAATGAGGCCGTATTTTTACTGGTGTTGAAAATGAAGGTAAATAGTAAAGCTCATTTTAAAATATTTAGTAATACTTTTACTATTTTTGAGGATTTGATTGATATGTTGTCTATGCAGATTCAATACGCAGCACTCTATACCAATCACCTAATGGTTCTAGGTACTGGACTCCTATTGTATCAGTAGATCTTAAGCCTGTTATTGGATCTAGGTTTCAAAACTGGGATGACGCGAGAAGGATGTATGAGTCGTACGCGGAGATTGCCGGTTTCAGTACTCGTCTGGGTAACTTGAAAAAGAAGGAAGGTGTCATCACACATAGATATATTTTGTGTAACAAGGCTGGAATACCTAATGGCAAGGTAAATGACACATTGGATGTTAAGACTAAGTCTCGTGTCCGTAGAAGAAACTTTAAAGTTTGTGATTGTCGGGCTCGTATAAAATTCAAAGCTATTGAAGGAACAGAAGGGTTTGAAGTGTATGGGTTTGTCGAGACACACAATCATGGGTTGGTCAATTTGTATAATTTAGACCTTACAAAAAAGAAGCGCAGGCTAGAATTTGTAGACAAGGAGTTCATTGCTAAATGTTGGTTGGCTAGTGTTGGTCCTTCTAAAGCTCATAGGCTTCAAGTTGCATTAAAAGGAGGTCATCATATGGTTAGAGGAACCAAGATTGATTATAAGAATTTAGTAGGGATATAGCCAACTACATTGGCGATAGTGACGGCCAGTTCTTCATTAATAGAATGGAACAACGCGTGTTATGTCAAAACTATTTCACATTCAATTTTTAGTTGTTGGGGATGAGATTCGAAATTTGTTTTGGGTAGATGAGGTGTCAAAGATCAATTATCTTGCATTTGGTGATGTATTGGCCTTTGACGCGACATACCAGACTAACAAGTATGACATTATTTATATAACCTTTAAATCTTATAATTTTTAAACAATTTCGGTTTTTTTTCAGGTACAATATGACTTTTGTTCCATTTACTGGTGTTGATCATCATAAAAGTTGTATCACTTTTGGTGCAGCATTGTTGTATGATGAGACCATCGAATCATACACATGGATGCTCAAATGTTTTTTGGATGCTCACAACAACAAGCAACCATCGTTAGTTCTAACTGACCAGGACGCTGCCATGAAACAGGCAGTTCATAATGTACTGGACAAATCAATTCATAGACTTTGTATGTGGCATATCACCAATAAGCTCCCTTGCAAGGTGTGCTATGATTCATTCTGATTATAATCTATAGAAGTTGTATAATACATAAAAATTCTTTAAATTTTCAGAAATTTTAGATACATATATGTATCAATTAAGATACATATTTGGAATTATATGTTAAATGTTATTACATGTTTAATTTTTCATATATATCTTCTATAGATTATAAATAAATGTTATTATTTATATCCAGGTGTCAGGTCATTTACTAAACAACACTAATCTACGCGCATCAATTCACAAGCTCGTTTGGAATGTTTATCTACATCCATCCACCTTTGAGTCTAAATGGAAGTTATTAATGGAGAAGTATGACCTTCAAGATCATAAATGGCTATCTGATATGTTTTCAATAAGAGAACAATGGGTTCCTGGATATTTTAAGGACATTCCAATGTGTTGTTTGATGAAAACAACATCAAGATGTGAAAGCTCAAACTCATATTTCAAGGTTAATTCCAGTCCATCAAACAATCTTGTTCAGTTTCTCTTGTGTTTTGACAATGCTTTAGATGGTCAAAGATACAATCAGCGTGTTCTTGAATTCAACACCACTACTACTGTTCCTAACTTCCTAACAAGTTTATTAGTAGAACGGCATGCTTCTGAGATTTACACACGGAATATCTTCCTGGAGGTGCAAAAGGAGATCAACAAGTGTCAGACTTTATGTTACATTATCAACCGTGAGATAGCCGGTCGAATTTTCAACTACATTATTGCACATCAAGACAATAGGTCTGATGTCCTTAATGAATTTAAGGTATATAAGTGTTTGTTTTATCTGATACTGATTACATGCATGGTTTTTAAAATTAAAACCTCTAAATTATTTTATAAAGTGACTTTTTTATAAATATACATATATGTACCAATGCTGGTTAACCATGTATGTAATCAGTTATATGTACCAATGCTGGTTAACCATGTATGTAATCAGTTAAATATACATTATTGTTCATATATGTACCACTTTGTTCATTGTATCACTTATATTATCAAACTATGTTAATGCCCAAAAACATATGTAACCTGATAGTTTTATTCAACCTTTGTTCATATATGTACCACATTTTGTATATGTTACTGCTGGTTAACGTTGAAAAAGGCAGCAGCTATGTTTTTCAAAAGTTCATATATGTAACATTTTGTTGATGAGGATTTCTTAATTATGATCTTAAGGAAAAGTTGACTTTCCTGTCAATCTAATGGTTCAACCCTTTTTTTATATGACATGTGCAGGTTACCCTTAATTTGTCGGATTTTTCGGTTTCATGTGCCTGCATGTCATTCACACGTATTGGATATTTATGCAGACATGTGTTATGCGTATTCAGACATCATAAAATTGAAAAAATTCCCAATCAATATATTCAAGGACGATGGCGGAAGGATGCGCTACCAAGAAGCGTGTTTAGTATGGAATACAGATACTGTGTTAACCGATCTGAAAATTATTTACTGAGATCTCGTTTGATGGACAATATCCAGCAATGTGTTGATAGGTTGAGGTTGAATACAGACAAGTTAAAATGGCTAGATGAGCATATTGAAAAGCTGAAGACGGATATCTTCAATGAGTTTTCACATGATCCCTCGTACAATAATAAAGGTGTTGTATTTGAGGAAGTATTACATCAACCTCATCCAACTAAAGTAATGTTCAAACTACCAAGTGGAATAAGGAACAAAGGTTGTGGGAAGAATAGGCGTTTGATTGGTCCTGGTGAGAAGGCAAAGTCCAAAAGAAAGAAGCCCAAAAGGTTGTGTAATTTTTGTCGGAAATATGTTCGTGGCCATGACTCTCGCAATTGCCCTTTAAAATTAAAATTAGCTAATAAGGAGGAGTGCCAAGAACACATACAACAAGAAGTAGATTCATCTGATCAATCATCAGATTATAACTCTAATTACGAAGACGAGAGTGAAGATGGAAATGATCAAGATCAATGTGAAGAGTATGACGAAGAATAGATTTTTTAAATTGTTTTTGATTTAATATTAATGTTAACTTAGTAGATTTTATTTCATTTCAGAATAAACATAACTTACATTTCTCGTAACAATTTTACACTTTTGGAATACATAGTTCGATCGTATTTGTTTATGCAGTGGTATGTATATATGTGGTTACCTAAAAAAATACATATGTGCATATATGTAACACTTGTTTTACAATAGTTAATTATAAGAATTTATGTTTTAGTAGTCCTGTTTCACAACACTTATGGATAAATGTGCATATATGTAACACTTGTGCATATACGTGCATATATGTAACACTTGTGGATATATGTGCATATATGTAACACTTATGTGTATGTATGTGTGTTAAAACAACATTTGCAAGGATATATGTGCATATACGTAACAATTATGTGTATGCATGTGGGGTGTGTGTTAAGAAAACACTTGTAGATATATGTGCTTATATGTAACACTTGTGGTTAAGAAAACACTTGTGGATATATGTGTTTATAGATGTTCATATATGTAACATTTGTGTTATAGTAGTCATGTTTCACAACACTTGTGGATATATGTGCATATATCTAACAGTTGTGTATATATGTGCATATATGTAACACTTATGTGTGTGTTGTGTGTAAAGACAACATTTGCAAGGATATCTGTTTATATATGTAACAATTATGTGTATGCATGTGGGGTGTGTGTTAAGAAAACACTTGTCGATATATGTGCTTATATGTAACACTTGTGGTTAAGAAAACACTTGTGGATATATTTGTGTTATACTAGTCATGTTTCTCAACACTTGTTGGCACATGTGCATATATGTATTAGTTCTGTATATATGTCCACATATGTAACACTTATGTGTGTGTATTTGTGTAAAGACAAAATACACATACCAACTAATTCCAATATGTATAATGAATAAACATTCCAACCCACTCATATCTTAAATCACATAACTTTCCATTTCGAAAAAGAAATTATCATATTTTAAAACATTCTAATCAGTTCACTCTAATCTAGAACATTAGCATAACTACGCGAAGTCCAAGTTTATAAAATAAACCATTGTACGTTATACACACCCTCAAAACCTAACCATATTCGTTCAAAGCTTCCCTTTTGATTCTTGATCCAAGTCTTCAGATTCTTTCATCACCTTATCCTTATAGATATTAACTTCTGATGTAAGGATTTTGAATGCGTATTTCTTTCGCAAATTACTGAGTTTTGTCTTCATTTTCTTCTCTTCAGATGGAAAACCACAATCCCAATTCTTTACATGTCTTCCCATGAAAGTTTCCATATGGCGCATAAGAAATACTCCACAATCGACCGCGTTATTTCTTGTTGACCAGCTGATTTTTAACTTTTCTGGTTTCGCAGCTTCAAGTTCCCCCCATTTCGGATGTTCCAATGATCTCAGATACGCAACAACAATATGTTTCTGACATTTATAGGTTAAACGTCAAGTCAAAACTTCATATATGCACAGTATCAAGTAGCAATGATAACATATAATATACAACCTAAAATTACATCTTACCACTTTAAAAGGTGTTCCTTTTTTGTTGTAGGAGGGATCATCCTCAAGTCTAATCAAACTATGATCATCAGACATATTGTCAATCAACGTGATGGCCGGGTACTTCAATTCAAAACATATCAGGTAAAAATGATTCTTCTCTAAAATGGGGAAAAATAAGATGTCATAATTTTTTAATGCAATATCTTTCTCGTTTCCTTCCAACAAGTTTTCAAAGTGTGTCTTAAATTGGGTTAAACGTTCTTCTTCTATTTCTATATCGTTGTCAATTATCCATCCAAGCTGTAAAAATAATTAAGATAATGGCACACAGGTTAGTATATGACAAATCACAAGATATTAATGGTATGTTAGAATTTATGACTATTTTAAGGAAAATTGTGCATATATGCACCACATTAAGCATAATCTGTAATTGACTTACAAATGAATTTATCCCGCTGAATATTCGATAAGGTGAGTTGGGGCTTCTATCTTTTTCATCATGGTTTAAAACTTTTGCCCAGCAATCAATAACATCATTATAGATTTGCTAGAACACTTAAAAATATTTGCAAGAATGCAGTAAAAGACAATATGTAATGATTTAACATACCGTTAGAATTGTTAGAGGACCAACGAAGTGGCTTAATAAGTTGCACCTTATCCAGTTGTCTTTACACCTTCTTACAGCATCTTCGATTAAGCCACACCAATCAAACTCCTTTACATCGGATTCTACGGTCAAATGTTTTACTACTTGGCAGAAGCACTTGCCGTTTTTCCGGCTAAACACCATTGTGTAGTAGAATAGAATCAAAAAATCTAACTTAAAATAGAAATAGTCATCGTAATTTCCCTCAGCTATCCTGTCCACTATTTCAGATGGTCCTACGTTAACTCCATTATAACGAGACCTCCATTTTTTGTAGTCTTCACTCAATCCCTTACTATCACTGCTCAACAAATCCTTACCCCCATTTGGAATCCCAAGTAGTTTGTGCACAGAGTGTCTATCAACCTTTACATTGCCTTTACTTGTTTTAATAATTAATTGTTTTGGATCCAACATGTCAACCACATAATGGCCCAGTTTTGATGGCATACCATCTACCTTGAACTTTAACAATCTTCCAAATCCCATGCTTTTAACCAAGTCTTTTTGGGTTGTATATAATTTCGATACAGCTGAAAAAAATTGTTTGGGGGAGGAACGTGTACGTATCCCAAACCATTTGCGTTGGACGTTAACTCGCTTATTCATCTCCTTTTTTACCTTTTCCTCCAAAACTCCTTCAAAATAATTAAAAAAATATGTATATTACACAATACATAATAATAATTCCTTTACTTTAAATTCTAAAAAATTATTTAAAATATCCATATTACCTCTGCTAATTCTTTTCTTTTTCTTTTGACTATTGTCTTCTAATATAACATCATCATCACTAGTCACAGCTCGTTTTCCTGTTTTCATTTTATATATAAAATAATTTAGTCACATATCAATTGATTTCAGGATTTATATACATATATACATAAAATAATTAATATGTGATGTATGTATTTGAGGTTTAGTAGTGTGCGTATAAAATATTGTGCATATATGTACCACTAAGTCTTTTATATAAAATATTGTGCATATATGTACCACTAAGTGTTCTAACAAATGTATTATGAGTAGTTCAAAAATTTCATATAAAATACTCCAATTCCTAATATTCTTTATGAATTGCTACATATTTATATCAGTTATTCCATATATATTATGTTAACTACGAAAATAATAAATATTGAACAGTTAAAATCGTAATTATATAACATTTAAAAAAAAACTTACGCAATCTACGTTTCTTCTTTATAATATCCACCTTCATTCCAATGTTATCATTCCCTTCAGTTTCTTTATTACCTACAAAATTTATGGTCATTTATATTATGATTACAAAGCATCATCAAATTTTTAAATTTTTAGAAGAACGTCTTATGAATAAGTAAAGTAATCGCTTACCCTTCTTCAAATCATCAGTTTTTTTAAACAATTCACTGACTTTAGGGTTAACATTTTGATCAACAACGTTAGCATTTTTTTCCCTTGAAGTCAATGTATCTGCAATAACCAGAACAAATGCCATAAAATTGTTAAGGCTGTGCAACATTTTTAATATAATCATTAAACAAAATACCTTGATTTCTTGAGCCTTTTTTGTTTATTTTTCTAAAATTCTCCTTCACTTCATTTATTATCTTCAACTTATCACTAAGTCTCTTGCGACGTTTAATCACTGTAATATATACAATTAAATTTTCATTAATAATTTTCGAAGATAACTCACACATACCACATATTATATAATCTCAAAAAATAAATATACAACTACACCACTGAAATAGGTTAGAAAAATTTACTGTCATGTTAACCTTTCTTACCCAAATTTTTCAAAGTACATATATGTACCTACTATATTTAAAACCACAATAGCAAAAAAAAAACCACAATGATACCATATACATTCATATTTGTTTTTCATGTAATAATATAAATTAAAAATTAATGAAAATGTAATACCTTCTGATTGAGGTAATGGTTCTGGGGTGTCCTCTATTTCGATGGGTTCGTCAACAGTGTTGGTGAACTTACTAAAACTAGAATTGTTGGCGATTCTTTCACTTCTCTTTCTACCTGCATACATAATTTACTTGTAAAATATTGGACAAATTCAGTACATAAAGTATAACAACAGTTTCAATTCCCCACTTACTTGTTGACATTTTAACTTGAGTAATTTTCTAAACAGGTTCACTACCTGCACAATCATTTTGTATATATAAATGATACTAGTATGCTAGACAATAGAAGAATTCAAAACAATAAAACGAAGTACTGAAATCAAACTGCTGAGTTTAAAGGGCATTCACTGCATTCTAACACACACCATTTTATTAAGAGAGTAGGTTTATGCAGTGGTTTATTATGTGAGTAGGTTTATGCAGTGGTTTATGCATATATGTAACGCTTGTTTTATAACATTTTTTTATGAGAGTAGGCTTATACAGTGGTTTGGTATAATCATAACACATAACTATGCATATATGCAAAAATCAAACTGAAATCAATTTTTATTTATAATGTTCGGAACTGGTTTATGCATATATGTAACACTTGTTTTACAACATTTTATTATGTGAGTAGGTTTATGCAGTGGTTTAGTATGATGCTAACACATAAATGTTCATATATGTACCATTTCTGTTAGAGTAGTTCTCTTTGAAAATTTTTGTTTTTATGTAGTGGTGCGTGTGTGAAGACAACACTTGTGGATATATGTAAATACATGAGAAGATAACACACACATTTGCATATATGTAACACTTGCATAAGAGTAGTTGATTTTTCCAAGTTCATATGTGTACCAATTATGTCAAAACACATATACTGTCAAAGTTTTGTTATTCTTAAGCATTACACCTTTTAGATAATTCGGTACACATATGAACATGTAATCTAACCCACGAAGATAGTACATTAAGGCTCGCTGTTAGTAAATTGAGTCAACTACTTTTGATTCTGTTACAGATACATATATGTATCACAAACCCTCACTTATTGGGTTACACAAAACTCTGAACTATACATATTTCTATCATATACTTCGGTACATATACGAACAATTATAATATAACCCACATACATAACACATTATCATTCATTGTTGATTAGACCTTCTTAAACCCTAAGCACTATGAATTTTGCACATACATCAGACGAAATCATAACCTATACAAGCCACATACACTTAATCTAAAGGCTTAATTTCACAAAATTGGTCCGATTAATGCTACAATAACACGATTTCATCAAAATACTCTTCAACAATCTCAAAATAATATCGAATTTCAACCCTTTAAAAACCAGATTTCATCACATTAACTGCTGGTTATGAAAGAAGAACGAACCTTTAACGTCGGTTTTTGGGGTAATTCACTATCGTCGGCCGCCTCCAAACACCCAAATTGTGTGAAATTTTCAATCGATTGAACCAATGTGAACGATTAAAACTTCTAAATATTTTGCAAGATTTCAATCGGTATCTTTGAATCGATGGTTTCTCTGCTTGATTTTAGGAAACAATTATCACATTCAGTTACATATAAAGGTATTTTACCAAAATACCCTTCCTAAGGGATTTCCTATTTTTTACTATATTTTTTTAATTAACTTAATCACAGAACATTAATAGCCATTGATCTCACTAATCAAGGGTTAGATTTTGGTTTGCATGGTTTTCAACATAAGTCTAGTTTGCATTGGAACCCCCCCTATATATATATATATATATATATATATATATATATATATATATATATATATGTATATGTATATGTATATATATATCGTGATCTTACGATCCCAAAACAATGCCGACGTCTTGATAATGGAACAGTAAGACAGTAGATAGAAAGGTCTCAAGGAGCAGTAACTTTCAATGCCTCGATGATCAGACTGATATATAACACCTAGTTGCAATTGGAGGTGAAGGTGGTCCTTACAAATCTGCTATAAGACCTTGTACATTACGCATTAAAAGTTGTAATATCACAGATATCAAGTAACAACAAATCCAGATAGGAGTTGCCTCTAGCAACCTCCGATGAGACACTACCTTATCACTACCTTCAATTACATTACAGTAATATATATATGTGTATCATTAATGGTACTCACACACTCTGCTTATTAATTACTGTTGTACGGTACAAACGGTTTCTAGAATTCATATATTCCAACAACCTACCAACAATATCTAGCTATTTCTTAGAGAGTTTCGATCAGCAAGTGGATCAATCTCTTTTTCTCCAAAACCAGAAAAAGGTTCTAATAAGATGAATATTTATGTTATTGGTAAGTAAATAGACATGACTTGCATGTAATATATATTTATAAGTTCTTTAACATTTACAATTTATAAGCAATGTTTTTAAAACCGGATCAGACGTTGAATCGAATGTTTTTCTGGTCCGTTGGTCGGATCGGATTTAAAAACCATATGATATCATTTGTGTATGTGTGTGTATATGTATATAAAAGATTATATATATATATAGTTATATACATAATTTTTTTATAAGTAATTTATATGTGTATATATTATATAGTGTTCAAATCCCGGTTTTTACCCATTAAAATCTAAAAGATAAAACAAAATCCAGTCCGACCATCGAACCGGGATGAAGCGGTCGATCGGTTGAAGCTCTTCAAAACGAACTGATGCAGACCGGTTTGGTCAACCCTTCGATTATATACATAAAGATTAGAAAAGAAAATTAAAAAGGTATATATAATTTCAATTAATCGGTCTACCAAAGTGTATTATCTATCATTTGGTGTTTCTAATGTGATTGTATGTTAAAAATATTTATTAAGATAATTAACATCATAATTATCTAGTAATTGCATGGTAACTATTTTGTCGATTAGTAATTTATCCGAATCATTATTAGTTACTTTTCAATTTTATTGATTGCATATGTAAAAAAATGTCAACTAAATTAATCATTTTTTTTCATATATCAACCGAATTATCACATAAAAAATTAAAGATCAAAAGAAAAATGGCCCTCGAGTTGAAAGTTTTAGGGGTGTTTGGATTTAATTTTAATCAATCTTTAGTGTATGATAAAAAGCTGATTTTTATCTTTATTCTATCGTTTTATATTTGTGGTGGATAAAATAGCTACATAGAAAACATGTAAACCTACTATCCATCAAAGTCATAATAGTTATTTTGTAAATGTACTAATTATGATCATATATTAGAGTCATAATATAAGGATATAGAGTAAAACAAATGTCATAAATAAATGGCATATTTGTGTAGGTTAAGTTGATATTTTGGTTGGAGATGGGCCATGTCAAGCATATATGAACTTAGGGTTCATGTGATAAAGGAATAATGTGAGAAGTATTAATGAGGGATTGGCTTATTATATGCATCTCAATGTAAATAATTGGGTGGGGGTGGGGGTGGGGGTGATGGAGAAAGAGGTGGTCATGATGCTATAATCTTGTCTCAAGCCTGCATAGTCATTGATTGAGTTTGGCAATACTCTACAATACTATGATGATGGGGAGTCATCTTCCCATGCAAAATCTTATCCCCATATCTCACTATATATATATATATATATATATATATATATATATATATATATATATATATATATATATATATATATATATATATATATATATATATATATATATGCATTGATATGAAAGAAATTGAGAAATTAACAAAACATTTGTATAACACTAGCTTAGAGAGTGTAACACATGTGCACAAAAATGGACACAATTGTCTTGACAAGGAGTTAAAAGCATCCCATGAGACTCATAACGATCATAATTTGTTCATTCAAATCTTTCTTATATTCAACTTGAACAAATTGACTCATGTTCATGTTTAGTTTAAGTTTAAGGTAGCTGACTAGAAAAAAAAATACGTTTCATCATTGTTGTCCTTATATATATAAAGTTTGGTACCAGTAATTTAAATTTTTTATGATTTGTTATTTGAAATTTTATATAAAAGAATAGATACGAAATATTAAAATTCAAGAAAGCAAGCCAACTTAGTGAATCACAAGTTGGCTCTAGAAGAATATGAACTCATATAAGTAGAACTTTCAGTTGAATTATATATCAATTATAAGCTTGACTCGTATTATTATATTTCTATAAAAATTCAACATCTGAGCTATATGTCACGATTAGAAACGTCACCTTGATCAGGACTGGTATTGAGTAAGCTCTAATTTGTAGATTTTTATTACATAAGCATTTTATAAATCACAGGAATTCAAGTCACAAGAACTCTATCTATCATAATAATTGAAGTAAATTTCTTATTTTAATTTTAAACTTGTAGTCGAATATGTCAAAAAGTCACCCCCCCCCAAAAAAAAGTGTTGAGATTCAATCAATTGATAACAATAAGAAATCGAAGACGAAACGTATACTAAAACTGCTAGAGAGTTTATTAGGAATTGAGTGATACAACTCGATCGGATTCAAAGTTGCTCCTAACCTAAAGAGAACAACACTATTTATACAATCTCAATGTTAACGGCTACTAACAGACTCCTAACCACCTTTAACAACCAACAGAAGAAGTTTGCACAAATAGCCCTGATCTATTAACAAGTTGTTAATAGACATAAAAGCTTCGGAAGAAAAACAACAAACTTCGAAAGCAATATTGCTTCAACCTTCGGAAGCAATATAAACTTCGGAAACACTTTCATATTCAACAATCTCCACCTTGTTTCCAAGTTAAGTAACATTTAAAAGTTGTAAACAATACTCAAATTTAGGACCGGGTAATGCTTTGGTTAACATATCAGCTGTATTATCCAAAGTAAAAATTCATCAACTCTTACTTCCTTTGTCTTAAGCACATCCCTTATGAAATGAAGCCTTACATTGATATGCTTCGTTCGCTCATGATGAACTTGATTTTTAGCAAGTTGCACAGCCCCACGATTGTCACACAACACCACACTATCCTGCAGTTCTCCTCCCAGCTCAGTAACAAACCTTTTTAACCACAAAGACTCTTTGATTGCCTCAGTTAAAGCAAGATACTCAGCCTCTGTTGATGACAGAGCCACTATAGACTGCAAAGACGCTTTCCAACTCTCTACACTACCTATCAAGGTAAAAATGTACCCGGTCATCGACCTGCCTCTTGTCACACCCCGACCGATGGCGGAATCATCGGAGCGGACGAGGGAATGATTGATTGTTCATAACATATGATTGTCTAATAGTGAAAATAATATTAAAATCAGATTACAGGATAGCATGAGTTTACACCAGCAAATACAACAATTGGAATCACAAATAGTAATTGTCTTTTATTTTAACTAAGTCCGGGTCTTAAATGAGCATGTAGAAGTCCACTAACTTGCTTAACCTGAAATCATGTGAAAAGTAACGAGTCGGCTAAAAATTAGCCTGTGAGTAATCACAGTTTTGAATATACATATAGATTGATTGATTGATTGAGAATAATCCAATTCACAAGGTAACGTTAAGACTTATATTGCAATAGCGAAGCAAATAGATAAATCGACACAATATAAACCCCTTGACTTGACACTTGCATATAATAGACTTGCACACAAACACCATAGATTGACTAATTGCCTCTGGCACAATCACCACTCGTAAGCCATGTGGGGTGGGTTATCCAAACCAGTAGATCTACCATTAATACACAATCACCACTCGACTATTCATATGGGGTGGGTTATCCAAACCAGTAGATCTACCATTGATACCAGGATTGATTGATTGAATTAGGATTTTACTGTCGTCCAGTTTATCATAGTATGTTCACATAGTTGCAAGTAATAATATAACCTGTCTTGAATTGAATTTAGAATAAAATAACAATAGAATATCATGATTGAATATATTGTATCACATGATTTCCCCCCAAATAAGAAATGATATAAAAAGGGGATATGAATACTCACTTGACTGATGAGATTAGAATCTGGATGTGATAGATTAGGCGCCAACGATTTCCTTATGATTAACCTAAGGAACGGTACCTCGAATTAGAATAATAGTGATTTGAGAATTTGGGAATGTATTAGGATTTCCATTGGGTTTCGAATGATAGTTTAAATAAACTAATTTATTTAGTTTGAATGTCTTGAATTATAATAAATTCATTTTAAGTAATTATATAGATATAAATCTACCAATACACTTGACCATTTGATTGATTATTAAAATGCAGGAGGAATAAATAATTAATTTTATTAATTAATTATATGATAATTAATTAAATTTTTAATTATTTAAGTGAAAAAAAGATAAAAATGATTTGGAAAGATTTATATATAAAACTTTTATGTTTGATTGAGAAAATCATGATTTAAATAATATTACATAAATATTATTTAAACCAATAATTATTTAGTGATTTTTAACCGTTATTTACAGTCTAGTTTTATAAGAAATTAAACTAGATATGTTATTTTTTAAAACAATTAATAAAATAAATAAATAAATGTTAAGATAAATTTCAAAAAATAATTAGGTTGTTTTAAAATTTTTTAATGTTTGTAAAAACATTTTTATAATTTTTAGAAATTTTTTTCATAATTTTTAAAGGCTTAAAAAGGGCTTAAAAAATAGTGAGGTTGCCCGGGGTCGAACCCGGGACCTCTTGGTTGGGATGTGATGAGTGAACCGGTGGAACAAAGGCCTAAGCCGCGTTAGAAGTCGGTTTTTAATTGTTTTAAACCAAATTAACCAAACCCCAAAATCACCTTCGAGCCCTAGTTTGATTTGAGCCAAATCGAAGGTTGATTCGATGTTATTGCTCGGTTTAATCATGGGGCTTTGATTCCCCATGTAAAACCGAGTGTGTATGTATGTTCAATTACCGATTCGGTGATGAATTGAAGACGAACAGGTCGAAGAACAATCGCGACAGAGGTGGTGATCGATGGGTGATCAAAACTTGTTGGAAATCAAATTAATTTCGTAGGAAGCTTAGAATGTTGATCAAGATTATAAGCCCCTTATCAAATCCTGTTAAAATCGATTGGAGATGGGCTTTAATTCGAGTTGCAGGTCGCGAGTATGGTGGTGTTCGAATGGTGTGTTTGAGCTTGTTTTGGATGAAACTGAGTATAGATATCGATTAAAGGCAGTTATATATTCGTTTAGGTTTGATTAATTTAATCATTAGTGGGATTTTGGTGCTTGGTTAATGGCCAAGAACAGGCCGAAGACATGGAGATCAAAATCGGGGTGAATGGGGGGTGGGGTTGGGATGTTTTTTTCAATTTTACAAGAATGGTCCCTGTGATTTGTAGTAGTTTACAACTAAAAACCAAAGTTTTATTTTAGTTTTAAATAATTTACATTTTAACCCCTGAGGTTTTAGATGGTTATTATTTTATGTAAAGAGGTTAATAATTATAAGCTTTAATACAACTTATATGTTTATTATTATTATTATTATTATTATTATTATTGTTATTATTATTATGATTATTGAAATTATTGGAATTAACATCAACATATTAAATTTAATTGTTCACAAAATTAATTTTTTTTATCGGAAATACGCGATGTTACACCTCTATCCAGATCTTTTGCAAAATCACTATCAACATACCCAGTCAAAACATCTCCTGACTTTTGCTTCTCACCAAACAAAAGACCAACATCTTTAGATCCATTCAGGTATCTAAAAATCCACTTAACAGCCTTTCAATGATTAACTCCTGGATTAGAAACAAACCTGCTGGTCAAACTCACAGCATAGGCAATGTCTGGCCTTGTACACACCATCAAATACATTAGACACCCCACTGCATTTGCATACGACACTCCCTTCATTTTCAACTGATCTTCTTCAGTACTAGGACAATCTCCATTAGACAACTTAAAATGTTAAGCTAATGGAGTTACAACTGCCTTACAACCAGACATTCCAAACTTATCCAAAACTTTACCAAACTTATCCAAAACTTTATTAACATACCCAGATTGCACTAACTTCAGCAGCCCACTCTTTCTATCCCTGCAGATTTCCATCCCTAGGATCTTAGCTGCTGGACCAAGATCCTTCATGTCAAACTCGGACTTAAGCATGACCTTGGTCTCTACAATCTGTTCTTTACTCTTACATGCTATTAACATATCATCCACATAGAGTAAACGATACACAAACTCCCCCTTAGCATACTCCTTGTAATACACACAACTATCATAGCAGCTTCTTTTAAAACCATTTCCCAACATATGGTCATCAAACCGCAAATACCATTGCCTTGATGACTGCTTTAACCCATACAAGGACCTCTTCAATAAGCACACCTTTCCTTCTTGACCTTCCACCTCAAAACCTGGTGGCTGCTTCATATATATGGTTTCCTCTAACCTTCCATGAAGAAAAGCTATTTTAACATCCATCTGTTCTAACTCATAATCCCTATGAGCTACCAATGCTAAAATAGTTCTTATTGAAGTATGCCTAACCACAGGAGAAAAAATCTCATTATAGTCTACCCCTGCTCTTTGGGTAAACCCCTTAGCCACTAACCTGGCCTTAAATATTGGTTTCTCACCTTGCACACCCTCTTTGAGTTTATAGATCCATTTACAATCCACAACCATTTGATGTTGTGGCTTGTTAATAAGAACCCAAGTTTCATTCTGATACAGAGAACTCATTTCATCCTTCATAGCACTTAGCCATTTTTCTTTATCAACCGAATTCATGGCATCACTAAAAGATAAAGGTTCTTCTAAAATTTCTTGTTCAGTAGCCATAAAAGCATAAGCAAGCATATTTTCTGATGTGTCTAATCTATATCTAGCAGGTGGCTTAATTTGTCTCCTAGATCTATCTCTAGCTAAGCTATAAGAAGATGATCTTGGAGACCCCTGCCTTGCAGCCCCTTCGGCATGGCCATCAAGGCTTCAGTCTGAACTATGGCCTGCAGACCTCTCAGGGTTAGAGTCACTTGACTCACCAAGCTCCACCTCAATTTGACACTCCTTTGTGTAACACCCGGACCTCCAAAGAGTCCGTTTAAGTTAATTAAACATGCGGAAATTTGGTCCCAGAAAATTTCATTAACATTTAACTTCCAAAATACGTGTTTCGTGTCAACCGACACTCAAGAATGAAGTTTAACAACCCATTTACATTAACACGTGACAAGAAGTTTCAAAATAATGTTAGCGAATTAATTTCTACAAAAGAACACGTATGCAAGTCCCGTTCGATCCGTGTAGCGCCCTATTGATCACTTTAGCCTTCCGGTCCCGTAACACCTGAAAACACACGTTTAGACATCCATTAGTTCATAAGAACTAAGTAAGTACATTCTAACATTCATTTCGGGTCTTTACGGGGGTTTAAACGGACTCGGAACGCGTTAAATCGATAATCGCCAAAATCTGAGAATGGACCCTACCGTAACTTACGGTGGGTACCGTAAGTTACGGTAGCCCCAAATTTTGCTACGGTGGTTTCATTCTGGCTTACGATAGCCCATTTCGCCCAGGGACCTACCGTAACTTACGGTGCCACCGTAAGCTACGGTGGACCCTGCAACAAAAACATCATTTTTGACCCGTTAAGGGTCGTTTCGCGTTCCCGAATCACCCCTTTCGATCCCGGTTGTTCCAAACACCCGGAAATAACATATTTTATCATATACGTGATTCCCAATGGAGTTTCAACGAGTCTAACCCGACTCTTGGCAACCTACCAAAATTTTTCTATTTATTTGGTATTTAATGCCTTAATTCACCCATTTATGGTTCGTTTGTTCTTTAGAGCTTTTGACCGTCCCGACTACCATGGAATCGATCTATTTTAACATATTACATATGTTTGGTGAGTTCTTAGACCCAACCCACCCCATTTGCTTATCATAACGCAAATTTCCTTTTTATACCCAATTTGACCCGTATAGGGTCAAATCCCATTTTAATGAGCGGGTTGCCATTCTTTCGCGAACGACCGCTTTCCTTGGCGTTACCCAACGTTCACACACATTGCAAATCGTAGGGATAACCCTTTACCCTAGTGTTCACACACGATGTGAATCACTTTAATTCGGGTTTGTCCTTGGCGTTACCCAACGTTCACACACATTGCAAATCGTAGGGATAACCCTTTACCCTAGTGTTCACACACGATGTGAATCACCTTAATTCGGGTTTGTCCTTTCTTCCCATTTTCATGGGACGGTCACACACGTTGTGACTCGTTCTGTTCCACAATCATGTGGTATAACACCTAAGTGTTATTTTCCTTTATGTTCACGCACGTCGTGAATCATTTGTCATAGAAGCTCACATACGGTGCAAGTCAACTATTTACCCTTTTTAAACGTGTTTCTTTTTGTTTGAGCTTATGAGCACATGGTCACACACATTGTGACTCATGCCTTTACTTTGTTATGCTCAATTTAAAGAATGTCTTACCTTGAGTCCGGAAGGTTTAAGTGGTCAATCAAACGTGTTCCTTCCCGGTTCCCTTGGATCCGCTTGCCACACCACTTCCTATTACCATTTTAAGGACCCATTTAACACATAACATTCATTTAATCACACATATGGTCTATTTGACCATTTATCACATTTAACCTACAATCTAGGCTTTCACATTGCACATCTCTTGCAATTAAGTAGTTCATTCATGATTTTCATCTAGTTTAGGCATTTCATCAAACACCTTATGTGCATAACTTAACACATTGGTTATTTACTAGCTTTTAAACATCATCAAGCTAGTTTTACACCTAAATCACATATCACACATGTGATTCATCAATTTCAACCAAATGTTATGCACCTAATCACATTTCTACAAGAATGAACATGGATTCTACAACTAGCAACTAGTTTACATGAAGAATCCTTAGTTTAACCTTCTAGTAACTAAACCCATTTCCATGGTTCATGTAAACCTTCAATTAAGGAGAAATTTCACATATAGTTACTATAATACACACATACACATGATCATCTAGCACTATAACACTAGGATTTCATGTTTAAACCACCAATTTCTACACCCATCATGTGGGTGACGATTTTACACCTCAAGAACATCAAATTACACTTACTTGTAGCTCTTGATGAGATGAAGAATTATTTCTAGGGCTCAATTTCGGGTCTTGCACTTGAATCACCAACAATTTGAGCATGAGATGTCCAAAACCCTTCTTTCTCCTCTTCTCTTGAAAGAAACGTGAGTGAGGTGAATGAGTAGACAATGCTCATCAAGATGTATGGCTTGCCATACATATCCATGTTTAAGTTTCCTCTATTGGCAAGATCCACCCCTCTAGTTATCATTTTTCATTTTCCAACACTAATAACTAACTAGCAAATTTCTAGTTAAGTCATAATATTTAACCTTTAACATATTTTACAATATTAGGTTTTAACACACGATACCTTAATTGTATTTTAAGTATATAATGCGAAATTCGGGTCATTACAAGTCTCCCCCTCTAAAGAGAGTTTCGTCCCCGAAACTTTACATACTAATCAAATAGATGAGGATAAGACTTCCTCATTTCATCTTCCGATTCCCAAGTGGCATCGGACCCCTTACGATTCTTCCATTGCATCTTCACCTGATTGAGTGTTTTGTTTCTCAGTTGCTTGACCTTTCTATCCAAGATAGCCACCGGCTTCTCGATATAGTTCAATCTGTCATCAACTTCCAAATCCTCGTACGGGACATAGGCCGACTCGTCAGCCAAACACTTCCTCAGGTAAGATACATGGAACGTGTTGTGAATTCCTTGAAGCTCTTCCGGCAATTCCAACCGGTAAGCAACTTTACCCACACGTGCGATGATTTTAAACGGCCCGATAAACCTCGGACTCAACTTTCCCCGCTTCCGGAATCGTATAACACCCTTCCATGGGGAAACCTTTAACAAAACCAAATCGCCCACCTCAAACTCGATGGGTCGTCTACGCTTATCCGCGTAAGCTTTCTGACGGTCTTGCGCCGCCTTCATGCGAGCACGGATTTGCTTAATCTTTTCATCCGTATTCATTATCGTATCGTGGCCCGCGAGTTCCCGTGGACCAATTTCTCCCCAACAAATGGGAGTTCGGCATTTTCTTCCATATAAAGCTTCATACGGAGGCATCTCAATGGTGGAGTGGTAGCTATTATTGTAAGAAAATTCCGCCAAAGGCAAGTACTCATCCCAACTACCCCCAAAGTCAAGAACACACGCTCGTAGCATATCTTCTAATGTTTGAATGGTTCTTTCACTTTGTCCGTCGGTTTGGGGATGGTATGACGTGCTTAGCAATAGCTTTGTCCCCATCTCCGCTTGAAATTTCCTCCAAAACTTGGAAGTAAACCGTGTGTCTCTATCGGACACAATCGACACGGGCACCCCGTGTCGTGACACTATTTCGTTCACGTAAACCTCCGCCATTTTCTCCGAATTGTAAGTCTCACGAATAGGAAGGAAATGAGCGCTCTTGGTCAATCGATCGACAACAACCCATATCGCATCGTACCCTTTCTTCGTTCTTGGAAGTTTAGTAATCAAATCCATTGTTATCTTTTCCCATTTCCATTCCGGAATATCCAACGGTTGCAATTCACCCTGAGGTTTTGATGTTCCGCCTTCACTTGCAAACAAGTTAAGCATTTCTCCACGTATTTGACAATATCGCGTTTCATGCCCGGCCACCAATAGTTAACCCGAAGGTCTCTATACATCTTAGTCGCTCCCGGGTGAATTGAATACTTGGATTTATGGGCTTCATCCAATAGATCATTCTTCAAGGTACAAGTAGGTGGTATCCAAACCCGACCCCATCTTGTTTTCAATCCTTGACTATCATCTTCCAAGTTTTGAGTTTGACCTTTGATTCGATTTTTCTTCAAATTTTCCTCCTTTAGCGCTTCAGTTTGTGCTTCCTTAATTCGTTCAACCACTTCGGATATAACAGTTATCTTCATTGCGGTTATTTGATAGGAGTATGATCCTCCTTTCGACTCAAGGCGTCAGCCACGACATTGGCCTTTCCCGGATGATATAGGATTTCACAATCATAATCCTTTAGCAATTCCATCCACCGCCTTTGTCTCATGTTTAACTCCTTTTGCGTAAAGAAGTACTTTAAACTCTTATGGTCCGTGTAAATCGTACACTTTACACCATATAGATAATGCCTCCAAATCTTTAACGCGAACACCACCGCGGCTAGTTCAAGATCATGGGTTGGGTAGTTTCTTTCATGCACTTTCAGTTGTCTCGAGGCATAAGCAATCACCTTGCCCCTTTGCATTAGAACACAACCCAAACCGGAGTAGGAAGCATCCGAGTATACCACAAAATCGTCGGTTCCCTCGGGTAAAGACAAAACCGGAGCTTGAGTCAATTTCGACTTTAACTCTTGAAAGGCTTTCTCTTGCTCTTCACCCCATAGGAACTTCACCTCCTTCTTGGTAAGCTTGGTTAAAGGAGAAGCAATCTTAGCAAAGTCTTGAATGAATCTCCGATAATATCCGGCTAACCCAAGAAAGCTTCTAATCTCCGTGGGAGTCTTGGGTGGACTCCATTTGGTTACCGCGTGAATCTTTGTGGGGTCTACGTGTATACCCTCCGAGTTTACCACATGACCCAAGAATTGTACCTCTCGTAACCAAAAGGCACACTTGGAGAATTTTGCGAACAATTTCTCCCGACGAAGCGTTTCGAGAACTTCACGCAAGTGACAAGCATGATCACCCTCATTTTTAGAATAAATAAGGATATCATCTATGAATACAATGACAGATCGGTCTAACATGGGTCGGCACACCCTATTCATCAAGTCCATGAATGCCGCCGGGGCGTTTGTCAACCCGAAAGACATCACAAGGAACTCATAATGCCCGTATCTAGTACGAAATGCCGTCTTGGGGATGTCTTCTTCCTTTACCTTCAACTGATGATAACCCGACCGTAAGTCGATTTTTGAAAACCACGATGCACCTTGCAACTGATCGAATAGGTCATCAATCCTAGGCAATGGGTAACGATTCTTAACCGTCACCTTGTTCAACTCTCTATAGTCGATACACATCCGAAGACTTCCATCCTTCTTTTTCACGAAAAGAACCGGTGCTCCCCAAGGCGAAGTACTCGGACGTATGAACCCCTTGTCTAAAAGATCTTGTAATTGTGTCATTAACTCTTGGAGCTCCGATGGCGCCAAACGATAGGGAGCCTTTGCAATGGGTTTAGCTCCCGGGGTTAGGTCGATTGAAATTCGACCTCCCGTTCCGGTGGGACTCCCGGCAAATCCTCCGGAAAAACATCTGGAAAATCCCGAACAACCGGAATATCTTCCAACACTTGAACTTTCGTTTCCGTGTCTATTACATAGGCCAAGAACGATTGTCCTCCATGGCTCATGTATTTCATTGCCTTGACCAAAGAACATAAAGCTACGCCACCGCGTTTTGCACCTTGGATTATTACCTCATAACCACTCGGAGATATCAATTGGATGCACTTGCGATTGCAAACTATATTGGCGTGGTACATGGAAAGCCAATCCATACCAATCACTACATCAAACTCCCCGAGTGTCATGGGTATTAAGTCGACCGAATACTCCTCACCTTCGATGGTAAGTATGCAATTTCGATAAACGTTGAACACTAAGAACGTTTTTGAATCCGCTACCTCAATCTCTAAAGGACTAGGTAAGTTGTCTAACACCATGGAAAAATGACTCGCAAATTTAACCGAAACAAACGATCTATTAGCACCCGAGTCAAATAGCACATAAGCAGGTAGTGAGTTGACGAGAAAGGTACCCGTCACAACGTCGGCTATAGATTTGGCTTCTTCAGCCGTAATCAAGAAAGTTCTCGCCTTAGCTTTTCCTCCATCGCCCTTTTTCCCCGAACCTTGAGCAACCGAGGATTGACTTGTACCATCCTTCTTTAGTTCCGGACATTCGCTCTTTTTGTGGCCCGGTTTGTAACAGTTGTAGCACACACTTAACGGGCTTGTGCATTGAGATGTCGAATGACCCGACTTTCCACACTTGAAGCAATTTTTAGATCCGTATCTACAAACTCCCCCATGCTTCTTTTTACAAATCTTGCAATGTTTGGAGTCTTTGTCGTTCCCAGACTTGTTTGATGAAGATGAAATCTTGGCTTTCTTAGACGAACCCGTCTCCGTTTCAGCCGCACGCTTCTCCCCACGATCAACTTGTCTTTTCAATTCCGCTTCTCGATCCCTAGCACAATCGATAAGCTCTGCTAGAGTTTCACATTTGGACGGTGTAAGAAACTCTCGATACTTGGCACTCAACATGCCATAGTAGTGGTTAATCCACATCCTTTCATCCTGGAGCAACTGTGGGCAAAACTTGGCTTTGTCGTAGAAGATGGCCGTGATGGTATCAATACTTTCATCTTTTTGTCGTAACTGTAAGAATTCTTCTGCTATTCTGTTGATAGCGGCTTGTGGGCAAAACCGCTTTGTGAACAACTTCTTAAATTCTTCCCAAGTCATACTTTTGATACCTCCCCGCCCCTTCTCATCCCGTTGCAATTCCCACCAGTCTTTAGCTCGTTCCCGGAGTTGGCTTGCAGCAAACCTCACTTCATCAGATTCTTCACAGTGTGAGGTTTCAAAGGCACTTTCCATATCTTTGATCCACCTTTGACTAAGTAGTGGATCTACCTCACCCTTGAACGTTGTAGGGTTGCATGCAACGAACTCCTTATAGGTCACTTTCTTTGTTGGCCTTTCAGTTTCTTTGTCAGCCTTCAAAGCCACAAACTCTTGTTGAATGAGATCCCGTAGATCTCTGCGTACATCCTCGATGTATCCCGGCAATAAAGCCTCAAAAGCCTTGCCAACTTCTTCCTTGACCAATTCCCGTGTTGCATCATCGGGATGGGTCTCGTGATTCTCTATATTGATCACGTGATCGTCATCAGCCATGACCTAAGACTGTGACAATTAACCTTTACGTTAGTACCATATACGTAATCTATAGCATATACACTGATGCTTATGATTCTACTATCACTAGGGCCTAACCCTATTCACACAATACCCATTTCCATCCTTAAGTTTAAAACAACATCCCTAAGAATCCATTCGCGTGCCTTCGATTGTTGTTAGACTGGCCAGGCCTAGCAACAAGCTCACCACACGGATGCCTTCTTAGTTCCATTATTCCAAACTTAAGTCAAGAAGCTAGGTTCAATCAATTCATATGATTCATATCATACATATGTCATACATATATCATACATATATCATACATGTGTCAATCCTGTTACGTTTATAAACGGCACACTAACCTTGTACCTTTAGGCTCAGTGATCGGCTTCTTGGATCGAACGCTTGCATTTCTCATATCTAGAGCTCAAAAGTTTGAGTCCAAGTGTTCGCGACGCACTTGAATCTCTCAAACCGTTGGCTCTGATACCAACTTGTAACACCCGGACCTCCAAAGAGTCCGTTTAAGTTAATTAAACATGCGGAAATTTGGTCCCAGAAAATTTCATTAACATTTAACTTCCAAAATACGTGTTTCGTGTCAACCGACACTCAAGAATGAAGTTTAACAACCCATTTACATTAACACGTGACAAGAAGTTTCAAAATAATGTTAGCGAATTAATTTCTACAAAAGAACACGTATGCAAGTCCCGTTCGATCCGTGTAGCGCCCTATTGATCACTTTAGCCTTCCGGTCCCGTAACACCTGAAAACACACGTTTAGACATCCATTAGTTCATAAGAACTAAGTAAGTACATTCTAACATTCATTTCGGGTCTTTACGGGGGTTTAAACGGACTCGGAACGCGTTAAATCGATAATCGCCAAAATCTGAGAATGGACCCTACCGTAACTTACGGTGGGTACCGTAAGTTACGGTAGCCCCAAATTTTGCTACGGTGGTTTCATTCTGGCTTACGATAGCCCATTTCGCCCAGGGACCTACCGTAACTTACGGTGCCACCGTAAGCTACGGTGGACCCTGCAACAAAAACATCATTTTTGACCCGTTAAGGGTCGTTTCGCGTTCCCGAATCACCCCTTTCGATCCGGTTGTTCCAAACACCCGGAAATAACATATTTTATCATATACGTGATTCCCAATGGAGTTTCAACGAGTCTAACCCGACTCTTGGCAACCTACCAAAATTTTTCTATTTATTTGGTATTTAATGCCTTAATTCACCCATTTATGGTTCGTTTGTTCTTTAGAGCTTTTGACCGTCCCGACTACCATGGAATCGATCTATTTTAACATATTACATATGTTTGGTGAGTTCTTAGACCCAACCCACCCCATTTGCTTATCATAACGCAAATTTCCTTTTTATACCCAATTTGACCCGTATAGGGTCAAATCCCATTTTAATGAGCGGGTTGCCATTCTTTCGCGAACGACCGCTTTCCTTGGCGTTACCCAACGTTCACACACATTGCAAATCGTAGGGATAACCCTTTACCCTAGTGTTCACACACGATGTGAATCACTTTAATTCGGGTTTGTCCTTGGCGTTACCCAACGTTCACACACATTGCAAATCGTAGGGATAACCCTTTACCCTAGTGTTCACACACGATGTGAATTACCTTAATTCGGGTTTGTCCTTTCTTCCCATTTTCATGGGACGGTCACACACGTTGTGACTCGTTCTGTTCCACAATCATGTGGTATAACACCTAAGTGTTATTTTCCTTTATGTTCACGCACGTCGTGAATCATTTGTCATAGAAGCTCACATACGGTGCAAGTCAACTATTTACCCTTTTTAAACGTGTTTCTTTTTGTTTGAGCTTATGAGCACATGGTCACACACATTGTGACTCATGCCTTTACTTTGTTATGCTCAATTTAAAGAATGTCTTACCTTGAGTCCGGAAGGTTTAAGTGGTCAATCAAACGTGTTCCTTCCCGGTTCCCTTGGATCCGCTTGCCACACCACTTCCTATTACCATTTTAAGGACCCATTTAACACATAACATTCATTTAATCACACATATGGTCTATTTGACCATTTATCACATTTAACCTACAATCTAGGCTTTCACATTGCACATCTCTTGCAATTAAGTAGTTCATTCATGATTTTCATCTAGTTTAGGCATTTCATCAAACACCTTATGTGCATAACTTAACACATTGGTTATTTACTAGCTTTTAAACATCATCAAGCTAGTTTTACACCTAAATCACATATCACACATGTGATTCATCAATTTCAACCAAATGTTATGCACCTAATCACATTTCTACAAGAATGAACATGGATTCTACAACTAGCAACTAGTTTACATGAAGAATCCTTAGTTTAACCTTCTAGTAACTAAACCCATTTCCATGGTTCATGTAAACCTTCAATTAAGGAGAAATTTCACATATAGTTACTATAATACACACATACACATGATCATCTAGCACTATAACACTAGGATTTCATGTTTAAACCACCAATTTCTACACCCATCATGTGGGTGACGATTTTACACCTCAAGAACATCAAATTACACTTACTTGTAGCTCTTGATGAGATGAAGAATGATTTCTAGGGCTCAATTTCGGGTCTTGCACTTGAATCACCAACAATTTGAGCATGAGATGTCCAAAACCCTTCTTTCTCCTCTTCTCTTGAAAGAAACGTGAGTGAGGTGAATGAGTAGACAATGCTCATCAAGATGTATGGCTTGCCATACATATCCATGTTTAAGTTTCCTCTATTGGCAAGATCCACCCCTCTAGTTATCATTTTTCATTTTCCAACACTAATAACTAACTAGCAAATTTCTAGTTAAGTCATAATATTTAACCTTTAACATATTTTACAATATTAGGTTTTAACACACGATACCTTAATTGTATTTTAAGTACATAATGCGAAATTCGGGTCATTACACTTTGAGCTGTCACCTTTAGAACTCTTTAATAAGTCCTTATATACCATGTCTTCATTAAAAGTGACATCCCTGCTTACAAACAACTTTGGCTTTGAATTATCAACTCTCTAAAGCCTATAGCCTTTTACCTCTTTTGCATAACCAAGCAACACACACTTAACAGCTCTGGGTTCAAGCTTGTCTTGCTTAACATGAGCATAAGAAACTATACCAAACACCCTTAGATTCTCATAACCCACAACCTTGCTACCAGTCCATTTCTCCATAGGTACCATCATATCAATGGCTGATGATGGTGACCTATTCACTAGAAATACTGCTGTGTACAGAGCTTCTGCCTAAAAACCTTTGGGTAGTCCTGACTCATGTAGCATACATCTCACCTTATTCAGCAGGGTCCTATTCATTCTCTCAACTAAACCATTTTATTGAGGGGTACCTGGAACTGTTAGGTGCCTTTTCATACCCTGTGCTTTACACATATTTTCAAAATCAGAGTTACAGAATTCAAGGCCATTATCAGTTCTTAGCCTCTTAACCTTTTTACTCATTTGAGTTTCAACCATCATTTTCCATTCTTTAAACTTGTTAAAGGTTTCATGTTTGTGTTTTAAAACATAAACCCACTCTTCTTGAAAAATCATCAATAATAGACAAGAAATAATGACACCCACCCAGAGATGCAGTTTTAGTTGGCCCCCAAAGGTCTGCATGTACATAATCCAAAATTTCTCTAGTATAATGTTTACCCTTAGTGAATTTTACCCTGTGAGCCTTACCCATTATACAGTGCTCACAAAAACCAAACTCACCATTATTCAACTCACTAAGTAGATTCTGTTTCTTTAATTCAACCAGACCTTGACTACTCATATGCCCCAATCTCCTATGCCATAACATGGCAGGGTTGTTCTTATTTCCTTCTACAACAGTTGCCCTACTCAAATCCACACAAACTTTTAAAAGGTATAGGTTATTTATAACCCTACTTCCTGACATCAAAACTATCGACCCTTTAACCACCTTAGCCTTCCCATTTCTCAAGCTTACCCTATATCCTTCTTTCTCAAGTAAACCCAAGGATATCAAGTTTTTAGTGAGATGAGGAATGTACCTCATATTTTCTAGTTCAAAACTAGTGCCATTATCAAGACTCAACTTGATTGTCCCATAGCCCTTTATGCAACAAGGTCTATCATCTCCCAGCATCACCTCTCCCAAATCTTCTGCTGTAAACTTCTTAAAAAGCTTCTTGTAAGGAGTCATGTGGTAGGAACATCCTGAATCCATGACCCATGAATCACTTACATGCCCCTTTGTAACCACAAGAACATCAGAGGATTCATAACCATCCAAAGATGGTTCAGGTGATGAACTTTCTTGATTCTTGACTACAATGGCATCTGGTTTCTTGAATTTCCTCTCTGGACATTCCCTCTTCAGATGCTTCTCAGAATTGCAAATATAGCACTTTCTCTTGAACCTTGACTTTGATCTGCTCTTGAACTTGGACCCCTTTTGTTCATTTCTTCCTCTGACTTCCGACCTACCCCTTACATACAGTCCATCAATGGACTCCTCTTGATGTCTGTTTTCTTCTTCAATTCTCTCAAATTGAGTGCTGCCAACACTTCCTCCATGGAAAGTGTTTCTCTCCCATACATCAAGGTTTCCACAAAGTGTTCATATGACTGGGGTAAAGAGGTTAGAAACAAAATTGCCTGGTCCTCATCTGCAAGACTCACCTCTATATTCTCCAAATCAATCACCAATTTATTGAATTCATCGGTGTGATCTGCAATTGATTTCCCAGGGCTCATTTGAAAAGTATACAACTTCTTCTTGAGATACAACCTATTGGCCAAGGATTTTGTCATGTACAATCCTTCCCAATTTGGTCCAGATTCCAGACGCAGTGGTCTCCTTCGATACCTCTCTCAACACCCGATCACCCAAGCTTAGGATAATCGCACTATGAGCCTTCTCTAATTTCTCTTTCCATGCTGTTTCGATCTCCTTCTTCTTTTCTTCAGGGGTATTCTCCGGCACTTTCGCATCGCCGCCTTCAAGCGCCTCTACCACTCCCTGATGGACCAACAGCGCCCTCATCTTCAATCTCCAAAGACTAAAATCGTTCCTTCCATCAAACTTTTCCAGTTCGAATTTAGTCGTCACCATTGTTAACCTTCAATTGAACCAATTGAATCTTCGTCTGAGAAAACGAGCTCTTGACCTCGCTCTGATACCAATTGTTGAGATTCAATCAATTGATAACAATAAGAAATCGAAGACGAAACGTATACTAAAACTGCAAGAGAGTTTATTAGGAATTGAGAGATACAACTCGATCGGATTCAAAATTGCTCCCAACCTAAAGAGAACAACACTATTTATACAATCTCAATGTTAACGGCTACCAACAGACTCCTAACCATCTTTAACAACCAACAGAAGAAGTTTGCACAAATAGCCCCTGATCTATTAACAAGTTGTTAATAGACATAAAAGCTTCGGAAGAAAAACAACAAACTTCGGAAGCAATATTGCTTCAACCTTCGGAAGCAATATAAACTTCGGAAACACCTTCATATTAAACAAAAAGAAAAGAAAAGAAAAACATTTTTGGTTTTGCCATCTTATATTAAAGGCGTGTGTTAGACTCACTTGTGTGCTTTCATTCTATATTCTATCATTTAAATCTTTAATTATCACGTTTATAATTACATATAGAATATATCCTTGCATGGATTCTTACTTTCCTCCTATGATTGCTCATTTCTAGCTGCTCCATTTCTTCTTGAATTATATATATAAAAAAGACATTCTTTTTGTTTTCTTCTAAATGGCAAGATATTATAGGTCATTTACTGTATAAAAATATCTTTTCAAACGTAGTGTATGAGATAAGGGAGATCATTTAGAAAACTACAAACATATTGAGAATGTACTAGTGAAATTCGTGCGTATTTTCAATTTTCCATCTTTAAAATAACACAAAATTAAAGTGACCTTGTGTCTAATGCATTTGGGCTTCTTTTCCTTCTATACTTTGCATACACGAGATCCACACCCTTTTATCAACTTATACTTCTTACATCCTTTATGATTTGATTCAAGAAGTTAAATGTGAACAACTCAACACATAATTTAAACCATCTTGAAGACGAGGAATCCACCAGTTATTAGTAAGTACCATCAGGCGTATCTGAAATAGGGGTGCGCCCAGTAATTTTTTTCCTCTAGGTTCGGTTTTCTTATTAAATCCACCGATGTAAAAGATTAAGGGTTCAAATCTTGTAAAACGTGTGTATAAATGGTAAAATAGATTAGAGTTGTCGAAAAAACTGTGATCACAATTATTGATCCTTTTTCATAACTTTTTTATATAAAAAATCACATGTTACACAACATAAATAAATTCTAAGTTTACGGTATTTGTATCAGAACATTAACTTATTATGCATCTACTGCAAACTAAACTGCATAAATTAAGTATAATATTTTTATGTAACACGTAAAAACTCTACCACTACAAGAAACACGCGTATTAGCGACGACTATATTAGCGGTGACAAGGCCTTTAGCGACGACACCTATTAGCGGCGACGCCTTTAGCGGCGACTTTAGCGGCGACTTTAGGGGCGACTTGTCACCGCTAAAGGTTGCGATCCACCGTTCATTTTCTGACGTCCATAATCAATTACATCGAACGACTCCTGAGCAACAATATGTAAGTTTTATATAAAGTAAGGGTTTGAAATATTAAAGATGGAGCCTTTATATATATATATATATATATATATATATATATATATATATATATATATATATATATAATCATTTTTGTTAATTAATATAGAATCAACTCAAAGTATGGTTTGATAAGCTAAGTCAATCTCAAAATGAAGAAAATTGTTCATCACTGAACGAGGTCGAAGTTTTTGAGTCGGTGTTGGGAGAACGCCGCGGTCATATTAGAGAGATTGGACGTAAACCGTCTTCATCTGCAAGGTCGACTTCGTTTGTCCATGAGCAGGAACAAACACCTCAGACACTTTAAGAGGTATTAAAGTTATATAAGTTTTATCTGCTTAAACTTAAAGGTCTAAGTGTATCATTGTTGGTTTATCTTAAATGGGTTAAAATGGGTAAATTTAAGTTGAATTGTGTATATTTTGGTTGAAATGAGTCAAAATGATAAAAACACACTTGATATAGTTAAAAACACGCTAATTTGAGTTAAAACGGGTCAAAATGGGTAAATTTAAGTTGAATTATGTACATTTGGTTGAAATGGATCAAAATGATACAAACACACTTGATATAGTAAAAACCACGCTAATTTCAGTTAAAACGAGTCAAAATGAGTAAATATAAGTTGAATTATGTACATTTGGTTGAAATGGATCAAAATGATACAAACACACTTGATATAGTAAAAACCACACTAATTTGAGTTAAAACGGGTCAAAATGGCTAAAAATAAAGTTTAACTGCTTAAACTTGAAGGTGTTAACTATATCATTGTTGGTTTATCTTAAACGGGTCAAAATAGGTAAATTTTGATTGAAATGGATCAAAATGATAGAAGAACACATTATATACTTAAAGTTGTATGTCTGATCTTATAATTTATACTTTGTCAAAATACAACAACTTATAATGTATGTTTTGTTTTGTAGGCTCAAATCGCAAATTTGTTTCAAAATGCAAACTTTATGTTGCAAATTACGCAACTTATTGCCTCTTAAAAAGGTACACAACAAGCTGATGAAGATGATGATTCGGATGAGGACGATGAATAGGATAGCGGTTAAGTAGTTTAAGTTTATTTTAACGACATTTGAAGCTGAAGTTAAACAATGTATTTAGCATAACATATTTAGTTAAACCTCGTATTGTACTTCTTAAAACTATTTGTATGTTTATGTTATTTGTGTTGTTGGGAAATCTGAAAATCTGGGTTTATTTTTACACAGGTTTATTCGGTTTATAAAAATGAAAAATTAAAAAAATAATAAAAAAAATTAAAATGAAAATTGACTATTAGCGGCGACACATGTCGCCGCTAAAAGTCCTTCCCGGAATTTTTTAGTAGAATATATAGCGGCGATACTGTCGCCGCAAAAAATGTCATTAGCAGCGACGCCTTTAGCAGCGAATCCTCAACGGCGACTAGGTTTCCATGAGCGACGAGTCATTAGCGGCGACTCTTTAGCGGCGACATGTCGCCGCTAATACTAATAGCGGTGAAAATGGCTATCAATAGCGGCAACTGCTGTCACCACTAATGGTCTTCTTCCTTGTAGTGTACGGTCTTGTTAAAGAAAAACATTCATGATATGATGAGCATCATATGTGGATGTCCGTCAAAAGGACGCAAATGTGTGGCTACAAAATTAAATTTTAATAATGTGAACTCTTGTGACCACATGAGTCATGAGACAAATTGTGGGGATCAACATTTTTGTTGATAGATTTGTGAATGTCGCGTGTGGCATGTATTATCATATATAAAGTTACGTTTGTTGTCTCACGATTTCATTAATTAGTGTTAATATGTATAAAAGAATAAACACACTTATGTTTCTTTATTTTCCGTATAAACAAATATACGTATTTAATTTTTGGTCCAATTCAAGTTTAACCAAGTGTTTCCGTCAATAGTCTATAGCTGGGATATGATTGTTTACCTATGGTTAGAATTTGTTCAAGGTATAATTTAGATATTCTCATTGAAAGGTTAATATGCTATATCAAAATTTAAGGTAGTATGTTGTATGTAGTGATGACAGAGGGAAAGATTAATAAACTATATGAAGAAATAAATATAAAAGGGTTTGGCTTGTTAATGAAATGTTATGCAAAAATGTAATCCTCTTAGAACACCCCTAATTTATTCATTCGTTCACTTTGTTCTTTTTCATTCATTTTTCTCTTACACTATTTATTACCACCACCACCGTCATTGCCAACCACCAACCACAACCACCACTATCACCGTCACCACCACTAACAACCACTCCACCGCCACCGACCACCACTGTCACCAATCACCCCCACCACCACCAACCATCAGTGCGGCCGACACCACCACCGCATCCACCACCACCCACAAATCACATAGCACCACCAGTCAAACCACCATTGCCTCCACCACCACCGACCAACCATGTACCAACACCACCACAACCAGCACTAAAAAATAATTACTCCTTTGTCCATTTTAAACAGTAAAAAATAATCATTTATTTTATTCTCAGAGTATAATCAACTAAACATGATAATGAAATGATAATGATTTGTAATTACTTTTTTTCACTCATTTCTCTCATCCATACCCATTTTAAGAAATGTATGCAATAGAGGCGACAACAATAACAATGATGTCTTAGTCCATATGTCGCCTCTTATAGCAATTCGATCTTATAGTGTTCGTTCTCTCAACCATTTTATTATCTCATACTAAACATGATTTGCAAGATTTCTTAATTAATTTATTTTGATGACATTAATTAGTTTTAAGTGTGTAAAGCATGCTAAAACATGTAAACTTTCAGTTGATAGTAATCGATCAACCGTAGACTTATGTATTGAGGGTTCGATGTCGACTGATTGTAGGAAATAAAAATTTTACACACATTATATAATATTCAATATCCATATTTTATGTATTATATATTTATTCAACCTCAAATGACACCGATTCACGATGTATTTTAAAAAAAGTTATACGAGATAAAACGAACACACAAAAATTTGATAAAATCGGTTTGTATTTTACAGATTTTTTGAATGATTTTACAAAGTGCTCATGTAGATGTATATTGATACATGATAGTCTCATCCCGTCGATGTAGGTCCAATTATGTCTTATTTGAAGTGTAAAACTTGTAATACCATTCAAACCTTTTTACAAATTAATATATTAATTAAAGCTAATATTTATTCTAAATGTCATCTCTAAAGTATGTATATATTTTAGCATATTTTGTTAAATATTTAACAAAATAATTATTTTTAAAACTAAAAAAACAAGAATAAAACAAAAAATTAAGATTAACCAAATTACTATTCTTATTATTAGCTTTGATCGGTGGGGACATTTTTTTTTTGTGTTTTAATTTTTGTTTTGTTTTTTTGTTTATGTTTTACTTTTTCTTTCTTTTTTTTTGTTTGTGTTTTAGTATGGTTTGTTTTGGGTGTGGGTTCGACTTTTTGTGGGGTTTGAGGGTGAGGTTTTTTTGTTGGTTTTTTTTGTTGGTTTTTTTTGTCCGGACACGTCTATTTGATGTGTGTTTTGATTATGTTCGTTGTCGTTGTCTTTCTCTGGGTTTTTATTTCCTTTTTTTCGTTATCGATATCCTGACGATACTCGCTATTAAGGTTTGGGTTTTTCTATTGTTTGCTTTATTTGGGGCTTTGGTTTTCGTCGGTTTTCTATTTTTGACCGTCCCCTTCTTGCGGCTTTGATTTTCGTCTGTTTTGTGTATGGTGTTGTGTTTTGATTTAGTTTTGGGTTCTAAATATTCTTGTATGTTATAGATTTAGGGTTTTGGTGTGTTTTACTTTATGTGTTTTGCTGGTTTAGGGTTACGTTAAAACTCGCATAGTCGCGGCAACGCGCGGCAGAAAAAACTAGTTTCAATTAAGAGTTTAATTTTACTCTTACAAAATTTATGCTTTATCTGAAGTACTTGTGCTTTGAAGTCACGTGTGGGGCGTATGCAGCAACTAGCAAAGCAAATTATCTCCCTTTTAAAGGAGTTAAATCATCCATTTAGGTTCTATTTGCTTGCCATATAGCTAGCTAGCAGCTAGTCATCCTCTTTGCCAATAATCTATCATCCCCTTTGATCAGTTTACAATGACTTCAATCTTCTTTAATTCATCTTCCAACAATCATTCACCATACCCAAGTGATCACTATGAAGATCACCTCAACAACCACCAATTCTTGAATCCTAATTATCAAGCTTCATCATCTTCAAATTCACTCGCAACCCATATGTTCTTGAACTCAAATGATCAAAATGGTCTTTTCAATAGGGAATTACAGCCTCCACAACATCATCAACACGAGGTAACTCATCTTGATCGATCATGTTAGTACTTCAATTGTCACAACATGAGTTCATCTTGATTCTTGAAGCATTTTTGTGTTCAATTACTCCAAATCTGTATGTTTTAATCCTTCTAATTCCTGCTTTGATGGATGTTTATTACTGTTTCTTGAAGTTTTGATCGATGAATTCAAGCTTGATTGCTTAATGTTTTGATCTTGATCATTTGCAGGGTGATAACTTTGGATCACAACCATACAACAATCATCAAATTGAGAATAATAATAATAATATTGGTAAAGGAGTCGAATTTTCGACATGGAACAAGAGTACAGGAACCAATAATATGAGCACTGATCTAAATCAAGTGAAGTGGATGTCTTCCAAGATGAGAGTAATGCTTAAAATGAAGAAATCCAATCATGAGAATCCAATCACTTATACTCCAATCAATAGAGAAGTTAAAAACCTTGAAGATCATAAACATTCGCCTTCAACAATCGAAGAAGCCTACAATTATTCAAGCAATAGTACTTCTTCAAACAACAACATACCGATTAGGGTTTGTTCGGATTGTAACACCACCAAGACACCTCTATGGCGAAGCGGACCGCGAGGCCCTAAGGTATATAAAATCTTTCATTTAATTAATTGAGCAGTTAAAGATTCAAGTCTAGCTAGGAAAGTAAGAAAATCTTTAAACAAATATGAAATTTTGTTAATTTAAGATGGTATATATATATGTTTATAAAACTTTGATTAAGGTTATCATTATGTTGTTAATTACCCTATAACTTTTGTCTTTTTTATTGTGTAGTCACTTTGCAATGCCTGTGGAATCCGACAAAGAAAAGCAAGAAGAGCAATGGCAGCAGCAGCTGCAGCTGCAGCTGAAAACAACGGCAATAGCAATGTTTTCATTGATCAACAATCGATCATAAAACCTCTAAAGGTCACAAAAGCCCAACATAAAGATCACAAGAAACCACATAATAAAGGTCAAGTTATAACAAAGCACAAGAAGCGGCAATACAACAAGCAAATTACCACCATCACTCCACCACCATCACCGTCGCCGTCACCATCACCGTCGCCATCACCGTCATCTTCATCTTCTCCGGCGAGAAAGAACTGTGTGGAGGAGTTTCTAGTAAGTTTGAGCAAGAACTTAACGTTGTACCATGTGTTCCCACAAGATGAAAAAGAAGCTGCAATACTACTAATGGCACTCTCTTGTGGCTATGCTCATGAAACCTAAAGTCAATTCGATTTTCTAATTTCATTTGCAAGTGAGTTATAGCGGTTTTAATTAACCATATGTGTGCAAGTTTTTATTACCTTTGGTTATTCGATTTCATTAGCTAACAGTTAGTCATCATAAGGGATGAACGTATGGTAAGTGAGTTCAATTTATGTTTTGTATAAGAATATATAAGATGATCAACATGGTGATTATCATCCACCACAAGTATTGATGGATCTCATGCTCTTCATGTATGCTTACAGTAATGTAATAAGAATCAAGAATAATATATTTTAAATTTTTCTGTGATGATGAATGAAATTAGATTCCTGCAAGTACAATGACTTATGAATGTGCAATGATTTAGGGTTCCTAGAGTGATGCAGAAAAAGGTCGAAGATGATAAAGATGAATCAACGAGTAGGGCAGAAACTACTTTCTTTTTTCTTTATGGGAAATCGTGAAGAGTCAGCACCTACGGATACGTAAATATTTCAAATGCAAATTAAATAAATAGTACCCAAAAGTAAAATGTTATAAAATTAACATAGGTTGTTATATACGTAACATAATTTGGCGTTTAAAAATGGTGTATAGAAGTTGCATACAGACATACAGGTGTATACAAGCACTTATACAAAACGTATATGAGCGCTTATACGCGACTTATGCAAGTTTAGAAACGTATAATGTTGAACAAAAATTAAAATCAGTGGACACCTACTAATCAACACATGTTTAATTGCAATTACATATTTACATCAAGAATGGTTAAATTCTCACACGATTCGATCAACACTTTCATATATAATTAAAGTGTACCCTCTCTTTAAAAACACACACATGTGTTGCGGATAAGAGACAGAATTGTTTCAGAATTATGAGAGAGAGAGAGAGAGAGAGAGAGAGAGAGAAAGTGAATTGAATTTTTAATTGCAGAAAGTGTTCGCAAATGGTTTCACGAGAAGCCATGCAGCAATGGATCATTGTTCTTCAATTTGCAAAGGATGCTATACATGAGAGAAAAAGGTATTCATGGCTATGATGATAAAGTTGTTAATTTTCTAGCTTTTAATACATATGTGGGCAAACAAAAACAAGTCAACTTATGAACCAAACAAACTCAAGCAACCGATTTGTAAAAACAAATAAACTAACAATACGAGAAGAATTAGGGGTGTTCATCGAATAGGATAACGAATTATTCGGATCGTATTATTCGGATTTGAAAATTTCAGGATCCTATCCGAAATCCGATCCTATCCGAATAAGAATATTTCTATCTGATCCGAATCTATCCGAATTTATTTGGATCGGATTCAGATATATTCGAATAATCCGAATTTATCCGAATAATCTAAATAAACTAAATAACAAATTTTTTTCAATTTTACGTTTCTATTTATTTTTTTTGTTAATTTTTAATCTTAAAATTTTATAAGTTTAAAATCATAATTAAATATATGAAATCAGATAATACAAATTTGCTTAAACATAAATTCAAAATTAAAACATAATAGGTATTGTATAGAACTCGAAGATTATAATCACTAATTGAGAACGATAATCGATTATTTCATAATTGGATAGGATTAGATGACTCAAATGTGTTAAGATTTTTAAGTATTGAGTTGAAAACATAATAGATAGTTGAGTAATGAGTATTGTGCTAGAAATATAGTGTAATTCTTGTTCGGATTAATCGGATATCCGAATAATCCGAATAACCTGAATAAAAAAAATTGTGATATCCGAAATCTGATCAGAATAAGGAATTCGGATTCGGATGACATCCGATCCGAATATTCGAATAAGAATTCTGATCGGTTTATTCGGATTCGGATACGGATTGAATTTCAGATATTTTCAAATTTCGGATTTTTTGAACACCCTTAAGAACAATATTAGAAACAAGCAATATGAAATAAGTAATAGTTGGACCAACATGAGGTCGATGATAACTTTGTTACTATCGAAGGTTTGATGAATGATGATTAAGCTTGCTATTTTTTGTTAACAATTTTTACTCTTAAAATATACCAGCAAATTAACTTGTACTTGTAAGAATTCAAACTCACATCAAATTATGCATTAAAGTAGTCACTTATGGCACGAGGCCTTAAGAATATCATGGAGAACATTAGTTGCTACTGATGGTGTTACTATTAACTTAATAGTCATTAGTTGACAGTTATGATGGTTATAAGTGTCAACTATCATCAAAGGTTGCAATGCTTAATTGTAACGTTTCATTAATCTCTACATGACATTATTTATATTTGTAAGTTAATATAAGTAGACACCTCAATGCACATATATGGACATCCTTTGTAACGTCTATGCAAGTCCTTTGATGCCCGGACATGCTTCATAAGATAACATGATTAGAAACATATCTATTACAAAAGTTAAATGTCTTGTCATTATTTGGTTAGACTGTCACTCTAATTTTTCTAACGACCATTAATTCCATGGCATGTCATGATATGGTTAAGATACCCCATTATCTACTCCATCATAACCGACTCAACTATTAATATTTGGTTAGGTTTATGGATGCATTTTTCCTTGATTTCATATGGCCTAGATAACTTTTTAAATCCAGCTAAATTCACTTTAAAGTATTTTACATGCATATGAAATCTTCAATCGGATAAGACAAAACGTTTTCTAGCAAGTATAAGATGTTTACTATGAAATCAATATGAAACTATAACCAAAATCATGAAATTATAACATTTATATAATGTTTTGCGAGGTGAAAACCAAATAAATATAACTGTAATTGAAAAAACCAAACCATTTAAATACCTATCAATTTGGTTATGTATGTTTCTAACAACCTATTTTTTATTCGTTTTCAGTTATGATTTTCATGATAGACGAAATAACTAAATCGAAGTGATGACCACGAACGTTTTAGGGGTAATCGATTAGAGAACATCCATTCTGGTAAGTGCAAAAGTAACAAAATTTGCTTCACACCAAAACTTGAATTTACCAATGTTAAATGATAGTTAATTTATAGTAGAGATCTATTAAGTTGGTGATGACGATATTAGATCATGTTAGTTCTCATGTTAAATGATAGTTAATTTATAGTAGAGGTGTACAAACTTGTTCCCGCTTGAGTTAACAAAGGTCAAAACTGATTCTTGACGTAAACACTACACATTAGTAATTGGTTTTCAGAAAGGGAAATGATTGGTTTGTGCTGGTTTAGTTTCGTCTTTTTTGACCGGTTCTAGCCAGTTCAGTTTTAAGTTAAACTTGTTTGAATAAATTAAATTAAAATCAATTAAAAACCAACGGTTCTGGTTCAACCGAACATGTTCTTTTAAAACTGGGTTCAATAATAGTACTGCTTCAGATCGATTTACTAGCTCCAGATCAACATCTGGTTATTTTACACCATTGTTTATATTAATAGCAATGGTTTCGAAACCGGACCGGACCGGCCGGTCCGGCCGGTCCGACCGGGACCCGGTGCATTTGCCGGTTCGGTTCGTTGGTTTTAGACCGTTTTCATCATAACCGGCCGGTTCGCGCGGTTGACCGGTCTGACCGGAACCGGTGAACCGGGTTGAACCGGTTTTTTGAATTTTTTTTATTTTAATAGAAAAATATTATTGGATATGGATTAAGGAACACCGGTTCGTTAATTTGGACTATGTTTAATTGAATGATATGTATTTTGAATGTTGTTTTGGATTAAGGAACACCGGTTCGTTAATATTATACCTTATACATACACACTAAATATTTGGATTTTTTTTATATTTTTTTAAATATTTATGACGTCATCCGGCTCGTAATCCGGTCCGACCGGTGTGACCGGTCCGACCAGTGAACCTCTAGGCCGTCCGGTTCGCTTTCCGGTCCGGTTTTAAAAACATTGATTAATAGTACTGAACTCGATTAAAAAAAAGTGTGTGTTCATTCAAATATTTAAATTTGATAAAAATAATCATTTTTAAAAATCATATAAGTAATACTATAAACTTTTTTTTTATCTTTGTTAAAATTAGAAGTTGCTTATGGCGCATTCTGGTTCACATAAATCCCCAAACTTCATGAAAAGGTCTCTCTAGTCCTCTATCTCATCATACTCGGGTCTCTTACTGAAATCCCCAAAACGATAAACTCAAATTTCTTCAATGGAATGATTGGAGTCTGATCTTCTCACCGTATAACATACAGTCCATTGTATAATAATAATACCCCCATATTCGATTCTACCTTTATATATCTTTGTAATCCGATCTCCGGTTTGGGTGTGTGTTCAATGGCAGCTATTGTTCGATTGTTATCGTGTAATTCGTCCTTGTTATCAACGTCATTGAATTCCCTTCACCAAAGTCAAATTGTTATAAAAAACAACAGCAAGAGGGTATTGTCGGTCGCTGCTGATTCTTGCTTATCTTCTGGTTCTATCCGCAATTCTCGATTTGGCATAAATCCCAGAAAGCGATCGCTCCGATTTAAGGTAAATTTATGAGAAGTCTACGTTTTCTTTCAGTAATTTAGGTTTTTTTTTCTGGGTTTATAGAGAAACTTAAAACCTATTTGAATGATTGGTTTAGTTCTAATTATTGTAGATGTTGGTTGGAACTTAAAAGGGTTTTCACGAATTTATGTAGTGATTGAGAAACTATACTGTATTTGATTTCGATTCGACTGAACTCACGCGAATTGGGATTTTAGGTTTGAAGTTATTTGTCTCCTTGGCTGCTGCTTATCCTTTAATTAGCGTTATTAGTGAGGAATTAGGTTGCATTTGGTTTTGATTTTGGTTATTATTATGCACAATTTTGTGAATTTTATCATTGAAATATTCGTTTACCAAATTGATATTTAGGTTAGTGTTAGATTTAGGAGAATTCATCATAGTCAAGTTAGATAAAACAATGTACTTCATTTGAACTGCAGCTATTGCCGTATAAGCTATATGTCGTGTTCAAGTGATTAATAGCAAGTGGATAAACATCATATGTAGAATTGACGGATAGTTTACTAGAAAACTACGAGTCCCTTTTATATGCGATATGCTTCGAGAGATTATTTCCTGTGAATTAACAAGTTGGAATCAGCAGTCTCAAACTGCCTAATGCCTATTGAAAGCAACCTATTTCACCCTTACATAAACAAACGAGCATGGACAATTCTCTTTATTTAAACACAGAAATGCTTATGTGAATATGTGACTTAAAAATAAAAATGGTAACCAGATAAGCTTTTTAGATAAGCAATCCCTAACACCCCCTTTGTTCAATATGGAAATAAGAAAATATCATACACATTTTTAGCACGAGTACGCCAATTTAACTATGATGGGTTACGGTTGTTGACATAGTTAAAAAGGATTCTATGCACCATCATTACAACATACACACACAGACGCTATAAAAAGCTAGGTACGTGCATACAATTTATATTGATTGTTATATAAAAGAGTAAAAAGAATAATATGTTATTGCAATGCATACACAAACTTTTCATAATGGTACCATACCCTGTGTTTGGATACCTAGACTGCCACTAATTTGTTGTAGTTCTTTGTAGGGAGAACATAAAGTTTTCCGCACATTCCTGTCTTTTTGTACTTTTTTCCTAGAAGGTGATGAATCGATTGTGTTTATTCTATAATTTTTTTGAATTAACTGATGGCATCTTTCAGATACAAGCAACAATTACTGAAACTGAACAACCAAAATGGTGGGAGAAAAATGCGGGACCAAATATGATTGACATCCATTCGACGCATGAGTTTTTGAAAGCCCTAAGTGAGGCTGGCGATAAATTAGTGATTGTTGAATTTTATGGGACATGGTGTGCTTCCTGTCGTGCTTTATTCCCAAAGGTGAATTTTTCATATATAGAATTCATCTAGTTAATTTTACTATTTGGTTTATGAGGTCAGCTGGATTAACTTGTGGCTTCAATTTTGATAGTGAGTGGTTAAGTTTCTGAGACTAGTTAATTACCATTGAATGTGTAAATATGATAATATTAAGCGTTTGAAAGGTTAAATATAATACTAGACCTACAGAAGTCAGAATGGGAAGAGTGGCTTCCTCCTAAGACGGTTTGATTCTCTTCTTCTGGAGGAAATTAGGACATGAAATATTTTGCTATTAGAAGGATATTTATGAAATTATTTCAAGTCTATATGTGGAGTTAAACATTTGAGCTTCTGCAAGATTGACAGAGTTACTATAAATATACACATTAAAAGAATAAAGGAAAGAAGGTGTTTGGAGCTGATGTTTCACTGGGAGAATTTTCTATATCCTGGGTTAGAAGGAAAGGTGATAAGTTAATTCCAGTCAAGGTCAAAGTTAGCAGGTCAATAAAGGCTTGATTCTTGCAATTTTTAGTCATTACATTTTGTAGTAAGGAAACAATTAGTTTTTCTCTATAAACAGGAAATAGACTAAGTTAGGAGATGTGCCAGTTTCTTTCTTTAATGATTATTCAAAAAGTGCCCATGAGTCCTAAAAGCACGGTTGCTCTATGCTCTTTGATTCAATGTTTCTAACAATTGGTATCAGAGCGGAATCGATCAAGGGCTATTGTAGTGAAGGTCGATCACCATCCAAACCATCAAGAATAGAACATGTGAGCAGTACAAACTGCTGCGACGCTGCAATCTGCGAAAGATTGACCAGTAAATCTGTGCAAGATAGATTCGAGTTGTGAGATACGACTGAAGTGGGTTTTATGTGTGATACAATCAATGGCATGGAGGCGTTGTGCTAGACAACCACTAGAGGCTGAAGCTTGAGTGATTCAGGTTGGTTCCGTGGGAAACAAAGTTGTAAAGAAGGCGAAACAACAATTCTACGGTGAAACAAGTTCAAGAAGAATTTATCTGTGATTGAAGAAAGTGGGAAAACAGGTGATCTATGTGAAGAAACGAGAAGCTGATCTGTGTAAGGTACTTGCTTTTTCGTTGCTGATGATTTGTGTGAAACACAAAAGAAGGAAAGGATTTTTGCTGCTTTGTGAAGCGGTAACAGAAAGGGGCTGTGTTGCTCTGCAGGAAGAAGCAAAGAGGGTAGTTTGGTAACGGTGGTGCGAAAAATCGGTTGGCAGGAACTTTCTTGTGGAAAACGGAGTCATCAGGGAGTTTAGTAACGGCTAATTAATTAGAGGTGACGTACGTGTCCGTGAGCCAATCAACGTGTCTCTACAATGTCCGAATATGACCACTACTAACTACATTTTATGGTCTATTGTGATGGAGATCATCCTAGCAGCACATGGTTTGCGAGAAACCATTGATCCTGTGACGGGGGGTGCAATAGAAGGAAGAAGACATGGCAAAGGCGATGATATTTAGTCGATTTCGAAAGATGTTTTGCTTCAAGTTGACAAGCACCAAGACGCCAAAGATATGTTGAATGCATTTCATGTTCGATATTTGGGAGTCGATTGAGTTCAAAAGGCTAGGCGGCAAATGCTTAATAGCGAGTTTGAGATGATGAGGATGAAAAATACTAAAAGCCTTGAAGAGTTTGTGGGTAAGCTAAGTGGAGGCAATCAAGGAATAAAGTCTTGGGTTGTCACTCGAAGATGAAGTGCTCGTGAGGAAATTTCTAAACTCAATGCCTAGAAAATACCTACCTGTCGTGGCATCACTTGAGCAATATTCAAAAATATGAATCAATGTCTTTTGAAGATGTGGTAGGTCAGCTTAAAGCATATGAGGTATTGAGGGAAGAGTGAAACCCTAAGAAGACCAAGTTGAAGACGCTCAAACTACTCACTTGTGATGATGAACAAGCTAAAGGAAGATGTGGGAATAGTAACTATTGCAAATAGAGCTGTGGGAGAGGCCAAGGTTGAGGAAGAGGCCGTGAAGGACAACCTAGTAACAATTGGCAAGAACACGGTGTGGGAAGAAACAAATCACAGGTTAGGTTCTATTAGTGTGAAGACTGGTCACTTTATATATGAGTGTCCAAAGACAAAGAGGAAAAATGAAAAAGCCTATTTAGTTCTTGACGATGAAAACCCAACACTCCCACAAAGATTAAAGTGACTAAACTGGAATTAAAGGAGTGAGTGATAAGCTAATTCCAGTCAAATTGTGCAGGTTAAAATAAATTAGTCAAAGTTTTAACGAGAATCAAGCAAGACTTATTCTTGCATTCTTCGAGTCGTTACATTTTGTAGTTAGGAAGCAATTAGTTTCTCTCTACAAATAGGTAATAGAGTAAGTTATGAGATGTGCCAATTTCTTTCTTCAATGATTATACAGAAAGCGCCGGTGTTTCCCCAAAATCATTGTAGTATACTCTTTGCTCCTTGAATCAATTTGTCTAAGAAAAGGTTTGTCTCTATCTCACCCTCCCTAGACCTTACAAATAACTCTGCTACGAGTGAGATTTTTCTAGTTACGTTTGTCTACTTATAAGATTGATAGAGCAATATGTTTAGATCTTAAATATGATCAAGCAATCATGATTCATTTTATCAATGTTGTTGACTTTTTTCTTTTACTAATTTTCAGCTTTGCAAGACGGCTCAAGAACACCCTGAAATCTTATTTTTGAAAGTCAACTTTGATGAGAACAAACCCATGTGCAAGAACTTGAATGTAAAAGTCCTTCCTTATTTCCATTTTTATCGTGGTGCTGATGGTCAGCTTGAATCCTTTTCTTGTTCACTTGCTAAAGTAAGTAAATCTTGACTCGTTGCTATTCTTATTAGGGTTCTATTAGAGTATTAGTCTTTTATTAGATTTACAAGTATATCATATATGCAAGTATGCAACATGCATGACGGGATTGGGTATCCATTTTTAAATCAGCCACATGATGTTTGGTTGGTTTATGAAGATATGGCAAAATGAATAGGTAGGTGATGGGTCAAATGAGTTGTCGTTTAGGGAAAGCCAAAATGGATCATGTCACATAGACCCACAAACATTTTTTTTATGATCTCTTAATTTTGTGAATAACTAATATGCCAAGAGGGTGTTTCCGATTACTCATTTAAATAGCATACTTTTATAAGTAGAAGCAAGATCCACCAAGAATAATCTGTATCTTAGAGCACTTATTGAGTAACACGTGATTCACCCTAAAATAAGCATACAAGCATAAACAAGACACGAAAGTCTTTGCTTTTAAAATACGCAATTAGCAGATAATTTGTTTAATTAAGCAATCTGGACACCCTCTACTTATGATACTAAAACAATAATACAAATGTACACTTGCAACTATCTTTTTAAACTTGATATACAAGGTTGTATGTGCTTAAATACACTATTTTTTTCAAGTTTCAATCCGTTCCCCGTTTACTATTAATCTGAAACGTTGAATTTATTTGCATGACGGTTTGTATATTATAAGATCACTGCATCCCTAATATTGGGTGTTTGGGATTTGCTTATTTTAAATAAGCAAAAGTAGATGATGTGCAAACAACTATTTCGTCATGAGCGTAAACTTGTAATTTGATTATAAAAAATCAATATGAAATAAGCAATTTCAAACACCCCCTAAAATCTAATCTGTTAAACCTTTGCAGTTTCAGAAAATTAAGGATGCAATTGCGACACACAACACAGAGAGATGCAGCATTGGCCCAAACAAAGGTGTTGGAGATGTAAACCTGGAAACTGTATCAGCTCCAAAGAACAAACAGGCAGAATCACCATCATCATAGACAGACAAAACTCATTGCTTCGACGCATTTTATATAGTGTTTATAGTTTTTTAATTGCTAACTTGAAATCTGGTATTTAAATATACATATGTATTTTTGGTATATATATTCCTATTTCTATACAATTACCTAATATGAAAAAAGCAATGCTCATAAGCAGTTGCTTTTGGTCTTTTTGTAATATTACCACAAAGGTTTTTGGGGTTTGCATTTTGCCCTTCATATGCTTTTATAGTCACCCCATTTTCATAGAGAGAGGCCATCGGCGTTTTGCTCTTTCCGGCCTCATATGGCGGAGAGTGAAAGGCCGAGATGGCGCGACGGATGCTCACGGTCGCCGGTTGCGCAACCTTTTTGTCGGTTTGCCCTCTCATCTGACTTGATTTTGGGCTTTTGAGATGGTAGCGTTCAAGCGGCCGCCCTCTGTTTTTCGCCTAGGTTCAGACTACCAGGCCGTTGGCCTCTATTCGACTTTGGTTCTAGGGTTCCAGTGGTGGCTGCCGTTTTGAAGGGGGCGATGGTCGACCGACGGTGGTGTGGGTGATCTATGCTTTGTTTTTCCGAACCCTGGGCTACTCGCCACCACCATTGCTGTACTTTTGAGTTACTCGTCGCCTCCATTGCTGCCGGAGATGCGTACGGTTAGTTGTGCTTTGTTTTCCAAACCCTAGGCGGCAATGTCGGTCGACGGTGGTGTGGGTGCGGCCGATGCCGCCATTGCTGCCGGAGTTGCCTACGATCATCCCTGCTCTGTTTTCTCAAACCCTACGCAACGATGGTCGGCCGGCTGATGCCGTCGATTCTCGGTCTGTGCTGTCGATATTGTACTTGCTATTTCTCTAACCACTCCTAATGCCCTGCATGTTTACAAACCTCAAATGTTTGATGTTGATTTGGGTTTTCCATGTGTTCACAAATCTGCCTGATATTAGTGGCTTCAATTCGTTGGATCACACATTGTTGCTTTATTTTAGATTGTTTGTTGGCTGTGATGATCTAACCAAAAACAGGTTGTTGTCCTAGCGTGGCAACCATTGAGATGTTTTGCAGCTAGAGGCGGTAACCAGGTTTGAGCCAATGATATCTTTATCGTTGTGCTATTTTGTGTTTCAATTTGTGGGATTGCGCATTATTGTTATGTCGAGAGGTTCATTGGCAATGATGATCCAACCAAAATCATGTTATTGTTCTGGCGTGGCAACCATGTGTAGATGGTTTACAGTCTGAGACTGTGCGTGGGTCTGAGCCAAAGCAATATTACGTCATCCACTTATATGAACCTACATGTTTAAAAACCATATGTAATAAGTTGTTGGTTTTGTGGTTTAGTTTGATTTTTCTGGTTTGCGGATATAATAAAATGACTGTGATGAATTCGAGAGAAAAAAACATTGTCTTGGTATGGCAAACACGTTTGGTTTGCAGCCACAACGAGAAGCCGGATCTGAGCCAAGGGTTGGAACTAGGGTTGTACTGGTGATTATCGACTTTAAAATACTCGCGCAACGCGTGAGGTTGATTTCAACTAGTTTAAGTGAATTAATGGAATGGTAGGTGGCTATGTTTAATGTGTGTCCATATGAGAATCTGGTAAAATCAGAACTACTAATATCCTGCTAACAGTAGGTTGTCATTGCATCATCTTGTTATTGTTTGATCTGCTAATTGATGTAGTTGAGTTATTATAATGGCATATTAAAACTAGAGAAGCAATTTTTGGAGGTTGTATGGTTTTCTTAGTACTGTTAATGAATCTTATACATCCAGTAAAATAGTGCATTGCCAAACAATAATCTTTAACTACCATTTACTATCTTATTTGTTTATTTAATACTTAATATTAAGAAAGCACAAAAAAATAAGTGAGTGTCAGTTTTCGATATCAGTAACATATACCTCCTTTTTAGAATCCCATCTTACTGATTTTTCCAAATAAGTATTTTTGACTTGTTTTGCAGTAAGCGAATAACAATGCAAGTTGAACAAATTCTGCCCGACATGTCCAATTTCATTCGAGCCGGAAGTTTAACTTGACCAACATGTCCAATTTTTTCGAGCTGGAGTTCAACTTGAAACAACTCGTGACTTGATGAATTAGCTTGTTTTTCTTTTAATTTTAATGATTTTTTGAAAGTTTGTGTTTATACAAATCTCAGATAATAAGTTAACAAAATAAGCAAATTAAGTTTCAAATGAGACGACATCAAACTATGTACAAACATATAAGTTTTTAGGATTCAAATACAAACTATCATACATTGTATTATAATGTGAGCTCTTTTCGACCAACAAAATTTATGATCTTTAACAAATTAAAATCAGTTCAAGTAATATAATATATAAGACCTACTCAATTTTGCTCCTTAAGGTTTGATTAAAGTAACTTTTTTTATTTCAAAAGATTAATTTTGGAATGAAATTGAAACAACATATGAAACTTTTAGAAACTTTTAGAGGTAAATTGATTTTATTAATCTTTTGGAATAAAATAGTTATTTTTAACAAAGGCCCCAGCTAATTAAACACCCTGTCAGGTGTTAAACATACGCCCTTTGACTTTTGTCACGGCCCGTGAAGGGCCTCACGGGCCGTATGGGTTTCAACATTTAATTTTCACACCAACATCTACTCACGGGCCGTGTAGTACATAACGGCCCGTAAAATCCCATCCCCACGGACCGTGAACATCTCACATAACGGCCCGTGAGTTCTCTCACGGCCCGTAATTGTCCTTCTGAGAATTTACTTTCCTCGATTTGCGTGCGCTTTTAAATTTTATAATTATGTGACGCGACGTATTATTCCTTGATTCGATTTAAGATTCTATATAAACCGTTATATATATGACTTGTTATATGGTTAGTGAGAAACGAAACAGTTAAAATGTCTTCTCGTGGAGGTAGGAGAAGACGTCAAAATGAGTCATCTTCAAACTCACGAGATATTGTGGAAAGTATTCCTGATCCAATAGATAACCATAATTGGCAGAACGGGAGGAACTGGTCTCAGAATATTATTCACTTTATACGTAACGGTGACTCCCAAACATGTAGAGTGTATTACATGGGTCATTCCGATATTCCGTTACAATTTTGGCGTGAATTACTCGGAAACGTGTCTTTAGGTACAGAGGTATGATTTAAAGTTTTTTATATATTTTATTTTATTTTAAAATTCTAACAATTAAAAAGTTGTTGTTTTATAGCATGTTCGGGCGTGGACAAATAGACTCACAATATGGAGATACGAAGAAATACGTAGAACCGAAGAGTTGCCGGGTAGTGATCGTTGGACGATTCTCCCATTTGAGTGGTTTAACTTAATATACTCGGGGTCCGTTAATGGTAACGAATATGGAGACGGGAGTGACTGTCTATATCCCGCGTTATGGGAAGTTGATACGGTAATACTGTTTTCATGTTTTACAATAAAAATCATAAATTTATAACCGTGAATTAAATTGTTTTGTAGGTTTACGTACCAATGACTGATGACGAAGAAAATTGGTATCTTTTAAGATTTCTATGGACTCACTACAAGTTCGTATATATTCTCCATACGAATGCCGACCAAATACGTGTGATAATTCATGGTGCATTCATCGTAATGCGCGAACGATTTTCGTACAATTCGAATCGTACTTTTTACATTTTCTGTCACGTATACAATATTGGCAGCACTCCGGACAAGAAGAAATCGAAGAACTGGTGGTATCGGGTGAAACCGTTTGGCCCCCTAACGCCAGTCATATTGGTCGAGATTCGGGAGTTGTAATTTGTATGTTATTGCGTAGGTTGGTTCAAAATAGATCTTTAGAGTGGCAAGAGGTTAGCTTACAGGATGCTTGCTTTAGATTCCGAAGATTTATGGCAGACGAACTGTATTCTAGACGTGTAATGTAGAACAGTAATGAACTATTTTATTAAAACATAAACGTTTATTAGTACACTTTTTCAAAAACGATAAACCGTTATTATCACACAAAATAAAACACATAATTTTTAATCTTCTTGATCTTTATAAAAGATCCAAGCCGCAAAATGGTTGAAGGAAATTCCAAATTTCTCCCGATATCTTTCTTGAGTTCTTGTCATAATATCCGTATCATTCCATAACATATTTCGATTGTTGTAAACGTCTTTGTAGAGCTGGTGAAATGTCGTGACCTTCCTTCTCAAGTCAGACCACTTGTTGCTAAGTTCACGAGTGGTGCGATATTCTTCACGTTCGAGAATTTGATGAAAACGAGTTGAAACCCGGTTCCAAAATATTGAATTTGGCGGGATAGTACCTGAATTTTCGATACAAGATCTTACTAAAGTCACCTCCTCTTCATCCGTCCACGGATTTTGATCACTTGTAGCACTCATGTTTTGGGTATTGAGTAAATTTGTGTGAATTGTTTGTGTCAAGCGGCTGAATTTATAGACTTAAAAAAGTTTTATACGGCCCGTGAGGGTCTTTACGGGCCGTGACAATGTCCCCATACGGCCGTGTAGTGTAAACAGTCTGTTTTTAAAAACTACAAAGCGTAACGGGCCGTGACAACAGTCACGGGCCGTATGATAAATTGGTAACGGGCCGTGAGAACCTTCACGACCGTGAGGTCCGATAATATATAGGACCTCACGGCCCATTTGTTCATTTACGCCCCCAAAACACACATACGATTTACTCCGTCACGACCTCCGTATTTTCATCATTTTCATACATCCGACTCCTTACTACGGTACGTATTCAAATCCGTATTTTATTTTTGTGTATTTTTCGTTTAAATATATTAAAATTATATTTAAAAAAACTGGAAAATTGAAATGTTTTGGGGGTTATGGGCCGTGAAGGGTCGTCACGGGCCGTAACCTTTTGAATTTTCAAAGGGTTACGGGCCGTGACCCTCCTTTACGGGCCGTAACCCTTTGAAATTTCAGTGGGTTACGGGCCGTGAGGTATCTTCACGGTCCGTAACCCTTTTTTTTTCTGGTGAATTTATTTATTTTTTTTTTTTTGCAGATTATGCCGCCCGCAAACGTACACGTCCGGAGACTGAGCCCGAGGGTCAGGGTGACTTTCTGGACCCACACCCTGATCTTCGTTTTCCGAGGGAGACCCAGCCACGGCAAAAGCTGTGGAAGCTGATTGGACGTCCCCTGAAGGGGACACGCACCATCGACTGGGACGTGCTGGAGGAGGTCGGAGACATAGCACGTGCCCAGGATATCATCGGGCTGGACGGAGAGACGCCGTGGAGGCGGATGTTTGATTTGGGATCGAGGAGGGGCTACCGGGAGCTGACGTTGCAGTTTTTGTGTACGTTTCTGTTCACTCCCGCCTTTGAGGATCAGGACCCCCGCCAGCACATAGCGGTTCGATTTATGCTGCGGACCGGTAGGTACGAGTTCACCCTCGCCCAGTGGGCGGTGACTCTTGGGTTTTACACCCACGAGGAGACGGAGGATCCTCGTTTTTATTCTGACGAGGTCCAGTCGGAGCCGGCTCCTTTGGTCGGATGGTGGTCGACCATTTCCGACCAGCCGTGGGAGGGCGCCATTAGGGCGACCTCTATTAGGGATCCTTTGCACCGGTATCTACACCGGTGCATTGCCGGCACCATTGCAGGCAGAGACCAGAGCATGGAGCAGGTGTCGCTCCTTGACTTATTTTTTTTGAGGGCCTTGCTTTCACCCAGACGGGTGAATCTAGCTCACTGCATGGCCGCCTATTTTTTGAGCGTCATTCAGGGCAAGGTAAAAAATATTTCTACTAATTGTTAACAAATAAGTATTATCTATTATGCGATTCATAACTATGCCTATTGTTTGATTGTTTTGCAGATGGATAGCCCGATTGTTTGCGGCTCGTACATCACCGTCATTGCCTCGCGCTTAGGGTTATTTACGGACGCCCTAATTGCGAGGCGACTACGGACACGCCGCCTCGGATTTTGGGTCGACAGACCGTCATGGCCATGGGGATTGCCGCCAAATTTGGCGACGACCTCCGATGGTCCACTGATGGTGGTCGGACCGTCTGGCAGCCGGTGCCGGACGTTGGTGAGGAGGAGGAGCAGTCGGCGCCGCAGCAGCAGCCGCAGCCCCAGCCACACGCCGGACCACCCGTCCCACCGCCACCGCCTGTTCCCAGGACCATCATTCGGCAGATTCCGCCGACGGGGGAGTTTATGGCGGAGTCACTACATTTGCAGCGCCAGGACCACGCCTTGCTAGTATGGATGGCGGATGCGTACGTCATTTTTGCCGCTAGCGCGGGTATCGACCTCCCCCCTCGGCCGGAGTTGCCTCCGTTTGTCAGACGACCTGCGGGTGATGACGAGGAGGCTGCTGGGGGTGGTGATGCGGAGGATGCTGGTGCTGGTGTTGGTGATGCTGGTGGTGGTCATGACGCATAGATAGTAGGATTTTATTATTTTATTTACCTTTCATGTAAAAAAATTGAAAAATTATGTTTATATATTATGAGTTATTTTGGATGACGTTTAAATGTTTAATTATATGTTTACAATTGGTTGTGCTTGTGGAGGAAGTGGTTTGTACGAATAATATTAAATCAACCTTTTGGATAATAAAATCAGTACTTGAACCTACTCGTCCCATAGAAAGAAATATATAATCCTTCAGAAAATCCGACGCCAGGCTCTGCAATTATATAAACATACTTGAATCTCAGTCGGAAAAGTTGCACTGAAAACATACTTGAATCTCAACAAATATTATGCATCTCATATCATTAACATCCTGCTAACCAAATGCCCAGGTCATATAAACAAAATTCAAAGGTTGAAGAAAAATTCGATAATCTTCTTATTGCATTTTTCTTTAGAAAACGAAAGAATTGATTACATGTTTACAATTCAACAACAATAAAGAATTAAATAAATAATAGATTACATGTTTACAATTCAACAACAATAAAGAATTGAATAAATAAAGAATTGAAATAATTGATAAATGTGTAAACTATACTAAATCTACATGTTCAACCGGGTCTACGGGCCTTAGTTCAAGATATTTTTGAATTCGACTTCCGTATATAGCCTCCCAATCATTGGCGTTTTCTGTTTTGTACAAATGCCAATATTTGCTCGGAACAGGCATTGGATAGTCACCCACTAATCGAATTCTAATGAAATGGCAATCTTGAACATAAGCAATTGAAATTATATGATGTTCACTGATATCACGAGTAGATAACCAGAACGGGAAAAAAGTAACGGAGTTGCCGATCGATATAAAAATTATAACCACTCGAAACTTGTTAGCAATAAGGATTGTAGCAGGTGGCACTGTCATCCAATTTTTGTGTGGAGCCGCACCTAACCCGTTCCAGTTTAATGATTCCCTTATTTCGTTTATATCAGGAAACATCGCAGCGTACCTATGTTGTTTTCATCCAACTCAGATATAAGTTCCGTACGTATAAAACGCCAGTGATTTTCACCATATCCCAGTGCGAGTGCTATAGCACGAAAACCACAATTGCCGTCCGCTAAAACATCATCCGCACCTGAAATATACGGGAAAAAGAATGATGGAATCCAGCGGTTAAACCGGAAAAAATTGTTTTTATCTTCGTCGCCGGGATATATGAAAACTTGGAACTCTGTTGAGATAATCCATCTTTGGCTCTTGATTTTGAAGACATGGATTGACTGCGCTGCAAAGGCCCTTGTTTTGACTTCACCACCGAACTTGAATATGTTGGCGGACCTTCAAAATTTTCTCTCGGTTGAACATATGAACTATGTCTGGGGGCGTCTAATATTGTTTTTTGCTTATCTTTTTTGGACGACCCCGTGTATTTGTTTGGACTTTAGGAGGTTTTTTATCCGTTTTTGAAGGAGTAACGAAAGATTTGAAAATATTAATCAAAGATCTTTTACATTTTCGGGTTGGACAAGTAAATGTTTTGTCACCATCTCCATCTCTTTATGTACATCTACTTAACCTCCCGTACAATATACGCGGGTGAAAAATCTAGCTTCCTCCAAAAACATCAATGGCATCGAGCGGGATACATTGACCTATAAAATAATATATTAAATAAAATATAATAAAAGTTTTCATGAAAAAATAAAAAACGTAAAAGAACATTCACCTGTTTGAAAGTAATTGTTTAATTTACAAGCACACGGAAGACCAAAGCTGGTAAAAAGATGGCAGCCACATGATTCTTTGGATGTAATTAGATGATTTATCCTGTTAATCTCACCGACTAACATATCCAAAGCCGCAATAGAAACGTTACCTCGCAGCAATTTAAGCACTTCATGATTATGCTGCACCATAAGCATGATTTTGCTTTTGGTAAAACTTTCTTTTATAGCAATTTCCTGGGTAGCTAAGATATTATTAATGAAAGGAATAAATCTATCCAGGGTGCTATTGGTTGCTTTCAGGTAACTTTTCAACAACGAATGTTGGCTCTCAACTCGGTTCGTTGTGTGCTGACCGAAGTTATAACTTCTATTTATCCACGCCGACAAATCTCTCTTTGTAGGGGTCCAACCAGTTATTTTTGAGGTACATCAGCACTCCTATTAAAAAAATGTACTTATTTTTATGTAAATATACATATATTTTTAAGAATAACACTAGAAAACTTATTTGAATGGTTGGACACCAATCTGCGATAAAGCCGGTCGTAATTATAAGCGTATATGTCCTCCGTTTTAGAGTTAATAAGTACCGACCACACATGCTGAAAAGCACCCCACTCTTTATTTGAAAAACTCGCCTTACAATGTTTAGCAATATTTTCCGAAATATGCCATCTGCAAAGTAATCGAACAGCACTCGGAAAAACTTCTTCTGACGCATTCATCAGAGCGAGGTCTCGGTCGGTTAGTATAACACGGGGCTCCATACACTTATCTTCCAGCGTTGCTTTTAGTTGCTCTAACACCCATCTGAAGTTGGCTTCACGCTCATAATCAATGAATGCGTGAGCAACAGAAAAAGATTTCAGGGTGGATGTCACACCAACCATTTGAACAAAAGGCATTTTATACAAGTTAGTTTTGTATGTTGTGTCAATCATCAGCACGTGTGGGTAAGCACGCCATAATGTGTGAGATGTGGGATGTATAAAAAAAACCTCGTCGACGGTATTTGTCGTTCCTCAATGTGAGGGGTGTAAATATATTGATGTTGTTGTAGTATAGAAAAAAAACCTGCATTGGGGTTTCACCAATTCTGGTGGACTTTTTTATTTTTGCCCGAGCATTATATACGGTTCGTAACCCAGACACGTTATTGGGATTTTGTTCCCTCAACGTGCCTAGAATGTTTCGAGGGTCAATATTTTGCTCGGTCAGATTCTTTACAGTAGAAAGCTCATTTTCGGTGAGCCTCATTGCGTATGCATGTCCTTCCAGGTGTTCAGCAGGTTCATGGTTATGAGTATCATCCACAACAACTATAATCCACCCATCTCTCTGCATCTAGTACTTACCCTGCAATTCAAATTGACAGTTTGTTTTTTTCGTGCCACTTTTTCTTAGAGTGGATGCTCCCTTATATACACCACCCCGATCGCATTTCAACCAAATTTTAACCACCAAACCATTCGAATTTCTTTTTGAACGTTTGGTGACAATAACGAACCATTATCTCGCCCCACGTTAGTTGCCCAATCAACTAATTCTTCACGAGATGAGAAAACCTAATCAATTTAATATTTTTAGTTAGTTATTACTAAATGATAGTAAAATGAAAGTAAAATTAAATATGATATATCTTATAACCTGATTCGTGTCGTATAAACCTTTTTACCGGAACCAGAACCGTCATTATCCCCGCTGCTATCGCCACCATTATCACCCCCGTCATCGCCGCCGTCATTCCCGCCTTAATTGGACGCGAACTGTCCTAGATAGTTTGAAGCAGCCTCATCGTATAACCGTAACCCTCCTGAGGGTAATAGTTAGATTCCGAACCGAATAAATAGTTGCTATCCCAGAAAGACATCGTAACGTTAGATATTAACGTTTATATAGTACTTGAAATGGAATCGTGCGTTTATGTAGTAGTTGAAATGAAATGAATTTATATCGTTGAATTATGAAATGAATTTATAAACTAACGTTTATATAGTAGTTGAAATGGAATATTGCATCTCGTCACATAATTACACGAGTATCGAGGAATATTACGTCATATCAAATAATGTAATAAATACAATTTACATGACTATCGAGGAATATTACGTCATATCAAATAACGTAATAAATACAAAATTACACGAAAAACGAGGAATAATATATCTCGTCAAATTATTAAAAGTGAAACTAGGACCCGTAAGTAAGTTCACGGCCTGTAAGACGAATACCATACGGGCCGTGAAGAAATTCACGGGCCGTAAAAAACACGACCGTGATCATATTCACGGGCCGTTACGTTTTTGAATTACGTTCTGAATGACCGATTTGACTTGCGACAGACCATACGGCCCGTGAAGGGCCTTACGGCCCGTAAGCAGGGGTCCAGATATCCTGGAGGGCGTCCCTTAGCAGCCTCTTAACAAAACTTGAGAAGTAAAATTGAACTTTAACTCTAAATCTTTATTAACATCAACTTGTTTACTTGTAAAGAATAAAATACAAAAATTAAACCAAGTAAAATGACTAAAGAATGAAAGTTGCAACGTACAAGTGTAGGCTTAGGTGTAAATGAACCGAACGTTCATGAACTGATCATGAACTGTTCGGCGGGAAGTTTGTTTATATTCGTTTATTTAGAAAATGAACAAACATGAACAAAAATTCGTCTTCGTTTAATTAAACGAACAAAAATGAACACATGCTTTGTTTGTTCGTTTACGTTCATGAACGTTCGTTTATATTTGTTCATAGATGTTCGTTCATTTACGTTCGTTTATGTTTGTTCATATATGTTCGTTCATTTACGTTCGTTTATGTTTGTTCATTTATATTCGTTTATTTATATATATTAACATATTAATAAAAGGGTATTATGTGTTAGCATTTGAAATATAAGTGTATTAAGTTATACTAGAAACCTATAAGTTTAGTGAGATTTTAATTTCCACTAATACACCTAAAAATTCCAAAATGATCATTTATGGGTTTTTTTGTTCAATTTTGTTTGTTTATTATGGTTCATTTATGTTCGTTTATTATTGTTCATTTGTGTTCGTTTATGTTGGGGAACTGTTCATTTCGCTTCTTAACGAACAAATATGAACGAACATAAACATTTTATTTTCTTAATGAACGAACATGAACAAAAAAACGTGTTCGATAATGTGTTTGTGTTCGTGTTCGTGTTCGTATTCATGTTCGTATTCATGTTCGTATTCGGTAAAAGTTAAATGAACGAACAAGAACGTTTCGTTCGGTTCATTTACACAAGACAAGGGTAATCCTAAATAGAGTTTGTTTTATCAATGTGACGACTTTCGACTTCAACATAAATTGCAAAGGAACCCCAGCTCCACTCCCCTTAACTGCCGATCGGAGTCGCCGGTTTGTCTTCTTATTTCTTTATAAATTATTCAATTATTTCTTTATAATTTATTCAATCTAAGCATTACTTGCTTTCTGAAATTCATTGTTATATGTCCATATCCTGTGAAAAGGATCCTTTGTTTTGAATTTAGTAGGTTTTTGAACACACCCATCTGGTGAAATCACTTAGTTTGATGAATGATAGCTATTAGTTATCTGATGATGTATAATGATCTTGACTCACTGTTTACACTTTCTTGATAATCTCTTCGTATTTGTATCTATGCTCACCAGCTGTTTGATGAAATGCCCGACTAGCCCAAATGGCAAGTATTCAGTTTTACACCACCAAATCCCTCGATTTCTATTGCCTTACAGTCTTGTACAACTGTAAAGCATTTTATTAGTAGGTTAGTGGTTTCAAGAAAAAAAAATGGATGAATCTTGTATTAGTATGATGTAGAATTTGATTGGTTTTCCTTGATGAATTTTTCAATGTTTTTATTTTTTCAAAAGTTTGTAAAATTCTACAAGTTTTAAGCTTAAGCTTTTAGCATCAGCACCCAAATGGTTGATTCTCTTAAAAACGGAGATGATGATGCTTCAAGGGGAAAAGAGAAAGTACAATAAGTGAATGTTAATATGATCTTATAAGTGCCCTTGCAGAATGCATATGTACATATAGGGCTATCTTGAATCTTGATTGCTTCTTTTACATGATTTCAATAGGTTAACCTGAGTGCTTTCTCAGTTTTTAACACTATGACTGTCTTAAACTGCAATAGTGCATATCATTTGAATCTGTAAGATTGTAACATTTAAATTACTCTTGTTACGAATCAGGAATATTTAAACAAGTGTAAGAATGGCAACCTATTTGTGGAGGAAATATGCTGATTACTTGCACACTAAGTGGGAGAAAGAAGTTCTTTGGACCATGGTTGATCCATACAAGCGCCCAAAATCATTTACTCCTCTTGTTACAATCTATATATGTGCTTTCTATACTGGGGTCATTGGAGCTGCAATCACCGAGCAACTATACAAGGTACTCCTAGGGGCACTTGGATGCACATTTCATTAAATGATTATTTATTTTTGCATTTTTAAGTTGCAATAATCAGTTTCTAATATTTCACAAATATGATTCTGCCTACGGTTATTTGATCATTTGGGGGTCCAATTATCAATTGATACTAGTTGCAGCATACATACCATCAAAGCATAGAGTAATATTACTTATATGCTCTTAGTGTATATATTGTTTAAATATTAGTATTCGTCTAACACTCAACATCATCATAAGCGGTTATTACAACTTCAAGCAGTACTAGTTAAACCATACACTGTTTCCTACACACATGATCTTACAGCTGATGATCTGATCAGATAAGTTCAATGTAGTGTAACCATATCCAAGCACTTCATTACATTCATCCCAGGCTGAGCCACAACCATCATAATATTCATTGCATTGTGAATAATCAAAGAATTCGTATAATAATCTGTATTTGGATTCTTGTAAATTAGACTCAATGGATGCATTTTACAAACTTCCTAAGACATGTCAAAGTGGCTTAGTTATTAAGGAATTCGGTAAAAGGTGACCATTATTTGTTATAAAGTGTCTTTAACTGGTATTTATTTCCAATACAGGAAAAATACTGGGAAGATCATCCTGGTGAAGCGGTACCAATTATGAGACCCAAATTCTATGGTGGTCCTTGGAAGATTTACAAAGGAACGGTTCTTCCACCCAACAAATGAAAATGAGAAAATATGGAATAAGTATGATCGAAGAGAAGCTTCATATATGAATCTGCTACAATTTCCCTACATACATAATGATCTTGGTATGTCTATCTAACGTAATTTGTACAAACAGTTAGTAACTACATTCTATATGTTTCTAGGCGTTCTTTAAATAATTTAATATATATTTGACTTCTAGTATGACTCTTAAGAATACGATCACCATTGGATTCGAAAGCTCTTCGTGTTTTGAGGTATTATGTGTAGGAGGTACTGATCATTGAACTTTTTGCATGATCAAGAAAGATGATGACACAATGTCAAAACTCTCTTTTTGTAAGTAATAGGAACAGTTTAGGAGTCGGCTTTTTGGAGAGCCTCAAGGACATCCGCGGTGGTCTTCTGTACCCAATCACTTAGTTTCTTGGCCTTTGGATCACCACCGACCATCTCATCAAAGCAGTCATTGCAAGTGTCTACATTGGTTGAAACCGCACTAACATCAAATTTTGCTTTCACCAGGTTTTGGGTAGCAAGGCTATCTAGTGCCTTTCTTAGATCATCAATAGCCGCAGCCAACACCTCGTCACACTCTAAAACACACTCGTGGGACCCAGGTGATGACTCTGGGTTGTCCATCGGGTTCTTGAGTGATGCATTGAATTCATTAATCTTTTTCTCGATTTTATGCATTTGGCTTGCCACATCGTTAGCCCCGTCGCCATCTTTCTCATCTGTTGAATCGTCTTTTTTCTTTGAATCCCCTTCGTTATCCGTGGAATCGTCTTTTTTCTTTGAGTCACCTTTCTTCTCATCCTTTGAATCACCTTTCTTCTTTGAATCGCCTTTTTTCTTTGAATCCCCTTCTTTCTCATCCGTTGAATCGCCTTTTTTCTTTGAATCGCTTTTTTTCTCATTCTTTGAATCACCTTTCTTCTTTGAATCGTCTTTTTTCTTTGAATCCCCTTCTTTCTCATCCGTTGAATCGCCTTTTTTCTTTGAATCTCCTTTTTTCTCGTCCGTTGAATCACTTTTTTTCTTGGAGTCACCTTCTTTCTCGTCCGTTGAATCACCTTTTTTCTTTGAATCACCTTCTTTCTCATTTGATGAATCATCTTTTTCTTTGAATCGCCTTTTTTATTATCCGTTGAATCTCCTCCTTTCTTTGAATCATCTGTTTCCTTTGAATCCCCCTTTTCTCATCTGGTGACTCGGGCGCCATTCCCGGAAATGGAAGTTTAGAAGGGTCAGAAAGTTTGTCTTTTGGCCCAGACTTTTCATCCTTGAGTTGGGTTTGGCCGATGGCCGAGTCTAGGGAAGGAACGGCATAGCCATTTCTACATTTTGTGGAAATAATTTGAGCATAAATGAATATTAGGACTAGGATTTGTTTAGTAAAAGCCATTGTCTCCTTTTAGAGACAATGGGTGGAAGATGAGGAAGAATGGTGGAGGATGGTTTTATGTCATTAAGGATTGGCAATGCTTAAACATAGCTAATACTTTCTTAAAATAGAAAGACATGGTTACCAAAAAAGATAACTGGTTAGAGAATACATAATATAATAATAAAGTTTATACAAATAATCAAACCCATTTTGAAGATCATGTGCAGCATGCACTCGGTCTGTTTAGATGAAGGTTCGCAACTGAACAGGTAAATGTGGCTTTGAGAAACGATGAATCAAACCAGCTGAGTAAAGTGGGTCGGACAAACCAGATGGTTTTACTGGTTTGAAGGTTTAACTAAGGGGCTGTTTGGCAATATTTAAATGATTAAGGCCCTGTTTGGTTGGGTCTGACCAGACCCGGTCAGACGTGAACGTCTGACTCGGTCAAACCTGGGCTGTTTGGTTGGTTGCCTCTTACCGAAGAAGAGGTCTGACCGAACCTCTACCCCGATCAGACCTCAAACCAAATCTGGCCCGCGGTCAGACGTGAAGCACCTGATGTTTGCGGTGGTGGTCGGCGAGAACCGAGAGGAGAGGGTGGTCGGCGGTGGTGCTTGCGGTGGCGGTGGTGCTTGCGATGGCAGTGGTGCTTGCGATGGTGGTGCTTGCGGTGGCGGTGCTTGCGATGGCGGTGCTTGCGGTGGCGGTGCTTGCGGTGGCGGTGCTTGCGGTGGCGGTGCTTGCGGTGGCGGTGGTGCTTGCGATGGTGACGGTGGTGCTTGCGATGGTGGCGTGGATGATGATGATGATTGTGGTGTTTGGTTGTCGATGATGATGGTGGCGGTGGATGATGATGATGGTGGCGGTCGATCCTCAAACCCTAGCAGATCGAGAGAGAGAGACGAAAGTGAGGGTTTGTGGTTTGAGATGGCGGTGGTGTTTGTGTTTGTGGTTTGAGATCGAGAGAGAGAGACGAAAGTGAGTTTTTATTTTAAAAACTTTCCTTTTTACAACCAAACACAATTATTCGTTCAGATCTCTTACTGGTTCAGACCTCTTAATGGTTCAGACCCACTTATTCATTCAACACTTATTCAATCAGATGTTGCCAAACAGCCCCTAAATGTTGAACCAATAAGAGGTCTGAACCATTAAGTGCTGAACCATTAAGTGCTGAACCATTAAGAGGTCTGAACCATTAAGAGTTATTATATTGTTTAACTATTTAAAGGCAAATATCTGACCAATTAAAATAACAGATATTAACCATTCAACATTAGACATTTTAATCATTCAGTATTAGTATACTGCTTAACCATTCAGAGGCAAATGTCTAAACTATTCTGACATTTGCTCGCGAAACAAACTGTCTGAACCTTTAAGTGTTGAACTATTCAGACATCTGAACCATTAAGAGACTGATTAAAAGACTATCAAACAACCCCTAAGTGGTTTTCGCGATTTGACGGTGGAAATGATATTTTGATGTTTTTTTTTTCAAAATCAATAGCTTGAATTTCATAACTAAAATACAAATATACATAATAATCTACGATTTAAAAAAAAACATATATAAATAATGAAAGACAAACAAGAGTAGAATGACAATTTTTAAGTTGCCACAAGACCGAACAAATAAACCAGCAAACTATTAAAATCAAACTGTTTGCATCTCATTTGTATCTCAAATCGACTGAATTAGCAATCGGCAAAGTACTAAAATCACACTATTTGGATCTTCAGCCAACCCAACCGACAAACTTTTAAAATCAAACTATTTGGATCATAGACCGTCCAAACCAGCAAACCACCGTATTCAAATTGTTTGGATCTTAAACCGGACAAACCGGTGGCCAACTATTGAAATTAAACCGTTTGGATCTCAAACCGAAAGAGTTGGTTCGATTTCCATCTTTCATCCGGTTACAAGCGTACTTCATAACACAACATTTGTCAACTACCACCATCGCACAACCACTTACAATCACTAACCACCACCTACCACCGGTACAAAAACACTTCATCACACCCATCACTCAATGCGAATCATCAAAAAAGAACCTACATTCATCGAGAATTGGACTCTAGCTGTCACCAACATTTTTTTAACAACACATCTTATTTTATTAAAAACACAGACACTAAGAAACCATAAATCTGGATCAATAATAATTAATAATAATAATAATATTATCAACTTTGCATCATATCATCTTTCAACCAATCAAATTACACACAATGAAACACTCTCAACTCACATTTGGGTGCAATATTCTTCAACAATAACCTAACAGTATCCTCCTGCCTAACCACCCCCCCTCCTTCTCCACCAGCACCGCCGCCGTGATCCGGTCAAACCCACCGCCTCCGGCCACCATGTACGCCACCAGCGCCGCCTGCACCGGCATCATACTAGGGTTATACGCCGCCGACTCCATATACGACCCTTATACACCCTCCCCTCACCGTCCATCAACGCCACCCCCGACGGACACCCGCTGTAAGGCGCGTGGGACTCACGCGCCGCCTCCAACCCCTTCTTCCTCAACCTCCCACCAAATCGGAGTACCCATTTGCCAAATTCGTCAAACTCCCGTTCTGCGTCACGATCTGACGATCTTTCAACGAGAGTTTGTGATCATGCTGTTCTAGAACCAACGGCATTTCGTGATCCAACAGATCAAACGGGCCAAACGGGTCGGGTAGAATCGAGGACACGGGTCTGTAATCAGGGTTTTCTTGAAGCTGATCAGCGATCACGATCTGGGTGTCACCGATCCCCCGGAGTTCTTGGAGAAACTGTCGGCAATGGCCGCAAGGGGCTGCGGAAACGGCGATGTATAGGAGCTTGGGGCCTCCGCCGTGTGCGGCGACGTTGGTGACGAGAAACTGCTCGGCGTGAACGGAGTGGTGGAGGGGGAGGTTGGGAATTCGACGTTGGCGCCGAGGAAGATGCGGCCATCGGAGGACAATCCGACGGCTCCGACGTTGAAATTGGAGATTGGTGGACGAGCGAGGGATTGAGCGGATTTGACGAGGGTTGGGAGGAGTTGAGGGAGGGTGAGGTTTTGGGATTTGGCCATTGATTCGGCTTCTGAAGCAGAGATTATGAAGGTCGCCATGGGAGGATGATGGAGCTGTGTGATTGTGATCGTGAATGTGTGATCAAGATTCAAGAGCTAGTGATGGTGATGGTGACGGGGAAGGGGGATGGAAGAGAAGACGGGAGTTATATATAGTGATTGATCGGGATTGATTATTAGTATTATTCTAAACATTTTGTTATTTCTTTACAGCTACTTGACATCATACGACATATATTTCTACGCCTCGTATAACTCTATACGTGTCGTATAAATTCAGAGCATTCATTCTAGGGTGGTGTACGGATTAGTTAATTAGGTTTCAGGTTGATCAGTTCGGGTTAATTTTTATTTGTGTGTGTAAATTTGTCGGTTCGGAATGGGAACAGAATAGGGAGAGAGCTTTTAAGTCTTAATTTTTATTTTACAGTTTGTTAAAGATGAATTGACCAAAATAATGATGAAGTTAACTAGCTAAATTAATCCTATTAAATCAATGAACTAAAAAGAACATGGTTGTTAGAGATTAAACATGTAAATTTTAAAATTTAAGGATTAACAAAAAAAACTAAATATTTTATATAAATTAATGGATTTACGAAAAATATCATAACAAAGATTGTGATGATCTATTTAACGAAGATGTAAATTGGCATTTATATGGACTGAAAAGTGGATGTTACGGAACTTTTATAAGTTTAAATTATTTTAAAAGATTGTTTGAACTTTAATCCATGTTGACCAATTTCTATCTTGTAGTTGTGATTTAATTTAGTTTTAGTGGGGCCTAATATAATGTAGTTTCGTTTGGACTTGTATCTTTAGCCTCCTTAAATAAAAGTAAATTATTGAAAATTCTAACTAGAATATTCGTACTCTTGTTGTGAAGTAGGAAAATATTATAATTAATTCAACCTAACATACGTATTCATACTTTCGTTTTTAGTCAACGAAAAAGTCAAATTTTAGATTTTTTTTATAATTAATTTGCATATAAATGAAACTATATTATATCATATTATACTATCATATGTCCATATCTATTATCTTATAATTAATTAACATTTAACATATATGTTAATAACAAAGGGAAATGAACAGTATGAATAGTGATTCTTCTTGATTCTTTCTTCTTTCTTCAACCCATAACACACCGCCTCTCATCCGCTCCATGCCTGCTATGTACCCCTCTCTTCTTCAACCATCGACTCCTACACCATCAATCGCCCCCCTCTTCTTCAACCTTCAAACCACCACCTCTCACCGGAACCCTCACCTCCACCGGACCACCACCACCTACTGCAGCCACCCTTTTAGGGCTCGATTCATTGCTAGGGCTCGAATACTATTCAAGTTGGTAGGTTAGGGCGTCGATTGAAACCAAGGTTAAGGCAATGGTATCGGTGGCTACCACCACACCAAGAACACCGTCACACCACCGCCACATCAACAGCACCACACCATCATCGGCTTCCACTCGCAAGGTCCCCTCTTTCCCCTCTATCTATACATAGGATTTGTTGGTGGAGGCGGAGGTCGACGGTGGTGGCTGCGTTGGTGGAGGCGGAGGTCGGTGGTGGTGGCTGCGTTGGTGGAGGCCGAGGTCAGCGGTGGTGGCTGCGTTGGTGGAGGCCGAGGTCGGTCGTGTGGTTGTGTTATTGGAGGCGGTGGTCGCTGTGTTACCGGAGAGGTTGTGGATGAGGTTATATTTCTTAGTAGGCACACTGCTGCCTCTAATCAGCCTGCGCTAACCATTCATCCAATTGGTATGTGGTTATGTGGTTTATCAATGGATCAAGAATTGTTTGACACATTATACTTGTATTGATCATGTATTAGGTGTTGGTTATGGTGTCTTTTAGGTGTTCCTCATTTGAGAGAAGATGAGGTGCCGCCAGCGGGTGGCAAACCTGGGTAGGCGGCGCCGCCTAATGCACGAATGGGACCATGGTTGCGACTGTTGAAGGTTATTGCAGAGTCACATAATCTGACTCCTGAATTTGAGGTATATAATATGTATACCATTTGGGACATTTGAAAACTGAGTAGTTTGATCATCTAAGAGTTAACTGTAGTGAATGAATAATTTGAACTTGAGTATGAGTGCTACGTGTTATATACATGTGTGTGTTTGTACATGTATGTATATATTTTTTTCTTACTCTACTATTTGTTGTCTTTAACATACGAAATTCATGTAGATGATAGAAATTGCTTTCCTTTTATTTAGCAATAAACATGCATTTAACACATACATGGTCTTTTGTCTCTTTGTTTTGTAAATTCTGGGTGGTTGGGTGCTTATCCTTATTTGTTCTTGGGTATAGGTTACATTGGAGGCCACACATCATGGACCTGTAACCGATTCTCCCACAATATTTGTAGAGATCGGTATGTATCTCAAAAGGGAAAACTTAATTGTTGCTTTGTGACAAAGGCTGCTCTTTGATTTCATAGCTTCAGTTTAGTTAGAGGTGGCAATTTTGACCCATTTGCTTATAATTTATCTCATATGGGTCAAATCATAAATTAGCATGTGTTCTCTAATGCGTACAACTTATTAACTTGTTCTTATTAGTTTTAGATTATAATGTCATAATAGTGTTTCTGTACTCATATGTAACATGCTAATTATTTATAAAAAGTGTTTTATCCGGCCTAAAAATGACCCTTTTAAGCAAACCCATTGTGCCATTTTTTTAACGGCACCCGTTGTGCCAGTTACCCAGCCTTCTGGGGCTGCCCATCTTGTCACCTCTAAGTTTAATCTTTCTCAGTGATGAAACAAAAGGAATGCTATGTCTTTTTCGGAAAATAATATCTCAATATAGAGCACTATTTCTCATTTGTTCTTTATGTGAAAGAAAGTCATGAAAAATCTTTAGAAACCATTGATAATATAGTTTTGATGTTATTATGGACCAGGCAGCACGGAAGAGTACTGGAAGAGGCAGGACGCAGCACAAGCTATTGCTTTAGTTCGGTATCTCTTTTTAGCAAGCTTAACTATATCATAAAATAATGTTGTTATATTTATAACTAGGTTAGTCCCCGTGTATTACACGGATTGAATAAATAAAATACTAAATAATTAGTAACAAAAATTATGCATTATAAAATCACGCTTGAAGATAAAATATGATTATAATTACGTACAAATACCTATTTTAAGTAAATAAATAATTATGTATTTTTTCTTAAACTTTTGTTTTATCAAAAATTATGATTTTTATATAAAAAAGTTGTGAATTTAAATATTTTGTTTTAAGAAAAATGATTTTTTAAAGTTTATTGTATTCAGTATTTTATAAAATTTTTGTTTTTAAAAAGTGTTTTTTAATAAAAATAGGTTTTTAATTAATTGACGTGGCTACCGTTACGGTTAGCAGTCATAACTGAAAGTGTTAGCTTGTGGCTATGATGAAAGAGTTCTGAGCCTTTGTTTAGATTGGTAATGGGCATTTCGGTTTATAATGTTGATGGCGAGACTGGTCATGCTCCATACGAGGTTTGTTTCTTTTTGTATACATTTTCTTCAACATACCCTTTTGTTCTAACCTACATCCGTGATGAACATATTAGAAAAAAAAGACCGATATTTTTTCCAAACAAAATGCAACTTTGATTGTATATTTGAGATATGTGATATGTGATATGTGATATGTGATATGTGATATGTGATATGTGATATGTGATATGTGATATGTGATAAGTGATATGCGATATGTGATATGTATGATATGTAATATGTGAGTTGTAGGTGATATGTAATATGTGATATGTATTATGATTGTTATGGTTACTGCCTTGGTTATCGAGTCGGGGGTCTCTTCGGAAGCGGTCTCTCTATCCCTCAAGATAGAGGAAAGACTTGCCACCACATACCCCTCCCAGACCCTGCTATTCAGCGGGATACACTGGGTATGTTTGTTTGTTTGTTTGTTTATTGTATATTTGAGAATTTAGAGGACTACATAGAGAAGTAAGATATACTGACCTTACTATGTTTCCAATTTATCATTTATTGCAGGTTCTCACCTTACTTATTAAGGCTCTTGCATGGTGCTGTATGTTGATCATGATCGGTCTTGAAACAATTGTTTATGTTTATGAGGTTCGCTGGTTTGTGAGGTTTGGTGTCATTTATGCTTTGCTTGGGGATGCAGTGTTGTTTAATCTTGTGCTTTCTGTGAGCAAATATTACACCAGGTTTGTTCTATGCCCCTTGAAAACGCTTGCGTCGGGCTATGATGATATTCAAAAAATGGTTTCGGGTTGCTTTGGCGTGGCTACCGTTTACGGTTAGCAGCCATAACTGAAATCCGGTTCTGAGCCCCATTCATCACGTTGCATTCGGAAAAATGAATCGGTGCTTTGTTTCAAGTCGGTGACGATGAAACTGTCTTCATCTGAGACATGTACATGTTGTATGTTAGTGTACATTTTGAATTGTATAGTGTCGGGCTATGATGATATTCAAAAAATGTTAGCTTGTGGCTATGATGACAGAGTTCTGAGCCTCCGTTTAGCCCGTCTTTATGACGCGCAACGCACGTCTGGAGACCAAACTAGTTGTATTTTTAAAGTAAAAGTTATGCATTAATGCATAACTGACGCTAGTCAAAACCATAATTTTATAAGGAACGAGACCCCTAACCAATATGACATACACATACTAAAAAGTTTTTCAACTAATCTAGGAAGATTTTGATTATTAATTTTAGCTTAATTTACTCCTGTTAACCACTAATACATGTAAAATTTAAGTATTAAAACCATCGATTTCTTCGAATATAGAATAATTTTACCACTAAATGTCTGCTAAGACTACTAGTTAAATAAAGTATTCTACTCTATAAGTAATCTCTTAACATTTTCTTTATTAGTTTCCAAAAATAACTACCTTTTAAAGATTATATAAGTTATAAAATATATTTTAAAATTTGCTTTTTTCATCTAATTTTAAGCCAATTCAATAGGTCTGGCCAGTGAATTAGTAGTGTGGTTACTTCGATGAGCGGTTCAATTTTCAAACCATTATGCATTTATGTGTGACTTTTTTACGTGTGTTTTTTAGCAATTGTTTGATGATACACATACAAATATATGTATACACACACAAGCATTAAGTCATTAAAATTTGGTAGTTTGTACTTTTGAAAACAGATAATTAATTAGAATAGATAATTAGTCGAGTGATTATAAAAAATAATGTTGAAAAACGTGTTTTGATTTTTTATCGTGATGATGTGATTTGTGGGATTAAAACAAAAATTAACATAACAAAAATTTTGTATTTGTCCTTTTACTCGAACAAAAAAATCAGGCATAGTCATTTTAAACTATGGGCAAAGCTTTCGTCTTCTGATAAAATTGCTCATTTCTTGAAAGAAGTTTCTGTCGAGATCATGAAAAATAAAATATCTTACTTGTGAAAATAAAGTAAAAACATAACAGTTACAATGATTTCTCACTCGTTTATCCCCTAATCGATCATTAAGATTTAAAACCCCTTTGCATTTTAATTTATATAAATATTTTTAAATCCTTGTAAGCCTTAATTACAAGAAATTTGTATATCATGATATGTTTAAATTAAAATTCTGTAACTGATAACCGCTCTTAACCGACTTGACCAGTCCACACGCTAGTGATAGTTCAGTTTTGAAGGTTAGAATTAACCAGTGGCTTGTTTTCGGTTAAGCACACAATAGGTGACCAAGGTAGCCGAATCAATCCGGCATGTAACTATGTCCAATTATTTATGTATGTATGATCTAGTTCTATCAATTTGTTTCTCCAAAGCGAATAACTTTTACATATTTCACTAATTTAAATAAACTATGAGATAAAATCTTTCTACTCTAATAAAAAGGTATCTGGGATGACACGTGTCAACATCACAATCATTCTCACCAAAATTTTCCCGCATCTCTCTCCTATTAAATAATTACCTTAATTACTAATAATACTATTTAACACTTTTTTAGATTTAATAAATTAATAAAGAGATCTATTTATTAATGTTATTTCTAAATAAACAATTTTTTATAAAATAATAAATTTATTTAAAGCATAAGACTTTTTTTAAAAATATGAAATATTTAAAATTGGTATTTTTAAAAAGTCGTTTTTTAAAACAAAAAATAATTAAATTTAAGAGTTATAATAAGAAAATATTTAAAATGACATTTTTATACGGTTTGTTTTAGAACAAAAGGTTTTTTTTTTAAAAAATTGATATCACTATTTTATAACTTACAGTCATTTCTAATACATAATTTTAATGATATTATATCTTAAAATATTATTTTACAATTAATAAATTTTGTTATATTAATTTTTTATTTATTCAATCCGTGTAACACACGGGTTACTATAGCTAGTCAATTATATATTAGTATCTTCAGTATAATAAAATAGTGTTTTTAGAGAGAGAAAAATGTATCTATTTATGCGTTTTTTTACAGGGGGGAAGGAGAGTGAAAATCATATTAAACCTTACATGCCCTAACAAGTTTCAATAATCACAATGGATTTTAACGAATTATACAACCCTAAACTGAAAGATTGAAATACAGAAGAAATCATATCAAAGCAAATATAATGGTGCTTAATATTGATCCTTAAATTATTCACATACTTTAAATATGTGATAAAGAAAATTGTAAAATATTAAGATGAAATTGGATGATTGGTTGGCAGTACTGTTACCTTGACGGACACGTTTTGCAGCTGTGTTTTTATCTATTCCTAGACAAAAAGATAACAACCAATGGCAATACTTTTTCTTTACACGTTGCAACCCCATTAATATCACACAATATTAACCAATCGATCAAAAAAACAATGGTTCCATTGGTTACTTTATTTGAATAGAGCAATAAATGTCGTTCGAAAAATACGTAGAGCAATAAATTTTATTATGTATTTGTGACTGTAATATCATTATAATTACGATATAATTAATAAAATATAAGTTAAAAGAGTTATAGCACTTAATATTGCATTGTAATACCTAGGTGTGGTTCTGATCTAGCTTCATGCTACTTCGTTATTTTTCTATTTTATAAAACCTTCATTGTTTTAATTATTAAACGTGAGTTATAACATTTAAATACGCATGAAAGCTACACTCTCGGCGCGTTTTCTTTTGTAACTTATGGTTTTTGGTAGGCTCTTAATGATCATTAAAAAACTATATCTAAATCAATCAGATGTAAAGTACATTTGATTCACTTTAAAAATACACCTTTGAATGGTTCATGAAATCATGAAGGGTTCTAATTGGTACATTTAAAGAACAAACTGATAAAATATATAAGAATTTGTATAAGGGGACCTAGCTATAACTACATTACCTCAAATTTAAATATTTGGTGTTAAACAACAAATTCAAATAACAGTTTAAAATTCAGAAACAATAATTTGACATAACCTGTAGATAACCGTTTCACTCTATGCTTAAGGGATTATTTAAAACTGGAGAGGAACAAAAATTTAACATTAACCTGCAAATGGCCATTCATCACATGCATGAAGTTTCTCAAGTGGCGTGTGATTAGATTGGGGGTAGGTGGTATGAGTAGTTGACCTCTTGTATAATTAAAGGTTATGTTACAATGAAGGGTTAGAGTGTTTCTTTTAAATACTTATATTATTAGGTTATCTCTTATTTAGCTATATAATTATTGGAATTTTAAAATTCTATTTTCACTTACAAAAATTGCTAACAAGAAAGTATGCATGAATAAAAACAATAGCTTTATAGATCGAATAAATATTAAAAGGCATGTGGCAGCTGTTAAAAAAATTAAAATCTATATCCTATCACTACTAAAGTGTGTATGAATTATGTTTATGGTTATATGGTTGAGGGTTTAACCTCCATATGAATAAAAATATAGATTTAGGAGTGTGCGATTTAGTCGTTTGGAAAAATTAAAAAATATATATACGTCGATCATATGTTGGTATCAAGGGACGAACCTTAGAGCAACAAATACTTTTATTGCTTTGTGACCTTATAGTCATGCATTCAGGCCATGGAAACAACCCTCCTGCGTAAAAGTGTAGGGTAAGGTAACGTACATCAGATCGCAAAACGATCCGGTCCCTCCCAAGACCTTGCGTAAAATGAGATCTAAGTTAAGCACTAGATACGTCCTCATATATTTGTTACTGTGTTCTTTATATTAAATGTAATGGTTGTAAGTGGAATAAAAAGAAAATTTTACTGTTTGTATGTATATTACATAAGATAGTGTTTATTTATATTAATTTTTTTATATTTTTGAAAGTGGTTGTGAGTAAAAAAGAGAAAAAAATTAATGATAAAAATATAAAAACCGTTATTTACATGAAAATAAAAAATAAAAATAATAACTTTTACTGCAATTATTATAATGTTAAGTGTGAAAAAACTGACGTTAATACTTTAAGACAGTACCAACGATCCTTAACACAACTAGTTAAGATGGGTTAACCATGACATGTAAATAAAGGGGATGTCATGAGTTCAAGTCTTACTCTGAGTAAAATTTGCTTAGAGTTGAGTCAGAAGGTATTCTCAGTAATGAGTTTCCTCCTGAGAGGGTTAGGGGTGCGGTCCCGATTAGGAAACGGATAGGTGAGCCCAATTAAGATAACACCTATACTCTGCAGCATGGTCGTACGTTTGCTGTTAAAAAAAACTCTAAGATAGTACCTCACATCGATTAAATTCGACATGAAAAATGCAATTATAAATATAATAAATCCCCAAGGTCGGTGTGAACAGTAGTTCACAACAATTGGGAACGTGGCATGATTTGATTCGTTCTCATAATTTCGCTTTTTTTTTGTTTCTGCTCCGGCCACCTGCACCGGCGGTGGTGTAGATGTAGAGAGAGAGACGGAGGAAAACGTCGTCGTTGTGATCAACCCCGGAGTTTCACCGGCGGTGGTGTAGATGTAGAGAGAGAGGGGGGAAAACGCTGTCGTTGTGGTGAGCCCCGGAGTTTCACCGGCGGTGGTGTAGATGTAGAGAGAGAGAGAGAGAGGAAATCGCCGTCGTTGTGGTGAGCCCCGGAGTTTCAGCCTCTTTACAGAGGGTATTTTGTCGGTGACGGTGGCGGCCGAGCTGTCGGTGACGGCGGCGATGACGCTGTCGGTGACGATGGCGATGACGCTGGCGGAGGCTGTACCGGTGGCATAGTGTGTCTTAGTATGTGTTCTGTAGGTTGCGGTGGCGGTGGCGGTGACGCCGACGGCGACGGCGGTTACTCCGACGGTGGCATAGAGAAAGAAAGAGGGGAAGATATGAGAGAGTGAAGTTGGTTGTTGTTGTTTATTGTTATTTATTTGACCGGATTCTAAAAAAATTTTAAATTTGATTGATAATAAAATTTTAATTCCACATTTGCAAAATAGTCATCTCCTAATATAGGTATAGGTAAGATAATTTAGTGAACTTATGCGTGTATAAATGTTTATAAATATTACATAACAACGTTGCATTTCAAATAGTCATTTAAAATATTAATAAACAAACTAATAAATGAAATATATAGGTTGGTTGGCACAAGTTGTATATATAAATATTTAGATTCATTAAAGAACCCGTACGTCCACACTATTTCTTTTACCAATAACTGTATTAAGAAAAATATTTCATCAGATTAATAATTAAAAGATAAAAATTATAGAAAAATACAAGACAAATAATGTTTATATACTTCTTTTCTTGTACAAAATAGCAAATTAAAATTCATTCAAATGAAATGATCATATGCACATACATACACACATATATACACACATGCTTACAATTAAATATTCATAAGTCTATATCATGTATATAACTTTTACAAATTTTCAACATATTTATTTCGTTAACCGTCGTGTTACAACATGCGACTCTTAAATCGACTTGCTTATTATTTTAATATTTTACGTTTCACGTCCACAGTTTAACATTTTTACGTCTACTTTTCATTCTATTTATTTTATGTTTTTATTTTAATACGAGATTTTCTGGTGTTGGTACACTGATGCTACTTGACATTGTTTTACGCCCCGTGCAACGCGGGGCTCAATACTAGTTTACTAAAAGAATGATTTATGGGTGCATGATTGGCATATATTTGTGTAAGCAGCCAGTTGGTGAAAGCTTGCAAGCATTATTATTCTTATTTAGTTATCACATTATTTATTTATTGTTACACATAGTCCAATACATACCAAACATTTCATTGTCAACACTTTTGGAACTTTAATGCATCTTCAAACTTCTTTTATTTTTATATATTTGCATTGCTTGCAATCTTTATCTGCTTCACAAGGACTACTTAAAAGATTGGTTAGTTGCCAATGATCTTTTGGTCTAGTGGTTAGGGGGGTGGTGGGAGGTGGGAGGCTTTGCCTCTTTTGAAAAGAGTGAATATTACTAACTTGGTGATAGTAACAACTAACAACTAACCAGCCGTTCAAAAAAAAAAACTTAAAAGATTTTTCTAAATAACTTTTATATATATAGTTAATTTACTTTTAACAAACTCCATTAATGTTATTGATATATGGTCTAATTTAATATGGTGGAGCCTTGGAGGTGGCAGATAGGGACCGTATATTCTTAATTTCTTTTTTTTAACGTTTAATTAGATTACTGGTCGGTCACTGGCCGGTCACTGGCTTACACGATAATCTCGATTACTTGAGCATGGAACCTTGGATCTTTATGCTAGCACGTCCCTAAAGGGAATCTCGTACATCAATCGGTCCCGAATCAGAGATCACCCTTAGTAGGAAACCCATCATAGATGAAAAAATTATATGACCCAACATGAAATCTTTCTATTTATCATATCTGGGACTTAAATCCAAAATCTTCTCGTTTTAATAAAGTATTGAGTAGCTTATCTCAATCAATTAAACTGAGGATCATTATCGTTTTCCTACTTAATTAGCATACACAATTTAGTGGTTAATGGTAACTCAATCATCTTTTTTCAATTAAACGTCACATAATTGTTATACATGAAACGTATCAAGCTAAAATTTATCATCTTGATATATTTTTCTTCATGTATCCACTAAAAGATAACTTTGTTTATAGTAACGTCTTTGTTTCAAACTAATAAGCCGGTGAAAAGGAGTTATTTTTTCAATAAACATACGTAGAGAAAGTATGTGATGCATAAATTAGTAGAAAATCTTAAGCAAATCTTATATTGTTTGTATTTAACTTGTAAATGTTGGGTTGATATTTATAGAATATTTGACCAAAGTAACATAAAAACAAAGTCCTGAACTTCATAATGAGAAAAAAATAACAATATTAGTTGGTATCAGTTGTCGGACGTTTAATAATCTTAGGGTCACTTTTCGTCTATTCATATGGTGAACAAGCCTCACCAAGATTGGCTACTTTCTAGGGGTCGAGGGATAGGGTGATTGTAACAACCTATACAAATTCTAGTTCGATCATTGATGGTGGGACAATCCTCATCGCGAATGGCGAGTCCCCGAGAAAGAGGATTGTAGCAAAGTAGACAAATTTTTATTGTTTATGTAATGAAATATGTTGAGTAAATCATAGATATTTGACCTCAGATGTCCTTATTATATATTGGGCCCTTTGATTGTGAACAAGAAGAGAGTTCTAGGCTTAAACATACTTGAGTGGTGTCGTATCATTGTGTCAAGATAAATGCAAATCTTGGGAATTTCACAATAAGATGACTAATGACAAAGACACAAACTTTTGATGAATAAAGTGAACAACGTCTATAGATGTGAAATTTTAAACGTAATAATTAGCGTTCTTCAAAGGAAATTCTGGTGGTAAAATGATGTACTCTTCAACAAAATGTTGGAGGTTCAGTTCCTATAAAGTATAGGTGTGATGATTATAGAAGTATATATAGGGTAGGAAAT